>CM042868.1:2868039-3195539 GCA_023658055.1 Thaleichthys pacificus | reverse complement strand
GTGGATGTTTATGTGTGATTGTGTATGTGTGTCTGTATGTGTGTGTGTGCATGTCTATGTGTTTGTTATTGTATGTGAGTCAGGTGGAGTCAGGTGGCTGAGCGGTTATGGAATCGGGCTAGTAATCTGAAGGTTGCCAGTTCCGATTCCCGGTCGTGCCAAATGACGTTGTGTCCTTGGGCAAGGCACTTCACCCTACTTGCCTCGGGGGGAATGTCCCTGTACTTACTGTAAGTCGCTCTGGATAAGAGCGTCTGCTAAATGACTACATGTAAATGTTACTGTACGTGTGTCTTGGTCTTGTTCCTCCACAGGTTACTTCAGTCAGATCTCCACCCTGGCTGACGTGCAGGAGAACGTGATGAGGTATCTTCATGTCATGAGTCGGCCCAAAGTCATCGACCATGAGCATGACACTATCTGGACAGAAGCCTACATAGACAGCACTGTGAGTCAAGTCTTCTTCTCTGTAGTGTCTTTCTGTGTGTATGTGTGTATGTGTGTGTGTGTGTTTGTGTCTGTGTGTATGTTAGTGTGTGCATCTGTGTGTGTGTGTGTCTGAGTGTATGTTTGTCTGTGCGTCTGTGTGTGTGTACTAACCTGCAGACGCACCTGCTGGCCTGCTTGTGTGTTGTTTGTACTGTATTGTGTACTTGCTAGTGTACAGTACAGCTGTGAGTGTGTGCCGTTCCCTGTGTGTGTATGTCAATGTCTATGTGTGTGTGTCTGAGAGAGAGAGAGAGAGAGAGAGAGAGAGAGAGAGAGAGAGAGAGAGAGAGAGAGAGAGAGAGAGAGAGAGAGAGAGAGAGAGAGAGTGAGTGTGTGTGTGAGCGTGTGTGTGTGGCCTCTCCGGTCATTACCCTTCACGCTGCAGGCGTGATTCCATATTATAAGCTTCATTAATTGGGTTGGATTTTCCCATTCGACTTCCCCTCCAGCATCGCGTCTGGGATGGTAATATTAGAGTTGCAGAAGGAGCAGCACACCGCCAATGTTAGAGTCACCACTAGAGTGAGGCCACAGCACAGGGAGAAAGGGAAAACTGTCCCTCTCTAAGACACCAGCATACACCGAGAGATCAGAAACAGCTTTGAATGAGCTTTGCCCTCCCTCCCACCGGACGCAATCGAGTCTAGAAATATTCTATAACAGAGAGGATATAGAATATAATCTAGACGGACGGTGCGAAATTGCCCCCTGGCCCCCCTCTTTCCAACAAACAAATCGAATCAGATTTGAAGAAGAAGAAGAAGAAGAAAGAAAGAAAAACAAGGGAGAAACTGAATCCTTCTTTGTCTTTTCTGTTTCTGCAGCTCGCCCAGGCACACAAGGTAAAGCCTCCTCGCTTTCCCGTGCTCTGACTCTTTAGCCTTGAGGTGCTCTGTGGCGGCTCCAGACGCCGTTCCCTGAGTCGGAGTCAGAACGGAACGCACCGGCGTTACGGAGCTCTGCTCTGACTCAGAACGAGGGGACCGGTCCTAGACACACACACACACACGTACGCCTCACAAACTCATACAGTACGCATCCACGCGGGCATGTGCACACTTGCTTATGCTCACGCATACACATGTATGATGCGCTCGTGCACACGCACTACTAACACACACACGCACACACATGTGGAAGCCCGCGCACACACACATGCACACATAGGGCTCCCCCACACACATACATCACTCCCATGCACAGACACGTGTATAATATACACACACACATTTATATATGCACACACACATGCACACATGCACACACACACACATGTGTATATGCACACACACACACATTTATATATGCACACACACACACATGCACACACACACATGTGTATATGCACACACACACACATGCACACACACACACGTGTGTATGTACACACACATGCACACACACGTGTATATGCACACACACATGCACATGTGTATATGCACACACACACACACACATGCACACACACACATGTGTGTATGTACACACACATGCACACACACACGTGTATATGCGCACACACACACACACACACACCAAGGAGGGTTGGGGGTATTGTCCTCTGAAGTGTGTTCCTGCTCCTGTATCCCAGCCACACCATTCATCATCCTGTGGATCATTGCCTTTTATCTCCTAAAGCCCGTAATATAACTGACATGCAGTCGAGAGGAGGGGGGAAGGAGGGAGAGAGAGCAGGAGGAGATAGAGAGAGGGAGACGGAGGGTGGAAGAACAAGCGACAAAGAGAGAGAGAGAGATAGAAAGAGAGAGGAGATGGGGGAGAGAGAGAGAGAGAGAGAGAGAGAGAGGAGAGAGAGAGAGAGAGAGAGAGAGAGGAGGGGGAGAGAGACAAAAGAGGGAGTGAGAAAGCGAGAGAGAGGAGACGAAGGGGAATGACTGGATAGCACAAGGTCGTTTCCCTGAAAGCTTCGGAGTGTGCCTCAGGATATTCCCTGTATTTTTTTCCTTCTAAGCCCTGGATTTGGCCGGGGGTGTACCAGCACAGGTGGGGAGTAGGTGAGGCCCGTGGGGCAGCACCACAACTGACTGGGGTGGACACATTTAGAAATTCTCTATTCTTCATTTTGTCAAGCCAGCAAATACACACACCCCTCCTCTTCATGGCTCATTGGTTTTGCCCTGTGTGCTGATGAGCAACCCCCCCCCCCCCCCCCCTACACACACACACACACACACACGCACACGCACACACATTCTCTCACATACATCTGTCTCTGTCAAGTGCACGTACTGTACACACATGCTTGTGCACGTACACACACACACACACTCACAAACACACATGCATACACTCCACATTCATACACACTCCACAGCACTCTCTCTCTCACTCTCTCTCTCTCACTCACTCACACACACACACACACACACACACACACTCACACACACACTCACACACTCACACACACACACAGCTGTGACTGCTAGCCTGTGAGGTGAGGGAATAGCAGACCTAGTTTCGGTGAGCTCATGTGTTTAATCATGTCTCTTCTCATCCTGCTGAATGTAGCAGCCAGACATAAGCCTCTCACTGGGGAAGACTTACAACAGAAGCCACTGTTTAGCTAAATCTGTGTTCATTGCAAATAAACGTTTATGCTGTTTTACTCTTGTGCTTGGAAGTGTCTTTTGTTTTGTGCTGAATTAAGTTGGCTTTTGGGACCCTGTAAACGTGATGTGTGTGTGTGTGTGTATTTTTAGTTTTAAAACCTTGTTTGATACATGCATCTACCGTAGCAGAATCAAACAGTTGCATCTGTCTGTCTGTCTGTCTGTCTGAACTCTTTACACTGCAGCACTAGTTTTCCTAGAGTGGTATTTAGCTGAATATGTTTAGGCCTATGTGCATTTTTTTCACACTCATGGTTCAAACTAAAAGAACAGTATGTCTTACGGTGGGGACCCCTAGACAGGAACACATCGATGTCTGTTGATTTAGAGCAGGTGATTCTGTACAAAGGGTTTGGATAAGGTTGGTACAGTTGGCCACCTTGGAAAAGGTCTCAGGAAAGAGATTCTAAGTCCATGAGTCTAAAGTGTAAAGAGGCACCTGTCTTTCTGTGATGTGTGTCGGTCGTGTCGGTCGTGTCAGTCGTGTCTGTGTGTCGGTGCAGTGGCTCATGTCTGTCTCTGTCTTACTCCTTCAGATACGAAACAAGAACCAGCCAAGTTTGATGACCACAGTGGCCATGCCTGTGTTCAGCACCAGGAATGAGACGGTCTGTGTGTCTGTTTACCTGTCTGTCTGTTTACCTGTCTGTCTGTCTGCCTGTCTGGTTGTCTGTCTACCTGTCTGTCTGTGTACCTGTCTGTCTGTTTGTTTATCTGTCTTTCTGTCTGTTTACCTGTCTGTCTGTTTACCTGTCTGTCTGTCTGTTTACCTGTCTGTCTGTCTGTTTACCTGTCTGTCTGGCTGTCGGTCTGCTTGTCTGTCTGTCTGTTTGTTTACCTGTCTGTCTGGTTGTCTGTCTGTCTTGGCAGTTCTTTCATTGTGTCTCTTAGGTGCAGGTTAATGGTCGTAGGTAAACCTCTTTGTGACATTGCTTGTAAAAAGGGCCCTTCAAATCAAGTCTGTTGTGATGTCTTCTCTCCGTACAGAAGAACCAAGGTATTCTGCTAGGGGTCGTGGGCACAGACATCCCCCTCCAAGAACTGATGAAGATCATCCCAAAACACATGGTACTGTACCCTCTACATGATGCCTTGGGTTTTTCAGCATTTGGTGTGTGTGTGTGTGTGTGAGAGAGAGAGAGAGAGAGAGAGAGAGAGAGAGAGAGAGAGAGAGAGAGAGAGAACGAGAGAGAGAGAGAGAGAGAGAGGGAGAGAGAGAGAGAGAGAGAGGGAGAGAGGGAGAGAGGGAGAGAGATAGAGAGAATGTGTGAGAGAGAGAGAGAGAGAGAGAACGTGTGAGAGAGAGAGAGAGAGAGAGAGAGAGAGAGAACGTGAGAGAGAGAGAACGTGAGAGAGAGAGAGAGAACGTGAGAGAGAGAGAGAGAGAGAGAGAGAGAGAGAGAGAGAGAGAGAGAGAGAGAGAGAGAGAGAGAGAGAGAAAGAGAGAAAGAGCAATAGAGAGATATTTTAAGAGTTTTATTCATATTTAGCTTAACGGTGTGACTTATTTTAAGAAATGGTGCTTGACAACAGTGAAAAAATCGACCAGAACGAAGGAACTTGTTGTCTTACTGGAGCCCAATGTTTTTTGTGTTCTTCAAGCTGGGGATCCATGGATATGCGTTTGCCATCACTAACAACGGCTACATCCTGACCCACCCGGACCTGAGGCCTCTGGTAACACACTCTGTCTCCAACACACACTCTGTCAACAACACACACTCTGTCAACAACACACACTCTGTCAACAACACACACTCTGTCAACAACACACACTCTGTCAACAACACACACTCTGTCAACAACAACACGTTCACCACACACTTGGCCCCAAGCCATCACAGTAGCATGCCCCCAGAATTTTAGAAAGCTGGAAGTTTACATTGTATTCAATCATTGTATCAATGATATGTAGAACATCCATTAGCTGTAGTTACAGTTCTGCTCACTCACAGAACGGCAAACTCTAGTATCATTATCACTGTCTGACACTGTTTACTGTTGAAATGAACAAGCTCAGTGGAGCAACTCTGTAACCTGACATGGGTGTGCCTGAATATAGGGAGTCAGGTGGCTGAGCGGTTAGGTTATCGGGCTAGTAATCTGAAGGTTGCCAGTTCGAAAAGACGTTGTGTCCTTGGGCAAGGCACTTCACCCTACTTGCCTCAGGGGGAATGTCCCTGTACTTACTGTAAGTCGCTCTGGATAAGAGCGTCTGATAAATGACTAAATGTAAAATGTAAATGTAAATGTAAATATATCTACACACATCTAATATGTGTGTGTGTGACACAGAGCAGCTAGGAGGTTCAGTGGGTCTGCATGGTCAGTGTGTGTGGTGTGTGTGTGCGTTTGGGCCTGCATGGTCAGTAATCCCACCTTTTCCTCTGGTGTATGCATGCAGGGATATTGGCCAATCATAGGGCTGCCTGGCCTGGCCCTAACCAGAGGTAACAGTCCCAGTGAGAGAGAGAACACATTCACAGCCACTCACACACTCTGGGACGCCCCGTTCCACTGGGAACATGTGCTAGTGAAGCTGTGTGTGTGTGGTGTGTGTGTGTGTGTGTCCGTGTACAGTACCGTATCTATTCTCTGTGCTTAGCTGTCAATGTGGTTTCTGTGAGTGTATCTCTGTGCCTGTAGCTGTTATTGTGTCTGTGATGAGTCTGTTCTAATGGTGAAACAGAGAATACTGAGTAGTGTTGGACTAGAGATTTGATGTGTCGATGTTTTGTTTATCCAATAAACGTTTTGGCAGGATGGAGTCTGATTTGACACCAAAGTGGATTTCTGACATGCATGAAAAAAGAAAAATGCTTTCCAAGTTTGCCATCGGTGACAGAAATAAGAAGGCGTGTGGGTGTGTGTACATGTGTGTGTGTGTGTGTGTGTGTGCAGTACCAGCAGGGCCAGAAGAGAAGGAAGCCGAACTACAGCAGCGTGGACCTGTCTGAGGTGGAGTGGGAGGACAAGGAAGACTTTGTACGTTACACACACACATTTAAACACACACATTAACACACACACTACAGTAATACACACACACGCAATAGCACACTCACACACTCAGTACATACTAACTTCTGAAATATATAACTGAAATATAATCATTTTAAATGATCAAAATGTGATTAGAAAGCTGTGGTTGAACTAGCATCGTTAGCATGTGAAAGGACATTCTGAGCAGACTTTCATATGTTCGGTTGTTACATCGTCATGGTGACGACGTGTGTGTGTGTCTTAGCTGCGGAGCGCCATGGTGAACAGGAAGACAGGAACCTTCTCCATGGAGGTGAAGAAGACCGTGGACAAGGGGGTGAGAGAAGAAGTCGAATAATGAAGAAGATATGAAGGACTGAGATCGTAGACCGTGCGATCTCACTCTCTTTCCTTTCCTCCTTCAGAAACGCGTGCTGAAAATGCACAACGATTACTACTACACTGACATCAAGGGGACGCCGTTCAGGTGGGTGAAGAAGAGGACAATTCTTACTATAATTACATATATTATAAATATATTATAATATTTACAAGGTGTGTTTACTCTATACACGGTCACATATAGGCTGTAAATATTATTATTTAATGAAGTGTGTCTGTACAAATGTGTGATTCTCCTCGGCTTCTGTGTTCAGTGTTGGTGTGGCTCTGTCCAGAGGACATGGCAAATACTTCTTCAGGGGAAATGTGTCTGTAGAGGCAGGTGAGACAAGGGCCCATACAGACAGACACACACACACACACCACATACACACAAAGTATCTTCTGAATGCCACATACACATGCTATACACACCTCCTTTCTCCTCACATCCAACACGTTCTGTGTTCTAATGGACGGTTGGCCAGTGCAGAAACTTCATCCATGCCTACAGATTGTCATAGCTGAAGCGTCGCTGATGTCTGTGTATGTGTGTGTGTGTGTGTGTGTGGGGGGGGTGTATCTGTGCGGTCTGTGTATGTGTGTGTGTGTGTGTGTGTGTGTGTGTGTGTGGGGTGGGTGGGGGTGTATCTGTGCGGTCTGTGTGTGTGTGTGTGTGTGTGTCTTTCAGGACTCCATGACCTAGAACAGCCAGATGTCGCCCTGGCAGATGAATGGTAATGCAGGACTTTGGAAGATGTTCATTCATGCGTTACTGTATATGAGTTCTCACTATGTGTGTAACACACTGTGTGTGTGTGTGTTGTGTGTGTGTGTGTTGTGTGTTGTGTGTGTGTTGTGTGTCCACCACAGGACTTACTGCAACACAGAGGATCAGCATGAGCACCGTTACCTCACCCAGATCCAGGCCATCAAACTCTACCTGACGGGTCGCAGGCCTCAGCTCAAATGTGAGTGATGCCGATCTCAGCCTCCCATGTGCTTCGTTGACAGATTATATAACCCGAACAGATAATTAATCTGAGTTTTGACATGGAATTACATCATCCCATTTTACAGTGTGTGTACAGAATTTTAGCGTGGGTGTACAGTATGTGCATGCATGTTTGTGCATGTGGGTTTGTGTGTGTGTGTGTGTGTGAAAGAGAGGGGGGCGGGAGAGGTTGAGCGTAGGATAGTTTGTGACTGAAGTGTTCCTGTTCCAGGTGACAGAGAGCTGATACAGGAAGTGTTGTTTGACGCTGTGGTCACAGCCCCTCTGGAGGCCTACTGGACCGGACTGGCCCTCAACAAGTCTGAGTGAGCACTCACACACACACACACACCTAGAAACACACACACCTAGAAACACACACACACACTTAGAAACACACTGACACACTCACAACCAAACATCTCACAACCAAAAGGGTCACATCAAAACTGTGATGAGTTTTCACTTGATACGTGTTGAAGTTGTTGCTGTCCGTCTCATGCAGGAACTCAGACAAAGGGGTAGAGATCGCCTACCTGGGAACACGCACTGGACTGTCCAGGACCAACCTGTTTGTTGTCCCAGAGCACCTGTCCAATCAGTGAGCAGAACACATTTGACTGAAAGTGCTTTGATTGGCAAGACCGGCCTCGCAATAAAAGCAAATATAAACAACGGGACAACCAAATCGTTTAGAATCAATCTTTTTTGTTGTTGTCGGTCAACGCAGCTTCTTCTGAATGGGATCAACCATTCTAACTGTTCATGTGCCGGTCTCCTCCCCCTACTTCCTGTTTCTCCTCAGGGACTTCCTGACAGCCGAGGACAAAGAGGGGGTGTTCAATGCGGACCACTTCCCTCTGTGGTACAAACGAGCAGCGGAACAGGTTCCTGGAACCTTCGTGTACTCCATCCCCTTTGGCTCAGGTACCCGCCTGCTTCGGTTACCGTGACAACACCTGCTTTTCCGTGGATGAATCTCTTGTTGCAAGTGTCACTTTTACCCTCAGGTGTGCTGTCTTTCATTGACAGAATGTAACTTTTGATGATTGGTGTGTCCTTATCTTGGCAGCGTCAGAGAATAAGAGTGTTGTTCTGGCCAGCACCGCCATTCAGCTACTGGATGACAGAAAGTCCCCCATTGTTGCTGGTGAGTTTGTAAAGTGAGGAGGTTTTGTGTTGTGTTTGTTTTGTGTTCCTCGGGTGGGCATGGTCTAAGAGTTGTGTGCTTGTTCGTGTGTTTGTCAGCTGTGGGGATCCAAATGAAGTTGGAATTCTTCCAAAGAAAATTCTGGACTGCCAGTCGACAGGTATATGTACAAACCCGGTACTATAATAACATAACAATTGCAACGAATTATATTTAAATTACTAATAATTACTATTATTGTTACTTTATTGCATAAAGCATATCACTGACTGACTTTATCTAAAACATTGTTTTATGTTTTCCAAATGAGTGTGCTGCTCTGGATGGAAAATGCACCATCAGTTGTGATAGTGAGGTACGAGACGTCTCATCTCCCACTTCCTGTCCCTCCAGTTCCACTTCCTGTCCTTCCAGTTCCACTTCCTGTCATTCCAGTTCCACTTCCTGTCCCTCCAGTTCCACTTCCCTCGTCCTCTGTTCTGGTTGCTTTGATAAGATTTGCATTCAACCCTGCGTTTTCTTCACTGTCAGGATATCAAGTGTTACCTCATCGACAACAATGGCTTCATCCTGGTCACGGAAGACTACTCCCAGGTAACACTTCTGTATGTGTTTGTGTGCACATTTGTATGTATGTTTGTGTGAGTGGGTGTAAGTGTGTGCATGTGTGTGTGTGTGCATGTGTGTGTGTGTGCATGTGTGTGTGTGTGTGTGTCCTCTCAGCAACAGTGTTTACCGCACCCTGCCCTCCTCAGACAGGACTCTTCTTTGGCGAGGTGGAGGGAGCTGTGATGAACAAGCTTCTTCTGATGGGCTCCTTCAAAAGGTCAGGGGTCATGCATCGCCTCCATCATCACCTCTGTCTGTCTCTCTCTCTCTCTCTCTCTCTCTCTCTCTGTCTCTCTGTCTCTCTGTCTCTCTCTGTCTCTCTGTCTCTCTCTCTCTGTCTGTCTGTCTGTCTGTTTCTGTTCCTTAATCTGTCTCTCTCTCTGTTTCCTAATCTTTCTCTCTCTCTCTACCTCTCCCCATTGTATTGTTGTACTGTTATGTGTGTACTGATCATGTTTATTTGTGCTCTAATTTATAAAGAACAATTATAAAGAACAATAAGAACTGAACATACTTTCTTGTCATACATACTCAGATGTAGGTACGGTTTACCGACCTACACACACACAAATACTTATAATTGATTAACAAATTACTTATATTTTCTGTGTAGGATCACACTGTATGACTACCAGGCCGTGTGTAAAGATTATGGTGGAAGTAGCGACAGTGCTCGTACTTTATCAGACGTAAGCATCGCCCTGATCCACATGCACACGATTCACATTTACATTTTGTCATTTAGCAGACGCTCTTATCCAGAGTGACTTACAGTAAGTACAGGGACATTCCCCCGAGGCAAGTAGGGTAAAGTGCCTTGCCCAAGGACACAACGTCATTTGGCACGGCCTCTGACCCCCTGATTCACACATCACAGACAGACTCACTTACGTTAACATTAATGACATTAATTACAACATTAATGACAGTAGATGTTGTCTCATATCACAGACAGAGTTGTACAACATTAATGACAGTAGATGTTGTTCCAGACAACATGGAGGTAATGAAGATGTTGGCATCAAAAGACTGATTAAACAGTGTCATGATAACCTGTGTTTGGGGCCTGCATCAATAGCCTGCTTCTCTAGTTTTTTAGAGTAACTTTTTAGACTATGCCCCCATAATTTCACACTACTAATTATATTTCTTTCATTTGATCTCTTCTGTTTCAGCCTTTCACTGTTGTGAAATGGTTCCTGACTGAACTGGTCATGTAAGGGATCAAAGCACCAACACCCTAGGATACAATGATAACTAATTCAGGATCTGAGTATTGATTTAAATGTGATTGTGTGTGTTATGTTCTCTTTGTAGTTTTCTACTGGAGTTTAACCTGTACAGCTGGTGGAACGTTGATCTCAGTGTGAAAGGTGTGTGTGTGTATAGGTCATATTCCTTACTGCCAGAGATGGGAAGTAACAAAGTATAAATACTTTGTCACTGTACTTAAGTAGATTTTTCTGGCATCAGTATTTGACTTCACAACTTTTTACTTAAAACACCTTATCTGTACTTTCTACTTGCAAAAGATATTTTCCCCAAATTATTTTGCAAAAGATATTTTCCCCAAAATATTTTGCAAAAGATATTTTCCCCAAAATATTTTGCAAAATATATTTTCCCCAAAATATTTTGCAAAAGATATTTTCCCCAAAATATTTTGCAAAAGATATTTTCCCCAAAATATTTTGCAAAAGATATTTTCCCCAAAATATTTTGCAAAAGATATTTTCCCTAAAATATTTTGCAAAAGATATTTCCCCCAAAATATTTTGCAAAAGATATTTTCCCAAAAATATTTTGCAAAAGATATTTTCCCAAAAATATTTTGCAAAAGATATTTTCCCAAAGATATTTTCCCAAAAATATTTTGCAAAAGATATTTTGCAAAAGATATTTTGCAAAAGATATTTTGCAAAAGATATTTCCCCCAAAATATTTTGCAAAAGATATTTTCCCCAAAATATTTGCAAAATATATTTTCCCCAAAATATTTTGCAAAAGATATTTTCCCAAAAATATTTTGCTAAAGATATTTTCCCAAAAATATTTTGCAAAGCAAAAGATATTTTCCCAAAAATATTTTGCTAAAGATATTTTCCCAAAAATATTTTGCAAAAGATATTTTCCAAAAAATATTTTGCAAAAGATATTTTCCCAAAAATATTTTGCAAAAGATATTTTCCAAAAAATATTTTCGATTTCTACAAAAGTTGAAAAAGGTTGAAAACATAGGTTTAAATGAAAATTGAAACAAAATTCGATAGGTTGTGTAAAAATATTTTGGAAAATAAGTTTTGAAATATTGAAAAACAAAAATCCCCCAAAAAGGTAAAGCCTTGGTTTTTGCTCAAACCAGAGCCATATAGTGTGTGTGTAATCCACGTCCTGTGTCCGATGCTTGTGTGTGTACGTTCGGCTTTTAAAATCACTTAATCACCCTAACTTTCTGTACGTAGCCCAGAGGTCCCGGGGGAAGACCATGATGGTTCCATGTGACACAGAGTACCCTGCCTTCGTATCGGAGCGCACCATCAAGGAGACCACCGGCACCATCGAGTGCGAGAGCTGCTCCAGGTACCAGGGTTCCTCGTGCCTCCCCAGATGAGAAGCCCTCCTGTTTGAAATGTGTTGGTGTGTGAGGTCTGTGACTGTTCAGCCGCGGTGTCCTGAAGGCCTGACAGCGCTGAACCAGGCATGGGCCACTGAGCCAAATCTCAACGGTCTTCTGTTGATTCCTTGCCTCTTTATCTGCTCGTCTTGTTTTTCTCCCTCGGAGGGAGACATGAACAGATGGAAGTAGTCAAGGAAAGAAGATTGGGATTCAACCTCTCTCTTTCTCACTATCTCTCTCTCTCTTACTTTCACTCTTTCTCTCTCACACTATGTTTCTCTCACTCTCTCCTCCCCTCTTTATTTTCTTCTCTCTATTTCTCTCTTTTCCTCACTCTCTTTCTGTCACTCTCCTCCTCCTCCAGGTCGTTTGTTATTCAGCAGATTCCCAGCAGTAACCTCTTCATGGTTGTTGTGGACAACAAGTGTGAATGTAGCTCTGCCCCGGTCGTCAGCATGGAGCCCATTGAGATCATGTATATCCTTCAGAGTGCCGAGTGTTCATCAAGTTAGAGCTGTTAGTAGCTCAAAGTAAACTTTGTTGTGAGGAACAGCATAATCGCGTATATGTTTGGTTTGAGAATTCTGGTTGTTCCTCTTAGCTACAATTGTTGTGTCGTTGATGCCACAAGGCCATAGCTGCAGCTGTTTTTGTTGAACTCCCTTCATGGTCAGTGTGTGTTTGCTGTTGTTGTTGTCTTGTTGACATCCTTAACCGCTGTGAACACAACGAGTCCCTGAAATGTGATAGACTGAAGTTTCAGAAGGACAGAAAAAGGCCTGAGTCATGTCATCCTTTCCACCCAGAGGTATAGTATAGTGAGCACATGGTGTGTGTGTGTGCGTGTGTGTGAGTATCTCTCTGTGTGTATGTGTAAAAGAGAGGCTGTCTGAGGGAAACTAAGAAAGACTAGGTGTGTGATTTAGAATGATAAGAATTCTGTCAGGTTTTAATTAAAGTATAACACCATTGAAACCTGTGTGTGTCCTGCAGGAGAATGCCATGGAGTGTGGGTCAGCTACCGGCATTGCTGCCCCACTCACAGCAGCGCTGCTGCCCCTAGTGGCCACTCTTCTTACTACGTGACCTGAGGATCTGAGCATCCCTGGACCCAACACTGGAGACAAGCAGACACCAGCCACAAATACAGTGTAACTCCAGAGGCCGACAATATATAAGGAACTGATTCTATTCATTTACAAAAGGGGGGGGTATCATGGCCAATCAGAGTTCGCTTTGCTTACCGCCAAAAGAGATACTAGCCAATTAGAATGCACTGATAACGTAGTGGTGTGCCAAACCAGTCTTAGGTTGGGCTACTTTAATAACCATGAAAAATGCACTGTGAACGCAACAACAACAATCTCAGATTATAACCAGTGAGCTGCAGCACAGAAAGTTTCTTCTAGGTACAGAGTACAAAAAAAATTGACTGTAGTCAGACAAAGATATAAAACTGTCTAAAATAGCAGCTGAATGACTAGTTTCAATCATCAGCAATACGTTGCCAGAAACAGTGACACATTGCTGTGAGATCTGCCAGTTTCTGAGGTAAATATTTTTGAATTTATCTTCAAGAATCGCATTCTGTGATTGTGGCTTTGACAGGGATAACGTCAAATATCCCAGGTAAACAAACAAGGTAACTATTAAAGTTGTTTTATTCTGCCTGCTTCTCATTTTTACAGCAGCTGACGTTTCATACAAAGAAAAATATGCATGAAAAAAAGAAAAGAAAACAATGAACAGTACGTTCTGTAGCGCGAGAAGACTCTCGAGCGAGAGAAGACCGCTGTGCTCGCTGCAATATGAAAATGATGAATAATTGCTTGTTTTGAAGAATGTTACTGTGTACACTACCATCAACGTTTATGTTGGCGCCCAATTCCCTAATCCTATCTTTGACAAAGCTGTTCAATAAACACAAATAATTATTTTCCATCATCTGTCCCTCATCTCTGATTGATGTGTTTGTGTGTGTGTGTGAGGGGAGGGGGCTAACTACGTAGTACCAACTGCGTCATTGATTTTGTGGTTGTTCAGTTTACGTTTCCACATTCAGTATGTTGTACTCAATGACGTGATGTGTCAAGTTTAGCGACGTTACCCAAGCGTTTTATTGGCAACACCTGTTGTGATTAACCACGTGATTTGTGGGAGGCATAAAAGTAGGATGTTCTCTGGCAAACAACAGAATTCAGGGGCTAATATTTTAAAGTTGAACTTTTAGCCAAAATCTGAATTCTAATCAGAATTTATTTTGAGAAAAGTAGGCGATGCCTCCTAAAAGAGCTGCAGCCACTTCTGAGCAAGCTATGTCTGACGATCTCAAGAAGTATGCAGGTAAAGCAACGTATTTTTTCCCAAACGACATTGTTTAGGAGATTGTGTAGGATCTTTATTAATGAACAGTTACTTTTCAGCTCATCCCCAACAATGGTGATGGTAAAAGAAGCCATTACCGAGCTTAATTCAAGAAAGGGGTCTTCTACACAGGCAATACGTAATTATGTAACGGAAAAGTATCCGATAACTGATTCGGTAAAGTTAAAGTATCTGGTTCGCAAGGCAGTAGTGAAAGGAGTTGAGAGGGGTGACCTCGTGAGACCAGCGAAGTCTACTTTCAGTGGGGCGCAAGGAACTTTTCGTGTAAGTAGGCCTCAGTAAGTTGTATAACGCGACAAAAATTGATACAACCATTAAACCATGGTGCCAGGTAAAGTTAGCGTTAACATAATCGCTTGACCAATACAACTTTATTTAGCTTGCAGTCAAGAGTAAAGCCAAAGGGCCTAAAACCGCATCTGAGAACAGTGATCCCAATGTGGAACTGGCTGCCGAACCTGGAGCTAAGAAAACAAGGAGTAAAAAGATAAAAGGTAGGCCTACGCACTATAGCTGCCCTGCAGGGGAACATTGTATGGTCAGCAGAACATTACACAAGTAATGGTTAATTGTGAAATGTCTGCCAATGCCGTCAACGTTCTGATTATTGCTTGTAGATGCTGAGAAAGAACCAGTACAAAAGCGAAAGGTAAGATTCTGTACCAATTTTGGGTTAGGGTTAAACTCACTCCTTAGGTATGTATACGTCGGCCGTGTCCCGTGTATCTCCGAAGGGGGCGCGGCCACGTCTGTAACAAGTGCTTTTTTTTTTCCAAATCCGAAGGCGGATCCAAAACCGAAGGCGGATCCTAAAGTGTCACCTCAGGCTTCTGGGGACAAGTCTGATGGGGAGGAGGAGCCCAAGCGCAAGACCTCCAAAGCTGCAAAGGGTGAGGAAACAGAATCATAGCAGCCTTCACAACCTCCAGAATGCTTGACTTCAAGGCCGTAGCCATGGAGACAACATGGGGGGACGGGACGGGGACGAATATATATTTTTTAATGATAATTTCAGACAGGTAGCACATTTATATTTTTATATCAATATATTGGGGGGGACTTTTTGACCAGATTTGAAATATGTATTATGATTACGGCCTTGCTTGACTTGCATAAAATACAGTTCAAAATAAGGCCATTAATAACATCTCTGTTTTAGGCACCAAGAAAGAACCTGTAAAAAAGGAAAAGCTCCCCACTGAGGTAAGAATGTAGTTTTGTACCATTACGGCTTTGGTAGTTTGCTTCCCTAGACGAAGCATAAATATCCATCTTTCAGAGGGCGATTGACCGCCTGTCTTTGCAGGATTCAAAATCGAAGAAGGCCCCCAAGGCCAGTGCAGCTGCCTCCAAAGTCGCTCCTGCCAAGAGGCCCAAGGCCAAGAGGTCTGCAGAGGGTGAGGTGGGGACGGAGCAGCAGAAAAGACCCAGGGTGCCCAGGGCCTCCAAAGCTGCCAAGGACAAGGTGGCAGAACCAAAGGAAGCTGCCAAGGTGGTGAAGGTGGCAGAACCAAAGGAAGCTGTCAAGGTGGTGAAGGTGGCAGAACCAAAGGAAGCTGTCAAGGTGGTAGAACCAAAGGCTGCAAAAGTGGCCAAGAAACCTGAGGTTGAGGAAGCTGCCCCCACACAAGCCGCCCCTGGGAGACGAGGAAAAGGGGGGAAAAATTGACCCCCCCCTCCCCCCAACAAAAAATATATATTTGTTTTTAGTAATGCACTTTTTCAATAAAGATGACTTGTTTTAAGTTAGTTGGATAATGTATTTTTGCCTTATTGGTTTTGGGAATGTTAAACTTGCAGTGGGGTTACGGGATAAATTCCCTATAAGATCTGGCTCCATGAGTCTTAACTGTATTGACAGTTTTGCCTTGATGAAATTGCAGCCTGACTCTAAAGCTTCGCAAGTACAACTAGCATACTAAATTCTCAAGTTTAAAATACTTGATTCACCCAAGACCAAACTTTTCCCATGTGAGGATTAGTTTCTATATCCTGTGCAAACCTTATGCAATAGTACCCCCTTGTGGACATGATTGAATGTCACATTTCAAAATTGCCATGCAGCCCCTCAGGTGACTTACATTTACATTTAGTCATTTAGCAGACGCTCTTATCCAGAGCGACTTACAGTAAGTACAGGGACATTCCCCCTGAGGCAAGTAGGGTGAAGTGCCTTGCCCAAGGACACAACGTCAGTTGGCATGACCAGGAATCGAACTCGCAACCTTCGGATTACCAGACTCCCTCACCGCTCAGCCACCTGACTCCCCTGACTTGCTATCGATACACAGCCATGCCATGAAAGGCAACATGAGTCATGTTGCCTTTCTGTCCACATGTATGGGGTAAAAAGGCTGCCCAAGTTACTTGAAGTCTGAAACCCTGATCCAGCATACATTACATTTACATTTAGTCATTTAGCAGACGCTCTTATCCAGAGCGACTTACAGTAAGTACAGGGACATTCCCCCCGAAGCAAGTAGGGTGAAGTGCCTTGCCCAAGGACACAACGTCATTTGACACGGCCGGGAATCGAACCAGCGACCTTCTGATTACTAGCCCGACTCCCTCACCGCTCAGCCATCTGACTCCCTGATTCATACCTGATTCTAATTAGCTGAGTTGTGACACTTTGAATTATTCATCACAACTGTGGTTGGATTGAATTTACAGGGTAGACATTCAATAGCAGGTTTGGACAGCCCTGTCTTATGACGTCAGACAAGCACTCGACTCACAATTTCATTTTTAAAACGCCATGTTTATTCATCTTAAAAAATAAAAAATAAACTAAAAAGTTACCATTTCATCAGCGCTAAGGGAAACAGTACGGAAGCACTGAGTCTTTTGAGCATTTTTACAGCTCTTCAAGTATGTTCATTTAGTTCATAGATTCGTTTTTTGATTCTTCATCAGGGGAACAGCCGACAGGGCCTAAGAGGCCTGTCGGCTAAAGGGCCAGGCAGGTACGACCCACCATAACTAAGAGCTCTTCAGATCATCCTGGTCCAATCCGATCCAGTGTTGCAAACGGGGTTCATCCAACAGAAACAAGTCAAGAACCCAACACTTGCTTGGTCCGATGATGAACACATTACTCTGCAGCCCGCACCTCATTCTTCACTTCAGTATTTAGCAGGAAGAGAGAAGATTTGGTGACATGGGCAGATGTTGTTAAATGGGCAGAGATTTGGGAGATCGAAAGAGAGCAAGAAACACCGATGAGAGAACAGATTAAAAGAAAGAGAAGGAAGTGAAAAATGTTAAGAGGTTAGACGGACATTAAAGAACAGAGGATAAGAATGAGCAGAATACCGACTCATAACCTCCAACAATGAAAAAGGAGAGTGCTATTGATTGATCAACTGCAGTAAAACCAGCCATAACATTTGTCAGTACCACTTGAATCAAACCTAAATGATAAAACTCTGTATTAAAACTTTCTCCAATGAGGAGGGGTGGTTGGGTGGGGTGTGTGTGTGTGTGTGATTCAACAA
Source organism: Thaleichthys pacificus (assembly GCA_023658055.1). Lineage (NCBI taxonomy): Eukaryota > Metazoa > Chordata > Actinopteri > Osmeriformes > Osmeridae > Thaleichthys > Thaleichthys pacificus. The sequence goes on along the minus strand of CM042868.1, from coordinate 3,177,805 downwards.
CACAAATAATCAATGTGTAAACAAATTCACTCTTAAAAGAGAGAAATAAAGTGTGCAGTTCTCTCATCTGTTCAGCTGTGCTCGTGCACCAGAGGCTATGGGTGAAATCTTCAGATTCTCGATCCCTCAAGGTCCTCCCTCCTCTCCTCTTTCCCCAAATGCATTGTGGGAAGCCAAAGCAGACCTCCGGCAACGCCTTCAGAGAAAGACTGGAGAGGACGCCAAGCGTCAAAGTAACGTTAAGATACACATCCCCTCTCTCCACCTCCCTCCCACCCTCCCTCCTCTAGTCCTTTGGCGGGTGCCACACACCGTCCCGTCCCCCCCCCTGCAGGTCATCTGGGGTGCAGCAGGAAGCGGGCCAGGTACTGAGAGATGGCCTCCCAGTTCCTCCACAGGAACGCCAGGAGGACCACCAGGAGCAGCGTGGACAGCGTACGGCTACGGGTCTTCATCAGGGGGACGACACAGTTGGCCACGGTGGAGACGAAGACCAGGAGCACGGCCATGAGGGCCAGCAGCACGTTGATGAGCTTCCCCAGCAGGGTGCGGGCCGTGGCGTTCTCCAGCCCCTCCAGCTGCACCACCTGCTGCTGCTGCTGCTGCAGCTCCATCTTGGAGATGCGCGTCTGGCACGCCTCCAGCGCCTCCTGTGGACGGGGGTGGGAGGGGGCACGATTTCGAGTCTCAATTATTATATATATATTTTTTTTAATTGTTTATGTTTTATTTATTTTTTATAACACAGTTGTGTTAAAATACACAATTAAAAAGACAAAAAAAATGATATGATGCATGATATGACAGATGACGAGACAGACCTGAATGTCTCTCGCACGCTCGTAAGACTGATAGGCTATCTTCTCCTCCATGCTGGCCAGCTCCTGCTTCAGGTTCAGGATCTCGTTCTGGTGCAGCTCAGTTAAGTCATTAAGTTGCTCCTCTAATCGTTCGCACCTGTGAAGGAAACGGAGATCAGGCACGACAAGAGGAAGGGGGACGTTTGCCATCACTGAGGGGCGATGACGACTTCCTATCAACCCTCCAAAAACAATGATCTATAGCGTTGTTGACAGCGGTGACCTATAGGGGTGGGGGAAAAATCGATTCACATTTGAATTGCGATTCAGTCTTCTGGCGATTCACATCGATTCAGATATGTAAAAAATAATAATTTTGGATTAAAAATCGCAAAACATTGAATCGATTTGTGACCCCAAGAATCGATTCTAATCGAATCGTGAGGTACCAAAAGATTCCCACCCCTTGTGACCTACCTGAACCTCTCCTCTTGCAGGGCCTGCATGATCATGGTATAATCCCTTTGGTAATGAGCCTTCAGGTTGTCCAGGGACTCTTCCAGACGACCCTGGTTTTCCCGGAGCTCCTGGACCTCGTGGAGAAGCGCGTCGAAGCCCGACATCTGTCCGTGCTCCAGAGTGTTGCCTTTGGAGCTGGGGGGGCCCCCGGGGGCCCCCGTGATGCTGTTGGCCCCTGCTGAGCCAGAGGTGGCACTGGAGCAGTCGTCCTCGCTGCCGTATTTGGGGCTGGACTGCATCTGTCCACCCCCCAGGGTCCTGGGGCCGCTGCCCCCGACCCCGTCCTCGCCCTGGGGCTCGTCGAGGGAGTCCTTGAGGCCGGCGATGTTGTCTGCGCTTCCGAACTTGTTGCGGATGAGGGAAGCGATCTCCCTGGGCTTGGAAACCACGGCTCCCGCTGCAGAGTGGGTGGCGTGGGAGAAGCTGGAGAGCCCTCCTGTCACCTGCAGGGGGCAGAGTTGAGAAGGAAGTCACTGAAAAGGGTAGGACACGACCTCGGATCGGATGTGACGTGACCTTTGAATGTTCTCAAATCTCCCAATCTCCATGATGTCTTAACTTTATCCATTCATTCAACTCACTGCGCCAGATCTAACTTTCTGTGCTTGGGGCTTCAGCAGAGGAGTAGGGAGGAGGGAGTGCAGTGGGTCGAGTGGGCAGTTTCGTGGGAGACACTGGATGGAAGACAGACTGACATTGAGACAACCCCCACTGGCTGTGTGTTGCTCCCGAGTTAAAAGCAAGGTCGATGCTGAAACTACGCAATAACATGGGGCTCCTGATCCTACTCTAGGGAAATACAACACAGGTGAAACGTTCTCCTGGAAAACACGTTTCGTAACACAAAGAACGACAAAACGCAACGCAGGCGATCTTGTGATCCCCCCCCCCCCCAGTACAAACCTTTGCCCCTACGTCTTTGAGGCCCTGGTGCATGTCCCGGAACACGTCTTTGGGTTGGCGCGGGATCCCGTTGTGCTCCACCTCCCGGAGCTTCCTGTGGCAGTGCTCCAGCTTCCTCTGCAGGTGCTGGATGGTCTGCGCCGACTTCTGGTTCTTCTTCTCGAACACCTGCTTGATGCGAGCGCTCTGCTGCTTGTCCGCGTTGTTGGCCAGCTTCAGGTACTCGGCCACGTTGTCGTCCCGGGCCGTCTGCTCGATCTTGATCTGCTCCGTGAGCTTGAGGATCTTCTGCTGCAGCTGGGCGATGGCCTGCTTGGTGCGGTGGGGGTCCGGCGTGTTGTCCACCGCGTCGTAGCCGTCCGGGGCGTAGGAGAGGGCGTTGGGCGACACGGCAGGGCCGGAGCCATCAGCACGGTCCAACTGACCCCGGTGGGGAAGAGACGATGAGAGGATGAACATTTGAAAGAACAAATTCAATCAAAACGTGGGATAAGGATGTAAAAGCAGCTCAAGATTTATATTTTTAACAAACATTTATTAAACGATTTCCATTATTTGAACATGTATTTTGGCTGCAACCCTGGCTGTAAATGTATTTTGGCTGCATTATTGGTTTCTGAACTCACTGGTTATATACTGAAACAAACAGCTAGCAGGAGGCTTCAGGAATGGAGACTGTTTATGATCTCTCTAAGAATGACGGCGGTTGAGTCACTCAATCCACAGCTTGGTCTAGACTGCTCTGCTCCGCTCTGACAGACACTTTGCTAAGGCAAGTTAATTACTGAGCTGGGGGGTGATTAGTGCTGTGTTGACCAAACGGCTTACCCTCAGTCTCACCGACAGATACTTACTGCTCAGAAGCTCTGGCTGTGGCATCGACCACAGCAAATGGACTGTGTGGGTGTACGATTTTTAAAAAGGTAGCTATAGTCAATGACTGGATGCAACATTATATGCAAGGGGTGTTTCGACTTGAAGTCGATAGACATTTAAGTGCACTGCGTAACAGGCAGTGACTGATGGCATTTTTAGATCGATACTTGAGCTACCTGTCTTCAAAGCAAGAAAATATTTGACTATAGTGCCTTGTTCGTCATCATAGCAGACACAGGTGCTGACACTCTGAAAGCAACTGCACAGAACAAACCCTCTACTCTGCACACTGTGGTCTGGCTGTGGGCTGACCTCAAGTACACTCGAAGACAGCGACAACTAAAATTAGAACGGCTTAGAGCACAGTGACCCAGCCATACAGTCAATCTCTGACCTGCTAGTACTGACAGCTCAACTCTCTTTTCTAAACACTCGCCCCCCCCCCCCCCCCCGTCCATCCTTCCATATCCATCCCAAAGAGAAAACCTCTGATGACCTTTTAACAAGCACTTTTTGCAGCCTCTCCTCATGCGCTTTGCTGTTGATATTATTTACATGTAGTCATTTAGCAGACGCTCTTATCCACAGCGACTCACAGTAAGTACAGGGACATTCCCCCCCCCCCCCCCATAATAGTATATAATATAATATGTTAATGATACAGACCATAAAATGTGTGGGATTCACAGATTTATACCGACCAACATTTAATACCGTAATACCAGTAATTAAAGGCTTTGATTATAAAATATAAAGCCTATAATCTGTCCTTGTGCTTAAAAAATAACATCCGTTACGGCAAATGTGCTGTTTACTAGAGCATCCGTTTTATTACTTGACTGTTGTTTTTGATGCGATACTAAGATGGGCAAGCTACACTGCCCTGTTTTAAAGCGACTTGCAGCCTAGTCCACAGTACAGACACCTTATGTGGACCTACAAATAGTCAAATAAGAAGAACAGATTTACCGTGAGATGTTAAGAAGGGGTTCCAAGCAAATAAGTTAATGTTTTGTAAAAATCATATTGATAAAAACTGAAAAGCCCATTGTAAATATACTCTCTATTAAGCTCTGGTGTTCAGGGATTTATAGTAGGTTTATAGTAACAATGACCTATGTCACACAGGCTATTTATATCTCTTTGTAGTTGTTACACATAATTTCTTAAAAGTAAATACAGATGGCTATAAATTATACCGGTGTTTACCCATATCGTTTTTAGTAATATTCATATCAATATCAGCCAATACTTTTCACACAGAAAAGTGCACTAGTGTCACTAATGTTTATTTTATTTGTATAACGCTTATACTCGGCGTCCAACTGCTCTAGTGACGAGGCCTGCTGGAGACTCACCCTGTCCTGCTCCTCTGTGGAGTGGTACCCAGAGGTCAGCAGCATCAGGCTGTCAGTGATGGCAGGGCTGCTGGGCGTGTCCGTGGTGGAGGAGGAACGTGGCCTCCCCACTTGCAGCAGGGCCTCCTGGGTGCTGCGCCGGTGGATCTGGGGGCTACCTTTCTGGGGGGGGTCCCCGGTTCCCCCCGCCTTGCCTCGCCGGCTCTGCAGGCTGGTTCCTCGCTTCATCATGGGGGGCGCGCCTCTGATCTGCTGCAGGACGCGACTCAAAGCTGCGGGGGGGGCGGAAGCAGCGGGGGGGTCAGAGTCCGGAAGGCCGGCCGGGGGGACGGGGGCGTCCCCGACCTCTGACCCCCCATCGGGGGGCTCAGGGGGCGGGGCGCCGGTGGAGTAGGAGGAGGCTGCAGCGTCGTGTGGCGAGACTGAAGAGCGGCGGCGCTGGGGCTGGAAGAGCTGCTTCAGGCCGTGGCCCAGGGCCCCCATGTTCTCCAGGGCATTGTGGGTAATTTTGGACATGGACTCGGACGCCCTCCTGCCACCCTCCAGCTCCGGTCGGCCGCCAGCGTCCGGCTCCTCTGGACTCTGCTCACTACTAGCCTGATCCATCAGAGGGCGCCAGGTTCGCGGGGGTGAGTTCAACTCGGGGGTGCGGGGGTTTAGCTATGCCCCTCCACCACACCCCCCTCTCGGGGAGAGTGGGTTCAAAGCCGGGAGGCTTGGGGGTTGGTGGTGCTCAGATGGGCCCTGCCAGCGTACATGCATCTGCAGACTGACTCAAAGTCATGCTTGTCTACCACAGAAGGAAAATAAAAATGGATTATGATGTGCAGCAGTGGCTGGTAAAGAAAAAGAAACAGCAGCAAAATATAACATTAGGCAGCAGTGTCTGGGCTGGCTTTGAGACATGGAGGCTTGACTTTGAAGTTGTCTGTACTTTACAACTGAATTGGTGTATTCAGTTGATGAACGTATTGTATTGTATTAGTTCAAGATAAATTCGAATTAGCCTAATCCAGTCACATGACCAAGCAACATGTCTCAAATTACCACGACCCACTGTGACTAAAAACAATATTAGAATAAAAATTCTACAATTTAAAAAAGTAATTCCTCAATAATAAAGCATGGTGTAGGCTAAAACTAATGACTACATTAAATAATAATTACAAAATTCTGAAATGCTTGATATATATATATATTTTTTTTTATATAGTCAAATATCCTTAGGCATTTAAGTCAAGTAATTACACAATATTTAAAGCCATGCCTATTCAAAGTGCCATTTGGATTATGTTTTGGGTAGGATTCTAGTGGTTATCTAATTCAAGACATTTCAGAAAATAGCCTCGTAAAAATGAGTACATTCAAAAGATTTGGATGATGGCGGTAATAATAATAATAATAATAATAATAAGACAGATGGAAAGCAATGGAACACCAAAAGAGTCGGATGTTGAGAATGAAACGTTTTGTTTCGTTTTGTTTGGACCGGGGCACCTGAAATATCCACCGCATTCTGCTTGAAGAGCTTCAAAGTGACAACACTGCAGGTGCTTTAAAGGAGCCCTATAGGAGCACTCTGACAGACTGATGAGAGAAACAGCAGAAGAAGACAGATGTAGACACGAGATAGAGAGTGAAAGGGGCAGCTTACCATTCGTCCAGCCTCTCCTCTTCTGACTCAAAGCTCAGGGTTTGCTGCAGAGGAGGAGGTCAACATGAGACAACAATCTCCATTGGAGCAAACTGGATGAAGTTTATACACAACGTATTAAACTGGGTACAGTTGCATACATTTATTGATTTTTAGTTTGGCTGTTCCAATCTTTATTTATTGCGATTTTTTACTGACCGATATCAGAATCTACTATGGCCCAGTCTCGGCAACAATTACAAAACGACTCCTCAAGTTTAGACTTTACAGTAGTGTAAAATACTTTTATATCTAAAGCCTCACTTGTACATCCGTGAACTACCTTCATAGCAGCGGTTTCCCATGTTTGTATTTGTGACTCCCACAGCGCAGAACTGTGAGGAACATTGATCAAGAGTGATCAATGCCGATCTAACTGTTCGGACCGAAGCTGCTTTGCCAAACCTGTATCTGATTTCGGACCACATATGCAAGTGGCCCAAATCAGAATTGGAAAAAATCCAATTGATTCCATGTGATTTGTGCTCTTGACACTTATGGAAAAAAAACGGATCTGAATAGCATCACAAAACATGTTTGGATTTGGGCCACTTCTACCTGCAGTGTGAGCTTCTCCATACAGTGGATCAAACAGAATCAAAGGCCTAGTAGTACAAACAGTGTCTCTTCATACAAGTCCTCTTCTCATAGCCTAGCCTAGCTCATCTACCTAATTAGCTGTCAGTCTTTGAAGCCCAGAGTTTAATTTCAGATCGGACAAATACTTTTCCTCAATTAGGCTAGTCGTTTCAAACGAGTGTCTTGAAATGTGCTCGACAGCAGAAAGAGACTGATTAGGGATTTCAGTTTAATATGTGGGATGAGCTGAAGTTTTCGGATGGTCAGACACTGACCATTACTTGAAGTTGCACCTGACGTACTAAGTACCAAAGAGTCAACGACTAGCTAATAACAGACCATGCACCAACACCAAATCATAGGCCTCAAAAGCAGCAATTGACCAGTGAGCACAAAAAATAAAAATAAAAGATGATATCTGATGAGAACACAGTTATTGGCTACTGTCAATAGAACTACGAATGTACCCGTGCTTATATACTTTTTGACTGATAGAAGAGTGACACTATATGGACAAAATTGTTGCGTTTAAACACTGTAGGCCCAATTATATTGTTGTCTTTCACTGCAGTGCTCACTGATTGAAGCTTAATCTATCAAATTATCCCCTATCAACCGGACATAGCTGTGTTGGCTACCATCAACTCGCCTCCTCATCAACAGCTATGATGCTAAATGCTAACACATTAGATCTCATTTATGCTATCCCTGACATCATATAACCTTATCTACCAAATTACCAAACAGTAATACACCAATACTTGATCATCCTAACCACACACAAAGTATTCACACTATGCCAACACTCATTAGCACTCAAACCCAACCTATCTAGCCTCCTATCCACTTACCAAACATTATCACGTTGTAGGCAACGTGGTAAAAGTCCCCCTGTTCTCACCAAGACAAGCCCAAATCTCAAAATGGAATTTCACTCCCTTCTCCTTCTCCTTCTCTCTCTCTCTCTCTCTCTTTCACTATTGATGCCTACAGGCAAGTGTGCACCCAGGTGTTCACAGAGGGTGACAGTGACATGGGTGTGTAATACAAACACACCCAAGCCTGGAGGTAATTTACCCAGAGCTGAAGGGATACGTCCAACTGTGCCATCTATGAATTATTAAGGAGACAAACAGAGGAGTGACTATGAGACTCAGTGCAGCTATTGTGTGTGTCATTGTCAACAAGCTGGTAATAGTCAGGTGTCAGGTGGCTGAGTGGTTAGGGAATCGGGCTAGTAATCGGAAGGTTGCCAGTTCGATTCCCGGCCGTGCCAAATGACGTTGTTGGGCAAGGCACTTCACCCTACTTGCCTCGGGAGGAATGTCCCTGTACTTACTGTAAGTCGCTCTGGATAAGAGCGTCTGCTAAATGATTAAATGTAAATGTAATAGTGAACCGTTTGAAAGCAATCCCTGTAAAAGACCTGCCACTCCCTCTTCCATCTCATAATGAGAAAGCACTGCCGCTTGGTTGCATTCGACTGCTAAACAAAAGATAATATCTGGTCCTGGATTAGCTAGACGCAGGGTTTAGTAACAATGGCGGTGTGTACAGTGTATACAGACACGAGTGCTGATATTCATACACAGTACAGTCTCGTACTCCTCTGGGGCACAGCATTTCATGTTCAAAGTGGGTCAGCCTGCACTAGCCTTTTGCTCTCTCCCCCCCCCCCAACAGCCACTAGCCTACTCCCTCACACATGCACCCTCCCAAGGTCATACATGTGTGTGTAGATAATGCTTGTGTCGATTAAATTGTCACTTGTTGCCTTATTCTAAACCCTTAAAAGCTGTGTCGCTGTGATGAACTAAACAAAATCGCACAAATGTAAAGCCATGGTTTCCATTTGCAGCATTTTTCATGTGAAAATATGCTGTGTCACCCCGACCCCAATTTCATTTGAGCTGCCTCCCACTGCCATCCCACTCAAGTTAATTTATCAAGAGGTAGTCTCTCCTTACTGGCGTATGAAACAGCTTACTTGGGGGCATTTGGGAAGATGCAATTCTAGCATTAGACAGCCACAGCCACATTCCTTGAGACTCAATCATCAGCAGGCCTACTAAGAATGATCTGTGCAAAAGAAACTGCTTAGAATTCCATTAGGATTTCTAACTTCATCTAGAACAGCTTTCCCAAACACAACAGAGTTAGGCGCCCCTTCAAACCGTGGTCAACATTTCCTGTGGAGGTTTAGGATTATTGCATGACGTTATCTGTCTGTACCATGTTATGTATGTACTTGTGCGTCATCTGTGGTATTGTTATCCTATAGTCTGTACCACTACCCTTTCATGAATCATCGGCCCCCACTTATAAGCTTTCCTAGCTTCTTTGGGGGACCCTTTTACTCTACCCAATTGGTCTTGTACCTCAACTGTATTATTATTATTATATTTGAAGTGGTATTGTGAATGAATGAATAAAAAATAAATAAAATCAGGGAAAAGGTAGAATGTAAGAGCAGGCCATTGCTTTATTGAAGTGAGTCTCACATTGGAAACTGTCAGATATGGCCCTGTAGAATTATGTACAAGACCTGAAGAAGTATGATTCCTAAAAGCAAGTTTACTGTAGATCTAAATCCGAGGCTCTGTAACCAAAGCCTTAGCATTCTCCATCTGTCAGCCCTACGTTAACAGGCATTCAAACTGGCAGGCATAATTTCAGTAGCCTATAGTTGCTATCATAACCGCCCACGAGTAACACAATCATTAAGATTACCTGCTGTTGTGACTAATTGGGATTTGTGATTTGGTTTGAACAGCCACTGAATAAAAACAAGTAGGCCGAAATAGTTTCATTAGAACATCTGTATGTCCTTATTCTGCTCGAGCCTTGAGGCTTGACAATTTGAGTCGTGAGTAGCAATGACTATTACAGCCATGACAACGAGATAACTAAATATATATTTGATTGATTTGCACAATTGCTTTGATAAGATGTTGATAGAAATTGTTTTCAGTTCATCTGGTGAGGTGATGTGTTTACATTAACATTTAAGGCACAGCTTCGATTTGTGGTATCGTTTCCAAACACTTCCAAAAATCACTAGCTAGCTTGTCCAAAGTTAATGTAACTCGCTCGCTAGCTGTCGATACAACTTAAGTTTACTGGCTTGCTTAGTGAAAGCAAGTAGGTGGATGCAATTTAATCACGACGCACTGCAGAGGTTGAATGACTACGCTGGGTGCTAGCTTATAGCTAGCTCTCGAGTAAGCAGCCAAACTTGCAGGTAGCACCGGTGCCTGGGTTGTGGATCAGCGAATTCGGTGAGGAAGGGTGCCATCTCGTTCTAAAGTAATTCACACACCCTTTTATTTGCTAAAGTAACTGTAATAAACAACCAGATTTCCAGCTAACACATTCATCTTAATGCTGACACACCCAAGAAGTCCATGATGCATATGCTTGCATCCGTGTAAAGATTTAAATGGTTTAGTTTATGTTGCTATAGCGAGCGGTGTGAGCTCCTCAACTAGCACTAGCTAGATAGATAATCTAAGAATGTGAGGATGTTAGATTAATAGCGACAATACACATTTTTATGTAACAAGCTAAGAATTGTATTAGGTAGCTACAAAATGTTCAAGCAATTTACTCACTTAACTCTAAATTAGGGTTATCTGGTGTACATTTAGTGTATCTACTGATTGGCGTGACATTAGCAAAATAGCGTACATGCCACGGTAAACAACTTTTGTTTTAGCTTAATAGCGTCCAAGGTTCAGTTAGTTAAAGTGTTGTCGTGCATCTAATGTTCCACTGCTAGAACTATATGTATGCAGATTTAACTGATGTTGAGCCAATATCTGTCATCTAGTTAGCTTGTCATGTACCTGCTCTACCCAGGCAGCAGCAGGCAGACATGCTCTTGCTAGCTAGGTTAGCAATCCAGAACAGGTCCAATTCTGCCAGTGTGAGCAGTACAGTATGGTCAGGTCAGACCAATTGTATTTACTAGTTCCTCCTACGTTAAGTATCTATACGATTAAACAAAACAAATGATACATTCTAATTCTCAAATACATGGTTCAAGTCTGAAGTGTGTTAACTAGCCAACGTTGCCTACATTACAATCTCGCAATACATCGAGGACCTGCCCTCCAACATGAGGAAATAGCTTGAGCCGGCTAGAAGTCTGACGAACGGTGTCAGAAGCAGTATCCAACTACTAGGCTACGTTGCTAGCCAGCTAGCTAACAGCAGCTGGCTAGCTAGCTAGCTGACATCGCTAAACAAAGTTAATCGGTAACCCGTTGTCATATTACAGAAACACAAGTGAACAATCAGCCAATTATATTTCTACCAACATTCGTCTATCAAATTATCTATTTAGTTATAGGCATCAACTTACATGGGTGCTGAGAGGATTGTGTTGACCGTTCATTTCTCCCAATGGCACCCTCCCACGATGACGTCAAACGTGTTTTACGTAGCCAGGTCAACGTACCCTACGTATTAGCGAGTGTAATTACCTTACCCTCTAGTAATTATGCATATTTGACAGTAAAATGACATTAGGTACGATTATGTGACCGGTATTTGGCAATATGCGATTTAAAAGGTTGCAATGGCTACGTCCGTTAAAGGGTATTTTCAAAGTTAAATCTCAAATCCACCTAAATTGAGTCAATGAAGATTGTGGATTTTAGTCTTACACTATACAATTGTGTTTTCAAGTGCCTCTGTTACTACTCAAAGTGATGTACACTGGGTGCCTAGGACAGAGAGAAAAAAGTATTGGATGTAAATTAAAGGGGCATTCTGCTGCATTTATCTTTCGATATGCATAGACCCATTCAGTAACGCCCACTTGCATGCACACAAATAAACACCCACAGACACACATAGCTCTCATACGCTCACCAACATAAGGTGCCACATTTGCCCAGATACTCTCCAGCCTGTGTTTTTCAACGTCTCGCTGTCCTTTGCCAAAGCTTCACTTTTATGTTTGGACAGTGTAGCCTTGGCCAAGGACAAGTAAATGTTCATACCGACCTGCATGCAGGAGCATTCAGCTGAGCTGATATACCTTGACATGGCTTTTGGCAAAGAAGTGCCACACCACCTGAATAAAACAGATATTAGACAGATAAGTGTAGTCATGAATTTCAGAACCTCTCCTTAAATTTAGTGGACATAAAGGACAACTTTTAAACAGTCTCTCCTGATGAGAAGTATCTACACAGCATGATGCCACCACCATACTTCTCTGTAGGAATGGTGTGTCTTGAGGCATGGGTAGTGTTTGTGCTTCACACATTGTACACATTGTAGTTTTGACCATCTTGGTCATCTGAACATCTGAACCTAAACATCATCTGACCATAAACGTTTTGTCCCACCCGATTGGTCACACATGCTTTCTGGCAAACTCCGAACATGCTTCCAGATGGTAATTCTTGAGCCAGTTTTGGTTCAGACAATGTTGACTTAACTCTGGAACTATGTCAACATGACTGTTGGCCTCTTTGGTTTCTCACAAGTTCTTCTTGTTTGAGTGTTGAGTTTTGATGTGTGGCAGCTTTCATTTCCTGATTGTTTCACTAGGATATCCAAACACTTATTTTGTACCTTTTCATACTTTTTAAAAGGTCAGATGGCCATCGTTTAGGCACCTTCTTGTAGGAGAAGACTGCTGTGTATTTGCTTACATCATCTTAGATTAATCTCATCCTGTTGAAGAATAATATTCGAAGTTTTCAACCAGTATCCAAAGTTTGAAACAGCACTGAAACTCAGCAAAGTTTGAAGCAAAGTGTTTATTAGAATTCAGAATGACAGACTCCAACAAACGTGAGCAAGAGCCCGGGATCAGACTAAAATATTTCTCTGGACATTCATCTTATATATCAAAACCTTATTATAATCAGTAATTTTGCTATTGGTACAATATTGTTTGTCACAGATACATTATGCATTTCTCACACTATTGGTCTCTTACCCTTGGGGCTTCAGATTACAACTTAAAATATATTTCTTCTATTTTTTTAGGCCTGCTCTGACCTTGAAGGCCAGCTGCACTGGGCACAGGGTTGTAGATTTACCTCATGATGGCTGGGCTTTGTAGTTTTCTAATGGAAGAAGCCTACACACAGCCTTCTCTCGCACCCAGCCTCTAATTATCCAGATTTGCACTTTGGGCTTGATTTCTTCTACATATTAGTGGCAATACTAATCAGTCAGTCAGTAATATAGAATATAAAAGTAAATGTGTGATGTTTTTTCTACAACACTGTGTACACGACAACAGGAACAGCATCGCATGCATTCATCTAGAATTAAGATTTGCAACGACTTGCATCATGCTCTGCACATTTGATAACTGGTACTAACCCTAATTGAAGTGGTTACCAACTGAGATTACCAAGTGAGATCTTTCTCCCAAGTCATGAACCCAAGGAGTGACAGGGGCTTTGAAGAGATTGGTGGCTCTCTAGAGCCAATATCCTGCCAGATAAGAGTTCTTAAATCAGTGCAGTAAGAACGTTTGTCTCAATCATCCTGAAAAAAAAGATTGTGTAATGCATCCCCTTCTCTCGAAAAAACAAGGTAATGCATTAGAAAGAATAAAAAGCAAAATGGCTAGGAATTTTTTAATGGATAATTTAATCAAAATGAATGCTGACAAAACAATACTGAAAAAGCAACTATACAACTAGGCCAAGAAAGTTAATCTTTCCAGCAAACTGTCTAATTTACAATCACTTATTAGGCTGATGGCAATTCTTTACTCTGCATAGAGCCCTTCAGAGCACATACAATTTCAAGCGAGGGACTATGCTGATTCCACTTTTGGAATTTGAAGGCTTGTAAGGAGTTGCAGTAATCCACCCAGAGGCTGGAGTAGTGGGTGCACAAGTCTTAAGTGGTCAGCAACTGGGGATCATTGGGTGCAGTTCTCGTAGGGGCAGTAACTGGGAATGGTCTAGGAAACCCTGAATGTGCAGGGAATCTTTGGAAATAATGAGGGAACCATAGGTGATGGTAAGAAGGCTGCTCTGGCATCTTCGGATCAGAAATGCTTGCAGTAGTGGCCAGAGCTCTTGTAGTGGCAGTCATTGGGAATGGTCTGGGGAACCCTGTGTCTGAAGAGAACCCTGGGAAACGGGGGTAAGGAGGTAGCTCTGCCAACTCAGGATCGGAGGAGCCTGCAGTAGACAGTGCAGTGATCCTTGTTGGCGGTATTTTGGGATTAGCAGGTGCAACTTTTGTGGGGGCAGTCATTGGGAATGGTCTGGGGAACCCTGACTGTGCAGGGAACCCTGGGTAATAGTGGTAAGGAGACTGCTCTGGCATCTGAGGATCGGAGGAGCCTGCAGTACTGGGTGCTGCTCTTGTAGTGGCAGTCGTTGGGAATGGTCTGGAAAACCGTGTGTATGGCGGGAATCCTGAAAACCAGGGGACTCCGTGATATGAAGGAATCCCTGGAAACTGGGGGAATCCAGGGTATGATGGGGACCCTGGGTATGCGGGGAGTGTAACTGACTCTGGATCAGTAGGGTCGGCAGCAATGGGTATCTGGGGATCTGTGGTTGCAGCTCTTGTAGTGCAAGCCGCTGGGAACGGTCTGGGATGTGGAGGGAACCCTGGAAACTGGGGGTACAAAGGCAGCTCTGCTGATTCAGGATCAGCAGGGGCTTCAGTAGAGGGTGCAGCAGTCTTGGTGGTTGACATCTGGGTGTGTGCGGGTGAAGCAGTCATAGGTTCATTGTTTGGGAATGGTCCAGGGAATCCTGGGAACTGGGAGAACCAGGGGTATGGAGGGAAGCGAGGGAACTTGGGGTACAAAGGCAGCTCTGCTGATTCAGGATCAGCAGGGGCTTCAGTAGAGGGTGCAGCAGTCTTGGTGGTTGGCATCTGGGTGTGTGCGGGTGAAGCCGTCATAGGTTCAGTGTTTGGGAATGGTCCAGGGAATCCTGGGAACTGGGAGAACCAGGGGTATGGAGGGAAGTGAGGGAACCTGGGGTACAAAGGCAGCTCTGCCGATTCAGGATCAGCAGGGGCTTCAGTAGAGGGTGCAGCAGTCTTGGTGGTTGGCATCTGGGTGTGTGCGGGTGAAGCCGTCATAGGTTCAGTGTTTGGGAATGGTCCAGGGAATCCTGGGAACTGGGAGAACCAGGGGTATGGAGGGAAGCGAGGGAACCTGGGGTACAAAGGCAGCTCTGCCGACTCTGGATCGGAAGGGCCTGCAGCAAAAGTTCTTGTGGTTGGGATCTGGAGATCAACAGATGCATCTCTTGTAGTGTCAGTTGTGGGGAACTGTGAGTATGGAGGGAACCCTGGGAAATAGAAGAACCCTGGATGTGGAGGGAACCCTGGGAAATGGGGATAAGGATGCTGCTCTGGTGTCCAAGCATCAGAAGGGCTGGCAGTAGTGGATGCAGCAGTGTTTGTGGTTGGCATCTGAGGATCAGCAGGTGCAGTTCTTGTAGTTGCAGTCGTTGGGGACAGTCTGGGGTACCCGGGGTATAGAGGGAATCCTGTGACCTGGGGGTACGAAGGCAACTCTACTGACTCAGGATCAGAAGGGTCTGTAATAGTGAGCATCTTGGGAGACCCTGGGAACCAGGAGTAAGGACGCAGATCTGCCGATTGAGAATCGGAGGAGTCTACAGCATCGGAAAGGTCTGCGGAAGCAATCGTTTTTGTGGTCGGCATCTGAAGATCAGCAGGCACACCCCTCGTAGAGTCAGTTGTGGGGAGCCCTGAGTATGGGGGGAACCATGGGAAATGGGATAACCCTGGGAAATATGGGTAAGGAGACTGAGCTGGAGCCTGAGGCTTGAAAGGGTCTGCAGCGGGCACAGCACTGTTTGTGGTTAGCATCTGGGGATTGGCAGGGCTCGTTGCTGGAATGCCAGCAAGAATAGCAGGTGATGATGGGCAGGATACCGCAAACTCTTGATCATTCACCAACAGGACAAGAACATGATCCTCATCCTATCGAAAAACAAGAGTATTATATCTCAAGTACACCATTTACATTTGTGACCAGAAGATGGCACTGTGGACTGTACCTTTAATAGGATGCAAGGTTTTCTGTAAGGAGCTTTGATGATCAAATCTCTGGAGTTTGATTCCACAATAAATCCACAAGGTTCACCAGATAACAGCAAGGGCTCCCATGCATCAGAGACTAAAATACATTATACATTACTCATGTTAATATAATAACCATATAGTTTCTCAAAACTAAACTACAATACATTGCTTTAGTCTTAGATGGTCATGTTTCAAAATTGTGACATGAGCTTTGAGCAACTGCTGAAATTTACCTTTTACATAGAGTGCAGCTGCTGCAATATTATTAATGTTTAACACCATGCCATTCATGAAGCAGGAGACAGAAGGGGGAGGAGGTGCAAGAGGACAAGACATTGTCATGGATTTTCCCCACAGCTTTAGATGCAGTACATGATCCCCACCCTGTTGAAAGAATACTTGGATTCACTTGGCTCGTATTCAATACATATGTCTGTTTGAATTGTGGTAATCACAATCCCTTCATTATGAATTACCTGTTCAGTAACATGGCAGCCTTGGTATGGAGCTACAAAAAGCACATCTCTGCGAGACCTTCTCACAGAGAATCCACACCGAGAAGGCATCCGAGTCATGGGAACGAGAGTCCCCTCACCTGAAAAAGCAGATCCTTAGATCAAATTACCCGCCGTTTTCACTAGAAATCCACAGAAATGCATCATTGATCTTACCATTGTCAACCAGAAAATGGGGAGCCTTCCCTCCCTTGACCCGCAAGGTCATAGTATCATCAGCGCACTGAACAGCAGGTCCCATGTGTTTTAGTTTAGCATTCATCAACAGGTGCTGAGCTAATAAAAAAGGTTCATGGGCAAATTAACATTTGAGCGACCTCTTTATAAACGCCTTTGTAAAATTCATAAATATTGTCTACTCACAATCCACTCCTGCAGTTTTGTAAGCATCATCATTATCTGAATCAAAGGCAAAAAATCCCTTTCGTGTTATGACGCCAGCAATGTCTCCAGGCTTAATTGCATCACTAAGACTTTCTCTTCTAAAAGTCTCAATTTCCGTCACATTTTTCAATCTGAACAATCTGGTATCTGTAATACTTCCATAGGAATCTGCTAAGAAAGAGGTTAAGGTCCCCAATATCAAAGGGCACAGTAGAGGATTATTCAAAGGCATAATTCTGTTGAATAGTGGCGTTTAACCCGACTCACAAAAACATCTCACAAAAGGCCAGCACATTTGACACAGCTTTAACCTCTTCTCTCAAATTGGACGACCAATCAAATGTTAGGTATGCCAGTATTTATTTAAATGTGTCCTAGGTGCAATTGAATCACTGGTAGACGTCATGCCTATAGAGACCTTTTTTGATGAACATTCAAGAATTTTCATTTGTAAGTTTGGCCCTTGAAAGCTTCCGATTTCAGACGCGCGAATAATTGTTTTGATGGAAGTCAGCGAGTTCAGAATCATAAGATGTAGGCAAGTTACTGTGGTAAAAAACAATGACCGTAGGGTAGTAGATAAGATCATGCTACATAGCCAGCAGATCATTTCTTGCATCATGTCTGTAAAAGTGGTATTGTGATCAATATCAGCACATGAACCCCAAAAAATAAAGCACATGAACCCAAGTATGCACGCTTGGCCATGACTACAAGTGACCTTAGAGAACTACAACTCTGTATTAACTTGTCTGACACACCCCTGAGCATGGTGCAATGTGGGAAGGCAAGCAGTACAGATCGTTAAATAACGCTACTGAAATACATTTGCACAACAGGCAAGGGATCCACCTGAACAATAAATAAACTTCATTAGATCTAACTCGGTTGTGGATTTGACACTACCATGCGTAGGCCTATAGGCTACTGGCTCTCATATCCACCTGTTCTTAACTCTCGACCATACACTGGGTTCAGAAATAACCGGTGGGTGATGTAAACTTTTTTTTTTTTTTAACTGCTCTTGTGCAACGAGAATTACGTGTATATATACACACACACTTCTCCAAGCTTATAAACACAGTAGATTATAAACATTTATCGGTGTTTATTACTACAATTTCAGCACAACACAGCAGTTAATCAACAAGTAACCAGCCTATGTTGCTCAGTTGAGAAGTTGTTTTTCCAACTTGGGTGTTTGTGTGCTTTTGTCAGCAGTGCTGGATATGGTTGTTCATAAGAATTTAACCCTTGTGCTGCCTTCCGGTCACAATGACCCATCGTTGTGCTGCAACAACTTTACCCAATACAAAAACAAATAAAAAGCATTTTCTTTTAACCTTCACGTTGTGGGGGGTGTGAGACAGCCCGACTGTTAAAAGAAAATGCTTCACTTTATTTTTGTATGAGGTAAAGTTGTCGCAACACGTGAGGGGGGGTCACAATGACCCAAAGATAAGACAAGGGTTAAGAAAAGCCCCAGGCGTGCTCAATCACCGAGGTACAGAACTTCCTACCCACCAGCCCCAGCACCTCACGTTAACCGTTAAGAGCCAGAGCAGACAGTACAAGCTACCTTAGGTTTTCTTCCCTCTGAGGGTAACCAGAGCCACTTGTGCCCAAAGCAGAAGAGGCAGGTTGTGGAGCATTTTATTGGCAAAGGGCGGTTGTAAAGAACACTAAATGTAGGGGTTACAAACATTTTCTAGTTACTTCAAGTGAAGGTGCGCTCATTTAACAAATCAACTAAAAACAGGATTCTTTATTACATTTCGTTCTCACTAAAAGACAGTCGTGTTAAAAATTAAGCGATGCATTCTTGTCAGGTTGAGGGCATTTGGCTAGGAGTCTTGAGGAGGTGGAGGAGGGAGGGTCATGGTGGGAG
This sequence comes from Thaleichthys pacificus, assembly GCA_023658055.1. NCBI lineage: Eukaryota > Metazoa > Chordata > Actinopteri > Osmeriformes > Osmeridae > Thaleichthys > Thaleichthys pacificus. The sequence continues at coordinate 3,159,233 of CM042868.1, read as the reverse complement.
ATGTTGGAAAGGTTCTGGGTACATGTGATAGTGAAGGAAATATGAGAAACCTGGAGTGAGGTGGTAGAGGATTGGAAGGGTCCGCAGTCATCTTGATTGGCATTTGGGGATCTGCTGGTGCAGCTGTTGTACTGGCAATGGTCTGGGATAACCGGGGTATAGAGGGAACGAAGGCAGCTCTAATGAGTCACGATCGGTAGAGTCTGCAGTACTGGGCATCAGCGGATTCATCACTTGTAGCAAGCATCGGGAACGGTCCAGGGAACCCGGGGTATGAAGGGAACCCAGCTGCTCTGGATCAGTAGGGTCTGCAGTACTGGGCATCTGGGGCTCAGCGGATTCATCACTTGTAGCAGTCGTTGGGAACGGTCCAGGGAACCTGGGGTATGAAGGGAACCCAGCTGACTCTGGATCAGTAGGGTCTGCAGTACTGGGCATCTGGGGCTCAGTGGATTCATCACTTGTAGCAAGCATTGGGAACGGTCCAGGGAACCCTTTGTATGAAGGGAACCCAGCTGACTCTGGATCAGAAGGGTCTGCAGTACTGGGCATCTGGGGCTCAGCGGATTCATCACTTGTTGCAAGCATTGGCAACAGTCCAGGGAATCCGTGGTATGAAGGGAACCCAGCTGACTCTGGTTCGGTAGAGTCTGCAGTACTGGGCATCTGGGGCTCAGCGGATTCATCACTTGTTGCAAGCATTGGGAAAGGTCCAGGGAACCAGGGGTATGAAGGGTACCCAGCTGACTCTGGATCAGAAGGGTCTGCAGTACTGGGCATCTGGGGATCAGCGGATTCATCACTTGTTGCAAGCATTGGCAACAGTCCAGGGAATCCGTGGTATGAAGGGAACCCAGCTGACTTTGGTTCGGTAGGGTCTGCAGTACTGGGCATCTGGGGATCAGCGGATTCATCACTTGTTGCAAGCATTGGGAAAGGTCCAGGGAACCAGGGGTATGAAGGGTACCCAGCTGACTCTGGATCAGAAGGGTCTGCAGTACTGGGCATCTGGGGCTCAGCAGATTCATCACTTGTTAGCAAGCATTGGCAACGGTCCAGGGAATCCGGGGTATGAAGGGAACCCAGCTGGCTCTGGATCGGTAGAGTCTGCAGTACTGGGCATCTGGGGCTCAGCGGATTCATCACTTGTAGCAAGCATTGGGAACGGTCCAGGGAACCGGGAGTATGAAAGGAAACCGGGGTATGAAGGGTACCCAGATGACTCTGGATCAGAAGGGTCTGCAGTACTGGGCATCTGGGGCTCAGCGGATTCATCACTTGTAGCAAGCATTGGGAACGGTCCAGGGAACCTGGGGTATGAAGGGAACCCAGCTGACTCTGGTTCAGTAATGTCTACAGTACTGGGCATCTGGGGATCAGCAGATTCATCACTTGTTGCAAGCATTGGCAATGGTCCAGGGAACCCTTTGTATGAAGGGAACCCAGCTGACTCTGGATCAGAAGGGTCTGCAGTACTGGGCATCTGGGGCTCAGCGGATTCATCACTTGTAGCAGTCGTTGGGAACGGTCCAGGGAACCTGGGGTATGAAGGGAATCCAGCTGACTCTGGTTCAGTAGGGTCTGCAGTACTGGGCATCTGGGGCTCAGCGGATTCATCACTTGTAGCAAGCATTGGGAACAGTCCAGGGAACCTGGGGTATGAAAGGAAACCGGGGTATGAAGGGTACCCAGCTGACTCTGGTTCGGTAGGGTCTGCAGTACTGGGCATCTGGGGCTCAGCGGATTCATCACTTGTAGTAAGCATTGGCAACGGTCCAGGGAACCTGGGGTATGAAGGGAACCCAGCTGACTCTGGATCAGAAGGGTCTGCAGTACTGGGCATCTGGGGCTCAGCGGATTCATTTGTAGCAGTCGTTGGGAACGGTCCAGGGAACCCGGGGTATGAAGTGAACCCAGCTGACTCTGGATCAGACGGGTCTGCAGTACTGGGCATATGGGGCTCAGCGGATTCATTTGTAGCAGTCGTTGGGAACGGTCCAGGGAACCCGGGGTATGAAGTGAACCCAGCTGACTCTGGATCAGTAGGGTCTGCAGTACTGGGCATCTGGGGCTTAGCAGATGCATCACTTGTAGCAGTCGTTGGGAACGGTCCAGGGAACCCGCGGTATGAAGGGTAACCGGGTAACGGAGGCAGCTCTGCCAACTGAGAATCTGAAGATTCTGCAGACGTTGTGTTGATTATCCACGCATACACAGGGGACGTTGGCAGAGCGGTATTTGGAGCACACAGGCAGGATACAGCAAACTCTTGTCCATTCACCAGCAGGACAAGGATGTACTTATCCTATAAAGAAATGCAAGAAAGTGTTAGAGAACCCAAATACGCACATGAAAATTATTCTCATGGGAGCAGAAGAGACTGTACCTCCTTCATGATGCAAGGTTCTTTATACGGAGCATTGATGATCAATCCTCTTGAGTGTGATTGTGACACCACAGTAAATCCACAAAGTTCTCCGGATGACAGCAGGGGTTCCCATAAGTTAAAGACTAAATAGAGTCGTTATAAATTACTGGTTCACATACAGAATGGAAAATGTTCCAACACCACAATACAGGTTGTCAAACTAAACACCAATGTGTTGTTCAATGTTCAATTTATGGTCATGCTTGAATTCTCATGAGCCATGAACATCAACTGCTTTAAATTTACCCTTCACTTTGAATGCCTCTGCTGCAATATTATCCATGTTTAACACCATGCCATTCATGAAGCAGGAGACAGAAGGGGGAGGAGGTGCAAGGGGACAAGACATTGTCATGGATTCCCCCCACAGCTTTAGATGCAGTACATGATCCCCACCCTGTTGGAAGAGCATTTTGATTAACGTTCAATGACTACATATAAAAGGGGCTGTTTGAAAAAGGTAGCCATCAGCCACATTATGAATTACCTGTTCAGTAACATGGCAGCCTTCGTATGGAGCTACAAAAAGCACATCTCTGCGTGACCTTCTCACAGAGAATCCACACCGAGAAGGCATCCAAGTCAAGGGAATGAGAGACCCCTCACCTACAGAAAGCAGAACCTCAGATCGAACTACACAACTTCACTAGAAATCCACAGGATTGTGGATTGTGATTAATCTCACCATTATCAACCAGAAAATGGGGAGTCTTTACGGCCTTCACCCGCAAGGTCATAGCATCATCTGTACACTGCACCAATGGTCCCATGCGTTTGAGTTTGGCATTCATCAACAGGTGCCGAGCTAAAAATACACATTTATATACAAGAGAAAAGTTTAACGTGAAGGTCGTATTCTGTCATTCATTAAAAGGTAAATATTTTAGCGACTACTAGAACACGTTGGTAAAATTGAGGGAAATTGACTACTCACAATCCAATCTCGCTGTTTGGTTATACTCTTTATAATCTGAATCAAAGGCAAGAGATCCGTTTCGAGTAATGACGCCAGCAGTGGCTACATACGCTTCTGCGTTACTCAGACCTTCTCTTCTAAACGCGGCCCCATATTCCCTCGGATCGATCTCTTCATTTGTATGCCTAAATGTGGTCGTATTAATCAAACTTCCAGATGAAACTACAAAATAACATGTCAAAGTTGCCAGGAACAAGGAGCACACTAAAGGATAATTCCAAGGCACCATGTTGAAATGTCTTTCAACGGCAATACCACTCTATGACATTTACAAACATTTTGCACAGCTTTAAACTGTTCGCTCCAATTACACGACCAATCCCATTTGAGGTAGGCCATTAATAATGTAAACGCACCTGAAGTGCATTTGAATCACCGGTATGTGAATACGTTGCATTCGTTCTCCCAATTTCGGCGTGTTCATGTGCTTGTAAGTGAATGTCGGAATGTGTTGGCCTAAGATGCTATAAACTTAGCCTGATGTGTTGGATTTGGTTGTTCATAGTGCTAAACAGAACACATTAGGGCCAATATTAAGAATCTTCTGGGCTATTTTCAGTTTTAAATTTGGGAAGAATTGTCAATTTTATTTGAATTGTACAATTTCATAAAAAATAGGCCTATTTGTTTTTAAGTTTAGGATTTTTAGTTTTACGGTTCAATAGTGAACTATACAAGTTTGTGGAATTTGTTATAAAAAATGTCTATGCACAGTGCCTGGGATGATATAATTGACACACAGATTTCTGGAAGTATGGAGTAGTGCAGTGCCTGTGATGCAGTTGGTGATTGAGATGTCAGTGAAACACACGCAGTGCCCATGATGAAATTGGTGGTACACACACACAGATTCCTGGAATTATAGATAGGGCACAGTACCCACGATGTCGGTGACACACATTTCTGGATTTATAGATGTGCAATACTCGTGATGCAGCTGGTGATTACAGTTCATCTCAGTGGCTTTGGTACCTATATTTCTGAGATCACAATTGAAATTCTCATCTCTGCAGTACTTGTTCAACCTACAAATACATCTATTCTAGACACTTACGCACATCATAAAATACATTTCCCATTATTTTAAACAAATTGCCAATGCTGTGGTACATTCACGCAAATTATTATGTAGCCTTCATTTGTCTGCCGTTTCCTACATCACTTGTAAATAACGAAAGAGAATTTCCCTCTTTTCCTTACTACAAACTCCGGTGCGTTAAGCACAGTACAATGTGTGTGTACATGTTTCATACATCATTGTGTTCCTTGATAGTTTACTATACATTTTGCTGCATGTCTTCTGCACTTCCTCTCCCTTAAAACTATCCATGAAAGATGCCTCAATTGAAGGTGCTCTCATTTAACAAATCAACTAAAAGTTCAATGCCCATGAAAGACATTTGTGAACTAACTCCTAGTCCCAACGCAGCATTGCGTTCTTCAAAATAAATTCCAATAGAAACTCAAGTAAAAAATGATTCTTTATTCAATTTATATATGGGAAGGGGTAGGGTCTGCAGTACTGGGGATCAGCGGCTTCACTTGTTGGGAAAGGGCCAGGGAAACAAAGGGAATCCAGCTGTCTCTGGATCGGTAGGGTCTGCAGCACTGGGCATCTGGGGATCAACGCATTCACTTGTAGCAGTTGTTGGGAAAGGGCCAGGGAACCCAGCTGACTCTGGATCGGTAGGGTAGGCAGTACTGGGCATCTGGGGATCAACGCATTCACTTGTAGCAGTTGTTGGGAAAGGGCCAGGGAACCCAGCTGACTCTGGATCGGTAGGGTCTGCAGTACTGGGCATCTGGGGAACAGCAGATTCACTTGTAGCAGTTGTTGGGAGAGGGCCAGGGAACCCGGGGTATGAAGGGAAACAGGGGAATGAAGGGAACCCAGGGTATGAAGGGAACCCAGCTGACTCTGGATCGGTAGGGTCTGCAGTACTGGGCATCTGGGGATCAGCAGATTCAGTTGTTGGGAAAGGGCCAGGGAACCCGGGGTATGAAGGGAAACAGGGGAATGAAGGGAACCCGGGGTATGAAGGGAATCCAGCTGACTCTGCAGTACTGGGCATCTGGGGATCAGCATATTCACTTGTAGCAGTTGTTGGGAAAGGGTCAGGGAACCCGGGGTATGAAGGGAAATCGGGGAACCCGGGGTATGGAGGGAAGCCAGCTGACTCTGGATCGGTAGGGTCTGCAGTACTGGGCATCTGGGGATCAGCAGATTCACTTGTAGCAATTGTTGGGAAAGGGCCAGGGAACCCTGGGTATGAAGGGAAACAGGGGAATGAAGGGAACCCGGGGTATGAAGGGAACCCGGGGTATGAAGGGAACCCAGCTGACTCTGGAACGGTAGGGTCTGCAGTACTGGGCATCTGGGGATCAGCAGATTCACTTGTAGCAATTGTTGGGAAAGGGCCAGGGAACCCAGGGTATGAAGGGAACCCGGGGTATGAAGGGAAACCGGGGAACCCAGGGTATGAAGGGAACCCAGCTGACTCTGGTTCGGTAGGGTCTGCAGCACTGGGCATCTGGGGATCAGCGGATTCACTTGTAGCAGTTGTTGGGAAAGGGCCAGGGAACCCGGGGTGTGAAGGGAAACCGGGGTATGAAGGGAACCCAGCTGACTCTGGATCGGTAGGGTCTGCAGTACTGGGCATCTGGGGATCAGCAGATTCACTTGTAGCAGTTGTTGGGAAAGGGCCAGGGAACCCGGGGTATGAAGGGAAACCGGGGTATGAAGGGAAACCGGGGTATGAAGGGAAACCGGGGAACCCGGGGTATGGAGGGAAACCAGCTGACTCTGGATCGGTAGGGTCTGCAGTACTGGGCATCTGGGGATCAGCAGATTCACTTGTAGCAGTTGTTGGGAAAGGGCCAGGGAACCCGGGGTATGAAGGGAAACAGGGGAATGAAGGGAACCTAGGGTATGAAGGGAACCCAGGGTATGAAGGGAACCCGGGCAATGAAGGGAAACCGGGGAATGAAGGGAACCCAGCTGACACTGGATCGGTAGGGTCTGCAGTACTGGGCATCTGGGGATCAGCAGATTCACTTGTAGCAGTTGTTGGGAAAGGGCCAGGGAACCCAGGGTATGAAGGGAACCCGGGGTATGAAGGGAACCCAGGGTATGAAGGGAATCCAGCTGACTCTGGATCGGTAGGGTCTGCAGTACTGGGCATCTGGGGATCAGCAGATTCACTTGTAGCAGTTGTTGGGAAAGGGCCAGGGAACCCGGGGTATGAAGGGAAACCGGGGAACCCAGGGTATGAAGGGAACCCAGCTGACTCTGGTTCGGTAGGGTCTGCAGCACTGGGCATCTGGGGATCAGCGGATTCACTTGTAGCAGTTGTTGGGAAAGGGCCAGGGAACCCGGGGTATGAAGGGAAACCGGGGAATGAAGGGAAACCTGGGAATGAAGGGAACCCGGGGTATGAAGGGAACCCAGCTGACTCTGGATCGGTAGGGTCTGCAGTACTGGGCATCTGGGGATCAGCAGATTCACTTGTAGCAGTTGTTGGGAAAGGGCCAGGGAACCCGGGGTATGAAGGGAAACCGGGGTATGAAGGGAAACCGGGGAACCCGGGGTATGGAGGGAAACCAGCTGACTCTGGATCGGTAGGGTCTGCAGTACTGGGCATCTGGGGATCAGCAGATTCACTTGTAGCAGTTGTTGGGAAAGGGCCAGGGAACCCGGGGTATGAAGGGAAACAGGGGAATGAAGGGAACCTAGGGTATGAAGGGAACCCGGGCAATGAAGGGAAACCAGGGAATGAAGGGAACCCAGCTGACACTGGATCGGTAGGGTCTGCAGTACTGGGCATCTGGGGATCAGCAGATTCACTTGTAGCAGTTGTTGGGAAAGGGCCAGGGAACCCGGGGTATGAAGGGAAACCGGGGAACCCAGGGTATGAAGGGAACCCAGCTGACTCTGGTTCGGTAGGGTCTGCAGCACTGGGCATCTGGGGATCAGCGGATTCACTTGTAGCAGTTGTTGGAAAGGGCCAGGGAACCCGGGGTATGAAGGGAAACCGGGGAATGAAGGGAAACCTGGGAATGAAGGGAACCCGGGGTATGAAGGGAACCCAGCTGACTCTGGATCGGTAGGGTCTGCAGTACTGGGCATCTGGGGATCAGCAGATTCACTTGTAGCAGTTGTTGGGAAAGGGCCAGGGAACCCGGGGTATGAAGGGAAACCGGGGTATGAAGGGAAACCGGGGAACCCGGGGTATGGAGGGAAACCAGCTGACTCTGGATCGGTAGGGTCTGCAGTACTGGGCATCTGGGGATCAGCAGATTCACTTGTAGCAGTTGTTGGGAAAGGGCCAGGGAACCCGGGGTATGAAGGGAAACAGGGGAATGAAGGGAACCTAGGGTATGAAGGGAACCCGGGCAATGAAGGGAAACCGGGGAATGAAGGGAACCCAGCTGACACTGGATCGGTAGGGTCTGCAGTACTGGGCATCTGGGGATCAGCAGATTCACTTGTAGCAGTTGTTGGGAAAGGGCCAGGGAACCCGGGGTATGAAGGGAAGCCGGGGTAAGAAGGGAAGCCGGGGTATGAAGGGAACCCAGCTGACTCTGGATCGGTAGGGTCTGCAGTACTGGGCATCTGGGGATCAGCAGATTCACTTGTAGCAGTTGTTGGGAAAGGGCCAGGGAACCCAGGGTATGAAGGGAACCCGGGGTATGAAGGGAACCCAGGGGTATGAAGGGAATCCAGCTGACTCTGGATCGGTAGGGTCTGCTGTACTGGGCATCTGGGGATCAGCAGATTCACTTGTAGCAGTTGTTGGGAAAGGGCCAGGGAACCCGGGGTATGAAGGGAAGCCGGGGTATGAAGGGAAACCGGGGAACCTGGGGTATGAAGGGAACCCAGCTAACTCTGGATCGGTAGGGTCTGCAGTACTGGGCATCTGGGGATCAGCAGATTCACTTGTAGCAGTTGTTGGGAAAGGGCCAGGGAACCCAGGGTATGAAGGGAACCCGGGGTATGAAGGGAACCCAGGGTATGAAGGGAATCCAGCTGACTCTGGATCGGTAGGGTCTGCAGCACTGGGCATCTGGGGATCAGCGGATTCACTTGTAGCAGTTGTTGGGAAAGGGCCAGGGAACCCGGGGTATGAAGGGAACCCGGGATATGAAGGGAAACCGGGGAATGAAGGGAAACCGGGGTATGAAGGGAATCCAGCTGACTCTGGATCGGTAGGTTCTGCAGTACTGGGCATCTGGGGATCAGCAGATTCACTTGTAGCAGTTGTTGGGAAAGGGCCAGGGAACCCAGGGTATGAAGGGAACCCGGGGTATGAAGGGAACCCAGGGTATGAAGGGAATCCAGCTGACTCTGGATCGGTAGGGTCTGCAGCAGTGGGCATCTGGGGATCAGCGGATTCACTTGTAGCAGTTGTTGGGAAAGGGCCAGGGAACCCGGGGTATGAAGGGAAACCGGGGAATGAAGGGAAACCGGGGAATGAAGGGAAACCGGGGAATGAAGGGAACCCGGGGTATGAAGGGAACCCAGCTGACTCTGGATCGGTAGGGTCTGCAGTACTGGGCATCTGGGGATCAGCAGATTCACTTGTAGCAGTTGTTGGGAAAGGGCCAGGGAACCCGGGGTATGAAGGGAAACCGGGGAATGAAGGGAAACCGGGGAATGAAGGGAACCCGGGGTATGAAGGGAACCCAGCTGACTCTGGATCGGTAGGGTCTGCAGTACTGGGCATCTGGGGATCAGCAGATTCACTTGTAGCAGTTGTTGGGAAAGGGCCAGGGAACCCGGGGTATGAAGGGAACCCGGGGTATGAAGGGAACCCAGCTGACTCTGGATCGGTAGGGTCTGCAGCACTGGGCATCTGGGGATCAGTGGATTCACTTGTAGCAGTTGTTGGGAAAGGGCCAGGGAACCCGGGGTATGAAGGGAAACCGGGGAACCCGGGGTACGGAGGCAGCTCTGCCAACTGAGAATCTGAAGATTCCGCAGACGTTTTTGCAGACGTTGTGTTCATTATCCACGGATACACAGGGGACGTTGGCAGAGCGGTATTTGGAGCACACAGGCAGGATACAGCAAACTCTTGTCCATTCACCAGCAGGACAAGGATGTACTTATTATCCTGTAAAGAAAAGCAAGAAAGTGTTAGAGAACCCAAATATGCACGTGAAAATAATTCTCATGTGAGCAGAAGAGACTGTACCTCCTTCATGATGCAGGGCTCTTTGTAAGGAGCACTGATCATCAATCCTCTTGAGTGTGATTGTGACACCACAGTAAATCCACAAAGTTCTCCGGATGACAGCAGGGGTTCCCATAAGTTAGAGACTAAAGAGTTGTTATACATTACTGGTTCACATACAAAATGGAAAATGTTCCAACACCACAATACTGGTTGTCAACCAAATAAAACAAAGTATTGTTTAACTCTTTAGATGGTCATGCTTGAATTCTCATGATCCATGAATATCAATTGCTTTAAATTTACCCTTCACTTTGAATGCCTCTGCTGCAATATTATCCATGTTTAACACCATGCCATTCATGAAGCAGGAGACAGAAGGGGGAGGAGGTGCAAGGGGACAAGACATTGTCATGGATTCCCCCCACAGCTTTAGATGCAGTACATGATCCCCACCCTGTTGGAAGAGCATTTTGATTAACGTTCAATGACTACATATAAAAGGGGCTGTTTGAAAAAGGTAGCCATCAGCCACATTATGAATTACCTGTTCAGTAACATGGCAGCCTTGGTATGGAGCTTCAAAAAGCACATCTCTGCGTGACCTTCTCACAGAGAATCCACACCGAGAAGGCATCCGAGTCAAGGGAATGAGAGACCCCTCACCTACAGAAAGCAGAACCTCAGATCGAACTACACAACTTCACTAGAAATCCACAGGATTGTGTCATTAATCTCACCATTGTCAACCAGAAAATGGGGAGTCTTTACACCCTTCAACCGCAAGGTCATAGCATCAGCTTTACACTGCACCAATGGTCCCATGCGTTTGAGTTTGGCATTCATCAACAGGTGCCGAGCTAAAAATACACATTTATATACAAGAGAAAAGTTTAACGTGAAGGTTGTATTCTGTCATTCATTAAAAAGGTAAATATTTTAGCGACTACTAAAACACGTTGGTAAAATTGACTACTCACAATCCAATCTAGCCGTTTGATTATACTCTTTATAATCTGAATCAAAGGCAAGAGATCCGTTTCGAGTAATGACGCCAACAGTGGCTACATACTCTTTTGCGTCACTAAGACCTTCTCTTCTAAACGCGGCCCCATATTCCCTCGGATCGATCTCTTCATTTGTACGCCTAAATGTGGTCGTATCTATCAAACTTCCAGATGAAACTGCAAACAAATATGTCAAAGCCGCCAGGAACAAGGAGCACACTAAAGGATAATTCCAAGGCACCATGTTGAAATGTCTTTCAACGCCAATGCCACAATTTTGCACAGCTTTTAACTGTTTGCTCCAATTACACGACCAATCCCATTTGAGGTAGGCCAGTAATAATGTAAACGCACCTGAAGTGCATTTGAATCACCGGTATGTGAATACGTTGCATTCGTTCTCCCAATTTCGGCGTGTTCATGTGCTTGTAAGTGAATGTCGGAATGTGTTGGCCTAAGATGCTATAAACTTAGCCTGATGTGTTGGATTTGGTTGTTCATAGTGCTAAAAAGAACACATTAGGGCCAATATTAAGAATCTTCTGGGCTATTTTCAGTTTTAAATTTGGGAAGAATTGTCAATTTTATTTGAATTGTACAATTTCATAAAAAATAGGCCTATTTGTTTTTAAGTTTAGGATTTTTAGTTTTACGGTTCAATAGTGAACTATACAAGTTTGTGGAATTTGTTATAAAAAATGTCTATGCACAGTGCCTGGGATGATATAATTGACACACAGATTTCTGGAAGTATGGAGTAGTGCAGTGCCTGTGATGCAGTTGGTGATTGAGATGTCAGTGAAACACACGCAGTGCCCATGATGAAATTGGTGGTACACACACACAGATTCCTGGAATTATAGATAGGGCACAGTACCCACGATGTCGGTGACACACATTTCTGGATTTATAGATGTGCAATACTCGTGATGCAGCTGGTGATTACAGTTCATCTCAGTGGCTTTGGTACCTATATTTCTGAGATCACAATTGAAATTCTCATCTCTGAAGTACTTGTTCAACCTCCAAATACATCTATTCTAGTCACTTATACATGTCATAAAATACATTTATCATTATTTTAAACAAATTGCCAATGCTGTGGTACATTCACGCAAATTATTATGTAGCCTTCATTTGTCTGCCGTTTCCTACATCACTTGTAAATAACGAAAGAGAATTTCCCTCTTTTCCTTACTACAAACTCCGGTGCGTTAAGCACAGTACAATGTGTGTGTACATGTTTCATACATCATTGTGTTCCTTGATAGTTTACTATACATTTTGCTGCATGTCTTCTGCACTTCCTCTCCCTTAAAACTATCCAATAAAGCATGAAAGATGCCCCAAAACACATTTCAAAATAAATCACCTGCCTTTGAGCTCTTAATCTCTGCCTGATCGTGTTACTGATTTCCAGACCAACTTCATTCTAATGGTCCAATATTGAAAGGAATAATGTTTTTGAACTCTTATACTAGATGAAGCACATAGCCGTTAGAGCTGCCCTCGTTGGATTTGAGTGATGCGCCAAATCAAGACCATCACAAATTCCTAGAAACTGTCAACCCCTTTTCTTAACACCGATCGTTTCTACAGTGTAAAGCCAAGTGTGTAGATTATCTTGTAAGAGAAGGTCATTGTACATCTGTATGCAATATCATCTTCAATTAATCTCACCCGCTACAGTTAGGCTAGAAAATTCCTATGCGGCTGTGCAAGTTAAAATCATAAACTGAAGACAAGGGGAAATGCTGTTAATTGAAAGACAGGCTTCAATTCCTAACAAGTCTACTGTGCAAAGATCAATGTCAAATAACACAAGTTTTTAAACTGCATCTCCTGGTTCTTAAAAGCCAACACAGCATTGCCTTCTTCCTCAAATGTTTCTGACAAGTACAACACTCAAATACAAGTAAAAGGGATTCTTTATTTCAATTTTTAAGTCTCATTTAAGAAAAGGAGAGAAGTGGGTTGAAAAAAAAGAATCGTTAAGAAAAAAGTTTAGGGTAGTTGGCTACGAGTCTTTAAGGGCAGGTGGAGGAGGGAGTGTACCCTTGCTGTGAGGACCAAACCCAGGGATCCTACTATGGTCCTCAGGACTAGTGGTGGAATACTTGGGGGTAGCCTCTGGAGCCTGTATAACATTGGACTGAGGCGAAGGATCATCTTGGTACATGACATCATACATTTTAACAGGAGGGGCCATATGCTGACCCCACTTGCGCTTTAAAGGACTGTAGAGGGCTTTGAGACACCCAGGAGCTGCAGCAGGCGTGAGCACAAATCTCGTAGGGGCAGGTGTTGGGAATGGTCCAGTGAACCGGGGAAACCCGGGGTATGAAGGGAGCATAGGCGACTCTGGATCGGTAAGGTCTGCAGTAGTTGGGTTCTGTGGATCTGAAGGGGCAGCCCTTGTGGCGGTTGGGAACGGTCTGAGGTACCCAAGGTATGAAGGGAACCAGGGGTAAGGAGGCAGCTCTGCTGAGTCAGGATCAGACAGGTCTGCATCAGCTCTTGTAGTGGCAGATGGAGGTGCCACAGGGGAGGCGGGAGACCCTGGAAGCTGGGGGGAGCCGGGAGACCCTGGAAGCTGGGGGGAGCCGGGAGACCCTGGAAGCTGGGGGGAGCCGGGAGACCCTGGAAGCTGGGGGGAGCCGGGAGACCCTGGAAGCTGGGGGGAGCCGGGAGACCCTGGAAGCTGGGGGGAGCCGGGAGACCCTGGAAGCTGGGGGGAGCCGGGAGACCCTGGAAGCTGGGGGGAGCCGGGAGACCCTGGAAGCTGGGGGGAGCCGGGAGACCCTGGAAGCTGGGGGGAGCCGGGAGACCCTGGAAGCTGGGGGGAGCCGGGAGACCCTGGAAGCATGGGGTATGGAGGGAAGCCGGGGAACCCAGGGTACAGAGGCAGCTCCACTGACTCAGAATCAAGAGGGTCTGCAGTACTGGGTGCAGCAGTCTTGGTGGTTGGCATCTGGGGATTTACGGGTGCAGCTCCTGGAGGGGAGCCAGGGGACCCTGGAACCTGTGGGTATGGAGGGGAGCCGGGGGACCCTGGAACCTGGGGGTATGGAGGGGAGCCGGGGGACCCTGGAACCTGGGGGTATGGACGGGAGCCGGGGAACCCTGGAAGCTGGGGGTATGGACGGGAGCCGGGGAACCCTGGAAGCTGGGGGTATGGACGGGAGCCAGGGGACACTGGAACCTGTGGGTATGGAGGGGAGCCGGGGTACCCTGGAAGCTGGGGGTATGGACGGGAGCCGGGGAACCCTGGAAGCTGGGGGTATGGACGGGAGCCGGGGAACCCTGGAAGCTGGGGGTATGGACGGGAGCCGGGGAACCCTGGAAGCTTGGGGTATGGACGGGAGCCGGGGAACCCTGGAAGCTTGGGGTATGGACGGGAGCCGGAAAACCCTGGAACCTGAGGGTATGGAGGGGAGCCGGGGGACCCTGGAAGCTGGGGGTATGGAGGGGAGCCAGGGGACCCTGGAACCTGAGGGTATTGAGGGGAGCCGGGGGACCCTGGAACCTGAGGGTATGGAGGGGACCCAGGGTACCCTGGAAACTGGGGGTATGAAGGGGAGCCTGGAGGCAGGGGGTATGGAGGGGAGCCGGGGGACCCTGGAGCCTGAGGGTATGCAGGGGAGCCGGGGGACCCTGGAACCTGAGGGTATTGAGGGGAGCCGGGGGACCCTGGAACCTGAGGGTATGGAGGGGAGCCGGGGGACCCTGGAGCCTGAGGGTATGCAGGGGAGCCGGGGGACCCTGGAACCTGAGGGTATGGAGGGGAGCCGGGGACCCTGGAACCTGAGGGTATGGAGGGGACCCAGGGTACCCTGGAAACTGGGGGTATGAAGGGGAGCCTGGAGGCTGGGGGTATGGAGGGGAGCCGGGGGACCCCGGAGCCTGAGGGTATGCAGGGGAGCCGGGGGACCCCAGAACCTGAGGGTATGCAGGGGAGCCGGGGGACCCTGGAAGCTGGGGGTATGGACGGGAGCCGGGGGACCCTGGAAGCTGGGGGTATGGACGGGAGCCGGGGAACCCTGGAACCTGAGGGTATGGAGGGGACCCAGGGTACCCTGGAAACTGGGGGTATGAAGGGGAGCCTGGAGGCTGGGGGTATGGAGGGGAGCCGGGGGACCCCGGAGCCTGAGGGTATGCAGGGGAGCCGGGGGACCCCAGAACCTGAGGGTATGCAGGGGAGCCGGGGGACCCTGGAAGCTGGGGGTATGGACGGGAGCCGGGGAACCCTGGAAGCTGGGGGTATGGAGGGGAGTCGGGGAACCCTGGAACCTGAGGGTATGCAGGGGAGCCGGGGGACCCTGGAACATGAGGGTATGCAGGGGAGCCGGGGGACCCTGGAACCTGAGGGTATGGAGGGGACCCGGGGAACCCAGGGTACAGAGGCAGCTCCATTGACTCAGAATCAAGAGGGTCTGCAGTAGCGGGTGCAGCAGTCTTGGTGGTTGGCATCTGGGGATTTACAGGTGCAGCACCTGTAGTGGCAGATGGAGGGGACCCAGGAAACTGGGGGTATGAAGGGGAGCCTGGAAGCTGGGGGTATGGAGGGGAGCCGGGGGACCCTGGAACCTGAGGGTATGGAGGGGAGTCGGGGAACCCTGGAGCCTGAGGGTATGCAGGGGAGCCGGGGGACCCTGGAACCTGAGGGTATGGAGGGGAGTCGGGGAACCCTGGAGCCTGAGGGTATGGAGGGGAGCCGGGGGACCCTGGAAGCTGGGGGTATGGACGGGAGCCGGGGAACCCTGGAACCTGAGGGTATGGAGGGGAGCTGGGGGACCCTGGAACCTGAGGGTATGGAGGGGAGCCGGGGGACCCTGGAAGCTGGGGGTATGGACGGGAGCCGGGGAACCCTGGAAGCTGGGGGTATGGAGGGGAGCCGGGGGACCCTGGAAGCTGGGGGTATGGAGGGGAGCCGGGGGACCCTGGAAGCTGGGGGTATGGAGGGGAGTCGGGGAACCCTGGAACCTGCGGGTATTGAGGGGAGCCGGGGAACCCAGGGTACAGAGGCAGCTCCATTGACTCAGAATCAAGAGGGTCTGCAGTAGTGGGTGCAGCAGTCTTGGTGGTTGGCATCTGGGGATTTACAGGTGCAGCTCCTGTAGTGGCAGATGGAGGGGACCCAGGAAACTGGGGGTATGAAGGGGAGCCTGGAAGCTGGGGGTATGGAGGGGAGCCGGGGGACCCTGGAACCTGAGGGTATGCAGGGGAGCCGGGGAACCCTGGAACCTGAGGGTATGGAGGGGAGTCGGGGAACCCTGGAGCCTGAGGGTATGCAGGGGAGCCGGGGGACCCTGGAAGCTGGGGGTATGGAGGGGACCCAGGGTACCCTGGAAACTGGGGGTATGAAGGGGAGCCTGGAGGCTGGGGGTATGCAGGGGAGCCGGGGAACCCAGGGTACAGAGGCAGCTCCATTGACTCAGAATCAAGAGGGTCTGCAGTAGTGGGTGCAGCAGTCTTGGTGGTTGGCATCTGGGGATTTACAGGTGCAGCACCTGTAGTGGCAGATGGAGGGGACCCAGGAAACTGGGGGTATGAAGGGGAGCCTGGAAGCTGGGGGTATGGAGGGGAGCCGGGGGACCCTGGAACCTGAGGGTATGCAGGGGAGCCGGGGGACCCTGGAACCTGAGGGTATGGAGGGGAGTCGGGGAACCCTGGAGCCTGAGGGTATGGAGGGGAGCCGGGGGACCCTGGAAGCTGGGGGTATGGACGGGAGCCGGGGAACCCTGGAACCTGAGGGTATGGAGGGGAGCTGGGGGACCCTGGAACCTGAGGGTATGGAGGGGAGCCGGGGGACCCTGGAAGCTGGGGGTATGGACGGGAGCCGGGGAACCCTGGAAGCTGGGGGTATGGACGGGGAGCCTGGAGGCTGGGGGTATGGAGGGGAGCCGGGGGACCCTGGAGCCTGAGGGTATGGAGGGGAGCCGGGGGACCCTGGAACCTGAGGGTATGGAGGGGAGCCGGGGAGACCCTGGAACCTGAGGGTACAGAGGCAGCTCCATTGACTCAGAATCAAGAGGGTCTGCAGTAGTGGGTGCAGCAGTCTTGGTGGTTGGCATCTGGGGATTTACGGGTGCAGCTCCTGTAGAGGCAGATGGAGGGGACCCAGGAAACTGGGGGTATGAAGGGGAGCCTGGAAGCTGGGGGTATGGAGGGGAGTCGGGGAACCCTGGAACCTGAGGGTATGGAGGGGAGCCGGGGAACCCTGGAAGCTGGGGGTATGGAGAGGAGTCGGGGAACCCTGGAGCCTGAGGGTATGGAGGGGAGCCGGGGGACCCTGGTACCTGAGGGTATGGAGGGGAGCCGGGGAACCCAGGGTACAGAGGAGGCAGCTCCATTGACTCAGAATCAAGAGGGTCTGCAGTAGTGGGTGCAGCAGTCTTGGTGGTTGGCATCTGGGGATTTACGGGTGCAGCTCCTGTAGAGGCAGATGGAGGGGACCCAGGGTACCCTGGAAACTGGGGGTATGAAGGGGAGCCTGGAAGCTGGGGGTATGGAGGGGAGCCGGGGGACCCTGGAAGCTGGGGGTATGGAGGAAAGCCGGGGGACCCTGGAAGCTGGGGGTATGGAGGGGAGTCAGGGAACCCTGGAACCTGAGGGTATGGAGGGGAGTCGGGGAACCCTGGAAGCTGGGGGTATGGAGGGGAGCCGGGGGACCCTGGAACCTGAGGGTATGGAGGGGAGCCGGGGGACCCTGGAAGCTGGGGGTATGGAGGGGAGTCGGGGAACCCTGGAACCTGCGGGTATTGAGGGGAGTCGGGGAACCCTGGAGCCTGAGGGTATGCAGGGGAGTCGGGGAACCCTGGAACCTGAGGGTATGGAGGGGAGTCGGGGAACCCTGGAACCTGAGGGTATGGAGGGGAGCCGGGGGACCCTGGAACCTGAGGGTATGGAGGGGAGCCGGGGGACCCTGGAGCCTGAGGGTATGGAGGGGAGCTGGGGGACCCTGGAAGCTGGGGGTATTGAGGGGAGTCGGGGAACCCTGGAACCTGATGGTATGGAGGGGAGCCTCGAAACTGGGGGAACCTGATGCCTGCAGTGGTTGGTGCAGCAGTTGTGGTTGGTATCCAGAGATCCGCAGGTGCCGTTGGCAGAGCAGCATTTTGAGCGGACGGGCAGGATACCGCAAACTCTTGTCCATTCACCAGCAGGACAAGGACGTACTCATCATCCTATAAAAATGCAAAATAGCATTAGAGAATCCAAATATGCCATATTTGATTTGTGACCAAAAGCTGCAACTGTAGACCAAACCTTTCTCTTGATGCAGGGCTCTTTGTAAGGAGCACTGATCATCAATCCTCTTGAGTGTGATTGTAACACCACAGTAAATCCACAAAGTTCTCCAGATGACAGCAGGGGCTCCCATGAGTTAAAGACTAAATATAATTGTAGACATTACTCATTCACATACAAATGGAAAATGTTCCAACACCACAATACTGGCTGTCAAACTAAACACCAATGTGTTGTTCAACTCTTTATGGTCATGCTTGAATTCTCATGAGCCATGAACATCAACTGCTTTAAATTTACCTCTCACTTCGAATGCCTCTGCTGCAATATTACCCATGTTTAACACCATGCCATTCATGAAGCAGGAGACAGAAGGGGGAGGAGGTGCAAGGGGACAAGACATTGTCATGGATTCCCCCCACAGCTTTAGATGCAGTACATGATCCCCACTCTGTTGGAAGAGCATTTTGATTAACGTTCAATGACTACATATAGAGGGGCTGTTTGAAAAAGGTAGCCATCAGCCACATTATGAATTACCTGTTCAATAACATGGCAGCCTTGGTATGGAGCTACAAAAAGCACATCTCTGCGTGACCTTCTCACAGAGAATCCACACCGAGAAGGCATCCGAGTCAAGGGAATGAGAGACCTCTCACCTACAGAAAGCAGAACCTCAGATTGAACTACACAACTTCACTAGAAATCCACAGGATTGTGTCATTAATCTCACCATTGTCAACCAGAAAATGGGGAGTCTTTACGGCCTTCACCCGCAAGGTCATAGCATCGTCTGTACACCGCACCAATGGTCCCATGCGTTTGAGTTTGGCATTCATCAACAGGTGCCGAGCTAAAATTATTACATACACTTATATATTAGAGAAAAGGTAAACGTGAAGGTCGTATTCTGTCATTCATTAAAAAGGTCAACATTTTAGCGACTACTAAAACACGTTGGTAAAATTGAGGGAAATTGACTACTCACAATTAAATCTCGCCGTTTGGTTATACTCTTTATAATCTGAATCAAAGGCAAGAGATCCGTTTCGAGCAATGACGCCAACAGTGGCTACATACTCTTTTGCGTCACTAAGACCTTCTCTTTTATACGTTGCCCCGTATTCCCTCGGATCGGTCTCTTCATTGTTTTGCTTAAATATATTGGCATTTCTTAAACTTCCAGATGTAGGCCTAACTGCTAAAAAACATGTAAAAGTCGCCAGGAAAAAGGAGCACACTACAGGATAATTCGAAGGCACCATGTTGAAATGTGTTTCACTGCCAATTCCACTCTATGACATTCCCAACACGGTACAACTACTGAATGTGCTGCTTTAAACTGCTCGCTCCTATTACACGACCAATCCAATTCGATTTAGGCCAGTAGGCTAATAATGTAGTCTAAACGCACCTGAAGTGCATTAAAATCACCGGTATGTGAATACGCTGCATTAGTTCTCGTGAACTCTATATGTTTACGTTCGGCTCTTCAGTCAAAAACACAAGTAGAATTCAGAAATGTACAAATGCCAATCTGATTGGGACTCAATTGAAATGTTTGTTTCTGTACTTGTTGCTTGTAAAATATTTAGGCTGCCACTTTAGGATACAATCTTCAATTAGCCTATATAGCTCGGGAAATTGTAAAGATTGCTTTCAGGATATAAAAAGTAAAAATAAAAAAAGAACGAATGATTAAATAAATAAATAAATAGATAAAAAATCGATTAGCACGTTACAATTCTATATCGTCCCCAAATTCGTGATAATCTTATGATCCAATTTTAAAAACAATCAGTGGGGTAATGGGACAGCAGTCTACTATATATGGAGAACGTTATAATTTGAGTCAGTTATACAGCATATTATACAGCTAATTAGCTGTTGGCCTATCAAAGCAAAGTATTTGTACAGTATCCTATAGGTTCATGTTAGGGTTGTGCATTTTCCATAAACGATAGTTGAACACGTTAACAATCAATTATCGATTAATCACAGGGCTCTCCAGTCTCAAGCATTCGCCATGAAACTCACGCTTTTCAGAAAATGTCACACTCTGAGAAATAAGGGATAATTGTCCCGCTATATAGGCTACAATTCATGGACGAGACGCAGGCATAATGAGATGATGGTTGTCTTATACAGAATAAAAAGCCAACCAGAAAACATCACCAACAGCCAAATGTTAGACATATACCTACAATGATAAATATAGCGGAAACACTGGGGCGTAATTACTGCAATTTCTAGACTAACAATGGAGACGGCAAACTTATCGGTTAATACAGTGACCGTTAAAATTATTTCCCAGAATTAATCCATTAATGATTAATATCTAGCCAAATAGATACAAAACATGTTCCGTACATCTTGTGTATTCCTTAATAGTTTATTAGCTTGTAAATATTATCATACATTTAAAGTAAACATCTGTTTAGAAAAGCTTACAAACCAAAGCAATTTCTCAAGTTTTTCTAATAGTTGGCTACCTTACGGATTCTAAAAGAACAAATGCATGACTTCATTCCAATGCAATCAATAATTGTAGTGATGCTTTTCCTGGGTCAACTCTGGAGTCAAGCCATGACTGCTGACTGTGAAAAGAAATATGGCTTAAACTTCCAGAGCTTAAAGGTCTGTGATGTCATCAGTACTTCCCATACTACACCAGTCATTCTCCTGAGAGACGGCCCAGACCCCGGACACGTTTGTCCTGGGTGGGTCCTCTCCTGTGAGCTCCAGGGCAGGGGAGGGTGATGGCTTCTGGTCCCCACCTGCACCCTCAAGAGGTTCTGCTGTCTCCTCCCTAGCATTGAAATGCTCAGGAGTTGTCGTTTCAGAGGCATTCTCTAGTGCCCACCTGTAACCCACATTTGCAGGAGTGGTAGGTGTGCTCACACTCCCACTGTCCCCCTCCATGTTATGAGTCCAAGGAGGCGGTGGAGGTGTGAAGAGACTGCCCACGCCCAGCAGGTGTCCGTGATGAAGAGCGCTGTCGATGCTGCGGCTGAGGTTGATGGGAGACAGAGGTCGCATGTCGAACTCTATGAGGGAGAGAATGCACTCACGGTCGCCCACTCTTTGCCACAGGAGGGCGGCCTGCGAGTCACAACTGGTGCTGGAGGCAAGGCCACTCTTGTGTTCGGGGGTCATGTCGCTCACACTGGTCGGTTGGTCATCACAGACGCGGCCCATAGCGACGTCTCCTCTTGATCGCTGATGCCCTGCCCAGTTGTTCGGCAGAAGATCCGCCAAGCTTTTCTCAGACTTCCTGAATGGCCCTGTTCGCAGGTCTTTCAACACGGTGTCAAAAAAGGATGCCCCCCTCGCACCATTCTGCCTTTCCTGTCTGAGGTCGCTCCTTGTCCTGGTCCTCCCTGGCCTCCAGAAGATCCAGGAACCCAACGCTAGCAAAGAGAAGCCCCAGGCGAGCTCCAGCACCCGGGCCCAGAACTGTCCCAGCCACCAGCCCCAGCCAAAGCGTCTCCAGTTCCCCAATAGTTCGTAGAGCCAGAGCAGGCTGTAGATGTGGAAGCCGCAGCACAGCAACCCTAGGAAGGCACACACAGCTGTGACCCGCCTGGCACTTTCCTCGATCCTTTGGGGAGGATCCCACTGAGGAATGGGGGACCTGACCAAGGAAGGCAGATGAGAGAGGGACTGTGTGAGGATCCCCAGGCAGAAAGGCAGGCCCCAGCAGAGAGAGAGGCTCTGGAGCATCAGAGGGAGAGCCGGAGCTAAACTCGAGGAGAAGAGATCCACCGACAGCAACAAAACGCAGTGCAACACAGCCAGACAGCCGACATAACAAGGGTGCTGCAGTTTGAGGGGCAGCAAAATCAGTTTTCCCCCTCTGAGGGTGACCAGAGCCAGGGCCACCTGCGCCCAAAGCAGCAGAGGCAGGGGCAGGTTGTGGAGCGTTGTAAGAACAGGCCGAGGCAAGATCTGCCGTGTGCCATACGGGTCAACGAGAAGGTGCACAGCCTGCAGAACACTGGACAGAAGCAGAAAGCCGTCGACCAGACCCAGGGCACCACAGAGGGGGTGAAGCAGAGTGAATGCACCCATCATTCCTAAAAGTGCTCCACTAGCCAGTAGCAGGAAAAGACCAGCAGATCCAAAGACATGGAGTTCCCAGGCAAAGGCCAGTGTGCGACTCAGGTCATCCCAGAGCAAGTTGGTGCCATTGGGGTTGGTGGAGACCACACATGGGCTCAGCCCCAGCACGCAGGGGCGACTTGGTCCAGAGAGGCCTTGATGTGTCATCTGGCCAAATACACTGTAGTGGACCACAGACGTCTTGCCTAAGACAGTGACAGAAAGAGAAGAAGAGAAGTAGCTATGAAAACTTCAACTAATATGCTTAATATTTAAAAAATACACACCAAGTATGCATACCCTTTTTTGAGTCTTCTGTCAGACTAGGGTATGGTGACTTGTTGGTTTGTGTGTCAGGAATTGGCTCAGAATCGCTCAGATCGTCCCTGTAATAAATTGAAAGGGTGAATGAAATTGTAATTCTACACTACAATTGTAATGTAGAGAAACTGCAATGATGGTTTATGAGCCTTTTAGAACCCAGATCATAGAGTGATACAGCCATAAAGTACTGATTCCACTCACCTGTCACAAGCTCATCATTTACCAAAAGGGGTAGACTCCTTCCTAATAGGTCACCCACTGTTGTCTGAGAGTTTGGTGTCATTTCATTGTCTTGGACTGGGTGACTTTGCTTTGACTGGTCTGGTAGACTGATGGTGAGTGTAGTGGTCAGAGAAACAACCTCAGTGACAACCACATTTTCATCCTCATTCTTTTCCAAGGTTTCATCAAAGAGGGCGTTGTGTTGATCTGGTCCATGGTGCTCCTCTGAAAGCAAAGGCCTGAGTGTTGATGTTGCAGCTGGGAGCCAGAAGCCAGTAAGGGCCACCCTCAAGATGCTTCCAGAAGAGCAGTGCAGCAGAGCCAGCACCATGAGGAGAGGGGTGAACAACTCCATAACTCAGTGTTGTGTTTATTTACAGATCACATTTGAGACCTGCGGAAATTCACAAAAGGAAAAGGTCACAGTCAGGCATTAATAAAGAACAAGTAGGACAAAAATTAATCATTAATTAATAATTGTGTGTGGGTGTGTTTGTGTGTTTGTGTTTGTGTGTGGGAGTGTTTGTGTGTTTGGGTGTGGGAGTGTTTGTGTGTTTGTGTGTGGGAGTGTTGTGTGTTTGTGTGTTTGTGTGTGGGAGTGTTTGTGTGTGTTTGTGTGTGAGAGTGTTTGTGTGTTTGTGTGTGGGAGTGTTTGTGTGTGTTTGTGTGTGGGAGTGTTTGTGTGTTTGTGTGTTTGTGTGTGGGAGTGTTTGTGTGTGTGTGTGTTTGTGTGTGGGAGTGTTTGTGTGTTTGTGTGTGGGAGTGTTTGTGTGTTTGGGTGTGGGAGTGTTTGTGTGTGTGTGTGTTTGTGTGTGGGAGTGTTTGTGTGTTTGTGTGTGGGAGTGTTTGTGTGTTTGGGTGTGGGAGTGTTTGTGTGTGTGTGTGTGTGTTTGTGTGGCTTATGCATGAGTGTTTCACTCTGTGCACACTCTTGAACAACCTCTTTCGGTTACTTGGCAAACTAAACATCTTGGCAGATTGCAGCTAAAACCGATCTCTGCGATTTGGAAGGTTGCCGTCTAGGTTACACAGGACATGCGGAGGTGGATATGTCGAGCCCAGGTGCGGGCAACATTGGCCAGGTGTGACTGCTGACGACTAGTGCGAATTGAAAATGTTCGCCCCAAAAAAGCTTTAAAAAATATGAAATGTGCCTTATTGTGATTCCAGTATTCTATAGAAACGTGAAAACAACCACGTTTGTTGCATATGTATAAAATATAATCTACTCCATATGAAATTCTATCAGGCATTTATATGGCAATACATCACACATACAAAGTTTAGAAAATTGCCAATTTCAGATTCCAAATGAATATCAATACAGCTAATAGTGATATACACAACATTCTAATGATGTATTTTCTTTTTTGTCTAATAAATGTGATATAATGACAAGAATGTAACAAACACAAATCAAAACTGGCTTTCAAATCCTTTGTCAGTACTCAATACTTGAAATGAAATAATTTTGCACCGTATGTTTCGAAAAAACATAGTCATAGCACATATTCAAATTCACTCACTTGCTCACTCACTCAAAACTAATTTATTTTCTCCTTATTTCATTTACCTTCTAGAAGTAGACAAACCAAATGTACACCATTGAGAGTCAAATTAAATACTATCAAGACCAACCTGTGAGCTCTTGATCTCTGCTTCTTGTTCAGTGGGAAATTAACTAACGTCCTCCTTCAAGTGGTCTTGTACTGAAGTGAATATCTTTATCTGTCATGTACTGTAGACATCGTGAGAGGAAGGTACTGTGCAGTAAAAGCTGCCCTTACTGGGTTTAATCGAGTCAAGACTTGAAGATGACGTCTAATCACTGCACCGGCTGCTTGCTTAGCAACCTCACCACTTATCGTCCTCAGTTAAAATGTGCCGTTTCTACTGTTCTATGAAACGTGTTTCTCACACATAATCTTTGGTCACCTTTGTGGTATATCAAAAATGACTCTGTGACGATAAATGAGCTTTTTGAAGTGATAGTAGTCACTTTATTTGTATTTCCTTCTCTCCCCCACAACAGGTGTGTCTAGGTAATCCCTTCATTCTAAGGATTAAACTAAGACCATTAGTGTCGCACAAAGTCAAGAACTAGCTCAAAGCCAGAAGCGCACGAAACTAAACTGTTGATGCCAAGTCATGGTTTATTTATGCTAGGGTGGCTTGAGTCAGGTGGCTGAGCGGTGAGGGAGTCGGGCTAGTAACCAGAAGGTCGCTGGTTCGATTCCGGCCGTGTCAAAATGACATTGTGTCCTTGGGCAAGGCACTTCACCCTACTTGCCTCTGGGAATGTCCCTGTACTTACTGTAAGTCGCTCTGGATAAGAGCGTCTGCTAAATGACTAAATGTAAAATAAGATGTTCCTTAAACACAAGAGGCTAACTAAATGTATGATCAAAATATATCATTGTTTTTTTGTTGGTGTAAGATGTGATGAATTGTAAAATCTGAAAACATGGCAATTTGCAATGTCTGACCAGGTGTGTGACTCTCTTTTCTGTTCTGTATCTCTGTGAAATAAAGACTTCAGGTTTTGGGTATCACATTGCTAGGTTTAAAAGGTGTTAAAGGATTCAAGTCAAAACCATGTCCACTGGATCACAGAAAGGGTAAAAGACACAGTGTGGGAATTAACTGTTTCCTGTCTGATATGAAGATGGGGTAATGTGTGCATGCAACACATCTCTTCAGGTCCACCTTAAGAGAGCGGAGAGGCAGCCTGTTGTGGCGAGAGTTGGGGGAGGCTCTCACTGGGTCATGCCTGGCTCTTTAAGGCAGACTGTGGCAGTTGGATTTTAGTTTTAAAGGCACACACACATTCAAATGGTTACTATTAAAGTCATGGCTAGATGAAGTCTGAGGTGGTAATACAACAATCAGGAGACAAAATACAGTGTAGAGTATAAAGTGGTTGCATCATGCTGATTTTAAATCGTGTATCTCTTGTATATTGGAGGATGAGACAATGTTCTTAGTTTTGCATTGACAATGGAGATGATGTTGTCTGTAAGAAGATAAATTATATGAATGATATGTCTGAACCCCAAACAGTTTTAGTGAATAAAACAGTTGACATCTGTTGAAAACATCAATTTAAATATTGCTTTAATTATTTGTATTTCAATGCTGGAGGTAAGTACCGTGACCCACATTCATCTCTTCAATTATACACTTGAACAAAAGGACAGACACGTTATTAATATAATGTGCTTCGTGGCTTCTCCTTTGAGTCACCGTTACTGGGAAAACGGGCCTACATAAAATAAATAAATAAGTGATAACAGGAGCAGGGCAAGCAGTGGATAGGAGGAAGATTTCACTCCTGCCTTTAAGTAAGATTGACCAAAGTAGCGCCACTAAGTGGGCCACTATTAAATACTGAAAAACGTTACAGTGGGCTACATGTGTGTCCTTGAAGTTTTAACCAAAGCGGCAATAAATAAATAAATAAATATTCACAATTCACATAAAGTGAAAATAGCTGTATATATAGGCTGTGACAATGCACTGACTTTTAATCTCGTGGTGGAATTATAAAACGTGATGCATCATTATTTAAAGTAGCATACAAACATCAGACAACTTTCTCTAAATGTAGTTTGTAATGAATATGAGATATGGTCCTCACCAATGACAGTACCTTCCCATTACAGGCCGTGCTCGTTCCCGCAAACATGAAAAGTGATTTGTCGTGTGTGCACGTCTGGATCTCAAACCATAGCTGAAAGAGCGTTTTCATCCGTTTGATGCGGCCGTGCCTTCGTAGAACAGTCCGTGGATTCACGTTCTTTCAGCAGGCCTACTTCCGTCATTTTGTCTAAATATTTGATCATGGTTAACATTATTTCCATGAACAGTTACAGAGCACATGATACAAATTGAAAATTTTAAATATTCGAAATTGCACTGGAACGATCATATCGTGAGTGGGTTTTTGTATCTTTCTCGTCTAACAATGTTGTCGAAATAAGAACACGTCACGCGCTAGCCAGTTAGCTAGCCTTCTACGTTACTGCAGACTACATGTAATTGTTGTAATTAAATGCAACAGCGTGTACAGCTACACAAATGTAATTTATCTGGTAGCAATTGGCATGTGCATAGCAAATATGGGTTGGCGTTTATCGAGTTTTATTTTGAACGCCGTGCCTTGGCGGAATGAAGAGGTTTTGCTTTTTTTAAGGTAGCATGGCAAGATGTAGCTAGTTTGCTAGCCTTATCGCTAGTGGTACTTTGCTAGCAGCTAGCTAGTGCCGCTAGTAGTAATGTGCTTAAACCCGATTGTAGTGCTGAGAGGCGATAGTTTATTTTTGTGAAGTTTGTGCACCCCTTCATAATGTGGTTTTAACAGGGGACATCATATTTGGTAGCTACTAGTTGGAGAATCAATCGATTGCTTGTTAAATTGCTAATTGCCTTCTCGCTAAGCTAACTGATGACACAAGCAATATATTACTAGATAGCTAGTTAGCTATGTATATTTTTCTGGCTAATTTATGATGGTGCAAAGCAACCCAGATTTGAGCGATGTCCCCTCACAGTTGTCAATGTAACCTTAACCCAAGCAAAGTGGGTTCCTCATAAGCCACCACGGACTACATCTGCTTAAAATACTACAAGTCTGGACAGTGTACACAGTACAAAGTTCTTGACGAGAGAGGGAATTGTCTGCACTTTGTCCAAGCTTCACTTCTACTACCAGTAGAAAGTCGAGGGCTACAGTACATCAACCATGCAAAACTTTGGCCATCTAGTCATATATATATTTTTAAACTGTAGGCCTATAAGTTCTAGTTTACCATTACAATATCACACAGATGTGGTCCATTTTGTTAAACAATGTTACATTGTTTTGTGTGACACCATTTGATTCTCTCCCTGCTTCCCCAACTGTACTCATCCCACGCACATGCAAGGATAGCGTGTTGCCGTGACTTGTCATGAACGAGCCAGAGAGTGGAGTGGTCTCGTTCGACGAGTACGTCAGGCAGAAGGCCCGCAGTGTCCCCCAGCATCGGATGAAGGAGTTCTTGGAGTCTTTGGCCAATAAGGGCCCAGAGGTGCTGCAGGAGTTTAGCCAGCAGAGCAATGCAGCCACTACCACCACCATGGTGTACCAGCAGAGTGGCAACTGTGTCTACACCGACAGCACCGAGGTGGCCGGATCCCTCCTGGAGCTAGCATGTCCAGTAAGGGTCATTTTAAACAAACTGAAATGTTTCAACCTTTCTCGCTTTTGTTGTTGTTGTTGTTGATCAGAGCTTACTTTGGCCTGTTTTCAGTCATTATTGGTCATATTCTAACAGGAACCTTTCCTCTAATGTCAGTACTATGAAATGTATTTTTAACTCTTGTGTATGTTGGACCTCTCTCTGTGTAAACAGGTTCAGGTGACCTCAGCTCAAATGTCACCCCAGACATCTGAGCAGCAAATTCAAGTGCAAGTGAGTCCCTAAATATCTTTCTTAATCACTCTTTAAGAAACCTGCTTTGTGAATCGTATCCTGAACAGTCCTCCCCCTCTTCAGGTGCAGATACAGGGACAGCAGGGACAGGCAGTTGGTCAGCTGCTCCAGGTGGCTTCCCCTTCCCAGCAGGACATACAGGGCATCACCGCCGCACAGCTCGTCCAGCAGGGAGAGCTAACTGAAGAACAGCACCAGCAGGTAGCTCAAATCATTTGCAAAGTGACACATAACCCCTCTGAGCCTGTGTGTTTATAATTACGAAGTATCTCCACGTCCTTAATTGTTGAGTTTATCTACACCAAGTTGGACTAGGATCGTATTTTTGTCTGTTGCAGATTCAGGCTCAGTTGGTTGCCGCAGTAGGCCAGCAGATTCAACTTCAAGGAGGCCAGCAGATTCAACAGATTCAGTTACAAGGAGGCCAACAGATTCATCTTCAAGGAGGCCAACAGATTCATCTTCAAGGAGGCCAACAGATTCAGCTTCAAGGAGGACAACAGATTCAGCTTCAAGGAGGACAACAGATTCAGCTTCAAGGAGGGCAACAGATTCAGCAGATTCAGCTTCAAGGAGGCCAACAGATTCAGCTTCAAGGAGGCCAACAGATTCAGCTTCAAGGAGGCCAGCATATTCAGCTTCAAGGAGGCCAGCAGATTCAGCAGATCCAACTCCAAGGAGGCCAACAGATTCAGCTACAGAGCGGCCAACAGATTCAGCTACAAGGCCAACAGATTCAGCTTCAGGGTGGTCAGCAGATCCAACAGATCCAGCTTCCAGGTGGTCAGCAGATCCAGATCCAGACTGTGGAGGCCATGTCTCCATCCCAGCAGCAGGGCTCTCCCCGGGAGGCCGAGAGGAGAGCGGGCGCCTCCCCCACTGTCCTCCAGCCAGCCAAGAAGCGCAAGGTGGACGTCCCCATCGCGGTGTCGTACGCTCTGCCCCAGGGACAGCAGGTGGCAACCGTCCTGGCCATCCCCCAGGGGCAGCAGCAAAGCTATGTGTCCCTCCGCCCTGACCTGTTGACTGTGGACAGCACACACCTGTACAGCACCACGGGCACCATCACTGGGCCCGCAGGGGAAACCTGGACGATCCCTGTGTACTCAACCCCCCAGCAGCAGGGCGTGGCCCACATTGCCATTCCGCAGGAGGCTTATAGCACCGTCCAAGTGGCGGCCAGCCACGACAAGGACAAGATGTCGTCGGCAGGGTCGGTGGCGGTGCATTCGGTGGCGTCGGGGACGCAGGAGGAGGTGGTCCAGACTCTGTTCCCGGCGCAGTTCATGAACGGGAACCTCCACATCCCTGTGGCGGTGCAGACAGTGGGCGGGGCCTACAACACCACCCAGTCGCTGCACATCTGGGACCCTCAGCAGCAGCACGGCCAGGGAGGCGAGGAGCAACAGCTACACCTGCAGGTCAGAACAGAGAACCGTCAAGCCGTCTCTCCTAGACCCCCTCTGTATGTCGCCTTGCTGAATCCTTGAGGTTACACCTGGTTTGTTAAAGGAGGGGACGCTGGGTCGTGGGTGATGGCACGCGCTCCGACGAGCAGGGGGTTTGTCTGCGCAGGCCGTCAGGGTGCCTTTTTTAAAGGCGTCGAGTTGGTTTTCATCTGCGTGTGTTTTTACGCCGTTCAGGCTGAGGCGGACGGACAGACGGAGGCCTCCACCGAGCTGCTGCTTCCTGTCTCGCTGAAGCCGGAGGAGGGCCTGGAGGTGTGGAGGCTCTGGGTCCAGCGCAAAAACGCAGAGTTGGAGAAAGAGGAGAAGCAGAAGCTAGCGCCCATTGGACGTGAGTCTTCACCTGGTCGCAAATTGAATTTCTACTCTTCGTGGGATATTAGTTTCAAATGTGCCGTGTCCCTTTGTCCTTCTCTCTCTCTCTCTCTCTCTCTCTCTCTCTCTCTCTCTCTCTCTCTCTCTCTCTCTCTCTCTCTCTCTCTGTCCTTCCCCCTCTATTTCTCTTTTTTTTTTTTTCTCTCTCTCTCTCCCTCCCCCTCTTTCTTTCTGTCTCTCCTTCCCTCTTTCTTTCCCTCTCTCTCTCTCCTGCCTCAATCTAATTTCCCCTCTCTCCCTCTCCTCCCCCCTCTTTCTCTCTCCAGGTCGTCAGCCCATGCGTTTCCAGGAGGACCTGGTGTCGAGTGCAGTGGCTGAGCTCAACGTGGGTCTGGCCCTGATGACCCAGGAGGCACGAGGGCTGGAGGGAGAGCAGTTCGAGCCGGATGCTCTCTACTACGTGTTCCTCTGTATACAGAAGGTGCCACAACCCTCCCTGACATTCCCATTACGACTGCAGGACATCCTCATGTACACTCACGCATTACAGGGGCCTATATTTCATTATACAGGGTTGGGACATGTCCTAACCACTTTTAGAAAACAGCGAATCTGCCCCCCCCCCCCCCCCCCCCCAAACACACACCTTTTCAGTAAGAACATTTTATTGAATGGCTGCATCCTCAGTTATGTGTAAAAACAAAACAAAAACATAAAACAACACGATCATCCTGAAATGCATAAAACATCCTAACAAAACACACACAAAAAATCTGAAATACGTAAAAAAAAAAAAAAATCTATAATATTCCTGTTTTCTTTTTCTCCCAAATTTGTAGTATCTCTTTGAAAATGGTCGGGTGGATGACATTTTCTCCGATCAATACTACACACGTTTCTCCCAGTGGTTACACAAAATCCTGGATGATTGGAGACCAACTGTCCACCCGTTGGGTAAGTTAGTCAGCATTGCCCTCGTTGCTCCTACCTCATGATTTAGCAGATCTAAAGCACTGTGGTCGGTTGGTTGTTGGCGAAGTGTCTTTGCGGTGACGTTGTGTGATGTGGGTCCTCTCAGGCTACTTCATCCCCAGTCATGTGACCGAGGAGATGTTGTGGGAATGCAAACAGCTGGGCGCCCATTCACCAGCCACGCTGCTCACCACGCTCATGTACTTCAACACTAAGTAGGTCATTGCAGTCGTTTATGTCTTGTAGCTTTTATTGTCCATCAAAAATTGGTGATATGCATCCATATTTAAGAAGAAATTGCCTTTTTAGGCAGATAAGTGATCGGTTAATAAATAAAATGATAAATACAAGTTGGCCCAATGAAATGTGAATACATAAACACAAGCTCTTTTATGATCATAATCGATTTGTACCAAAAACGCTGGCGGTCGTTTTTTTGTTTGATGCCATGTTGACATGACGACACAGTGGGGACTCCAGGTTCCGTGTTTGACGACTCGTCTTTACGCCGCAGGTATTTCCACCTGACGACAGTGGAGCAGCACATGAAGGTGGCGTTCTCCAAGGTCCTGAGGCACACCAAGAAGAACCCCTCCAACCCCAAGGACAAGAGCACCAGCATCCGCTTCCTGAAAGGAGTGGGGCCGCACCAGATCGGACAGAAAGGTGATTCAGATGCTCTCCGTAGCCCTGTTTGGTACCACGCTCAACCAGCTTGTTCCGCTTTTGCAGCGGAAGCTAACGTGCAGCCGCCACGTGAAATGTGTGGGGGCCCAGATGGCTGAGCGGTTAGGGAATCGGGCTATTAATCAGAAGGTTGCCGGTTCGATTCCCGGCCGTGAGATAATGACGTTGTGTCCTTGGGCAAGGCACTTCACCCTTCTTGCCTCGGGGGGGGGGAATGTCCCTGTACTTACTGTAAGTCGCTCTGGATAAGAGCGTCTGCTAAATGACTAAATGTGTTGCAGTGACGGACGACATGTACGAAGAGCAGGGGGAGGATCCTGAAAACCCACTGCGGTGTCCCATCAAACTCTACGACTTCTACCTATTCAAGTGGTGAGTATCGTCCGCCCCCCCTCCCCGTCCAATCACAAGCTTTAAAACGATGCCTTCGCTCACGCGAAGAATCCTCAACTGACACCTCTCGTCTCTCAGTCCCCAGAGCGCGAAGGGGCGCAACGACGCCTACTACTTAACGCCGGAGCCTGTGGTGGCCCCCAACAGTCCTATATGGTACTCGACTCAGCCAATCACGAGCCAGCAAGTGGAGCAAATGCTCACACGCATCATCATGGTGCGGGAGATCCAGGAGGCCGTAGCGCAGGGGAGCATTCACTGAGGAGACGAGGGGGCCGTAACGCAGGGGAGCATTCACTGAGGAGACGAGGGGGCCGTAACGCAGGGGAGCATTCACTGAGGAGACGAGGGGGCCGTAACGCAGGGGAGCATTCACTGAGGAGACGAGGGGGCCGTAACGCAGGGGAGCATTCACTGAGGAGACGAGGGGGCCGTAACCTTGACATTCCCCTGGACTCACCGGCCACTTCCACTCTCGTCTCTCTCTCTTTCACACTAGTCCTGGCTGTGGCTTCCCTTCTCACTCCCGGAGCCTCAGCAACTCAAAAGGAACTCTGAAGTGGTCTCTCCCTCTTTCCCCAAACAGTTTCATTTTACATCCACGGACGTGAGCGACACTGTTTACAAGAGTTGATTTCATGGCCTTTTTAAAGAAGAAAAAAAGACGAAGAGAGAGAGAGAAAAGAAAAAAGAACATATTCCTCAGTTTTGTTTATCTTAATCATGACCGTTAAAATGATTGTCACCCTCATGCCTGATGCGGACTGACTGACTAGTTTGTTCTGTTGGGTCATGCGTGTGAGTACACTCATCACCTAAGCTCTTTGCTTCACGCTGTTTTGAACGACAAAGAGCAAGAGAGGGTTGATCCATGCGGTCACTCACTCATAACTCAGAGATCATTATAAACTTTCTGCGTCACCTGACATTAGAGAGGGTTAAACTCCCCGACTAATTCAGTCTAATGTATAAATATTGTGCGAATATATGGACATTTATCCTTTCTTCTTTTAGTCCCCCCCAACCTCCTCAAGTCCTGGACCCGTGACGGGTATTGGGTTCCCCAGAGCAGGATGGATCATGCCTGAACACAGGATCTCAACAGACAGGACCCCTCTGCTCAATATTTTGTTATTTTTTTTATATTGCATTTATGATCTCCTGTATGTATTGATATTATAAGGCTGACAGAGGCTTGGGAGCCTTTGTTTTCAAACATGTCTTTTGTACAGTGACTTTGTGCTTGATGATTATCAGGATGTTGTCAGGCATGAGAGGGTCTCGTGAGTTCTGATCATCTCTTAATGTGCAACATCCAAGAACAAACACTATAATATAGACCATTGCCACACCATGCACTCTGTTTTATAAACAAATATAAGTTTACAGCACTGTCATCTGTAAGCTTAGACAGAGGACTTATACATTGAAATTCCAGATTTCTTTTTTACAGTTACATCAACATGACTGCTATTTTTTAAGTAACAGTGACTTCATATTTCACAACCAAAATCAATTAACGAAGCTGCCGAAACCATTTGTGTGTGTGTAACCTCTGCTGACGTAGTGGTTGATGCAGTCCAACCATGACATCAGGATATACTACTTCCTGTATCGTTCTGAAACTGGAATATTATGCTGGAAGCAACCGATCTGTCAGAGTCAAATGTCACAGGGTCTCATCAGTCCTGTAATCTGGGAGGGAGATCTGCAGTTTCCTCAGCGTGCTGACGAAGAACCTGGTCAGGGGGCAGGACACGGTGATGTCGTCCTGACCTTTGAACCCTGGCAGAGTCAGCTGGCGGGCGTGCAGGTGAAGAGGGAGGTACCGCACCTTGCTCTGCTGAATCCCGAGCCTCTTTAACACAGCATCAGGTAATCTCTGGATACAAGAACACGGACAGGCACACCGTTCAATAATCTGGATCCGGCGTGTGCTTGGTTTGGGTGCACAGCCTGATTTCCTGTCATGTCAGGTCACCAGATAATATTAAGCTGCAGATAAACTGAAGGTTGAGTGCTGCTGTTGTGCGTTTTAACACTACTGAGATAATACATTTACATTTAGTCATTTTAGCAGACGCTCTTATCCAGAGCGACTTACAGTACAGTACAGGGACATTCTCCCCGAGGCAAGTAGGGTGAAGTGCCTTGCCCAAGGACACAACGTCATTTTGCACGGCCAGGAATCGAACCAACAACCTTCTGATTAATAGCCCGAGTCCCGCTCAGCCATCTGACCCCCAACAATACAATGTTGTGACATGGTACAGTGGTGCAGCTGTGTTACCTGGCTGAGCGGTGAGGGAATCGGACTAGTAATCAGAAGGTTGCAGGTTCGATTCCCGGCCGTGTAGAATTGACGTTGTGTCCTTGGGCAAGGCACTTCACCCTACTTGCCTCGGGGGGAATGTCCCTGTACTTACTGTAAGTCGCTCTGGATAAGAGCGTCTGCTAAATGACTAAAATGTAATGTAAATGTTACCTGAGGTGCCAGTTTGTTCCAGTGGGCGTATTTGTGGTCCCCGATGATGGGGCATCCCAGAGCATACGCCATGTGGACTCTCATCTGGTGTTTTACTCCTGTGAAAAAAGAAACCAAGTTCATCTATTGTATTAATTCAGCCTTTTATATAAGACATTGTGTGGCAGACTTCTTTCTTCAGTTTATCTCAAGATGCCTTTTATCTTATTTTTGAATCCACAACATCTTAATTAGCAGTCAAATTCTCTACCACTGAGCTATACCCCTCCCCGGGGGGGTCTGAGGTGTGACATGTGAGCAGACCTTTCATGCCCCTAGAACAGTCGAGAGCGCTTCTCACCAGTTATTGGTTGAAGCTCCACGAGGCTGCAGCCGTTGCTGCTCTCCAGCACGCGGTACTTGGTCACGGCTCCATGAGCCTGCCGGTGAGCCCGCACCCTGGTCACCCCCTCCCCGCTGTCACTCATCCGGTACACAGGACTCAGACCCATCTGTGAGAGAGAGACGACAGAAGTTACACAGCAAATATTATGTTTGTTTTTTTTTGGGGGGGGGGGGGGGGGTTTATGTAGGGCCCCTTTAAAGCTTTTTATTCATTCATTGATAGGACAGTCAGAGAAGGAAAGCAGGGAGAGAGAGAGGGGGGGGGGGAGGAATACATACAGGAAAAGACCTCAGTTGAATCCAAACCTAGGATTTGAACCCAAGTCCCTGGTGCAGGATCGCCCCCTAGTGCACCGTTTCTGTATCAGCTACTTGTCAACTGAGGAAAAGTTACATTTATGCACTTCAAGTTACCTTGAAGTGAGGCTGGGAGCCTGTGACTTCTCTCTCTATGACAGGGATGTCGATCACGCCCTCAGACGGCACGGGCACGCCCACGGAGACGACCCTAGACGGACGGAGATGGAAGAACATCTAAAACAACGTCTCCCATCTCAGTGATGGTGCTGGTGGGCATCGGGAAACGCCAAACAGCTGATGTGTGAATGTGGCGGCTTCGCCATGACTTACAAATATTTTCTCTCCACCTGATGGTGTTTGTGGAGCTCCTGTATGTGGTTCGCCTACCTCCTCGTTTCTGGCCAACAGTAGAGCGCCTGTGATCTCCTTGTCTAATCCTATACAGGTATGCAGCTGAGATCCACCTTTCATTCCGTCCATCATCTTGGCGAGGATTGGGAGGACGCTGTATATGCAGTTCTTGGCCGCTGAGCCCTCTAACAAGAAATGGAATGCACAAAGATTAGCCTACAATGTGTTTCGGTACATAGGTGTTAATTTCCGATTTAAATATATATAAACTCAGTTTGTTACTACATTACCTTGTACAGGCACGCCATAAGGCTTATTGATGACAATCAGTTCCTGATTTTGAAAGATGATACTTTTGTGGAGGTGCTTGGCCAGGACGTTGGGGTGAACATTTTGCAGCTGCTGGCTCAATTGTCTAAGTTCCAAAACGCTCTTTTCCAACGGGGACACAGGGGACTTTGGGGCACTGGTCTTTTCTGCTTGCGCTTTCTCCCGTCGGATTTTTTGTGCAAGGTCAATCGCCCTCAATGGAGGCTTGTTCTCGGGGTCGGGCCCCGATGGGTGTTTTTTCGGAGCAGTGACATGTGTCCGCGCGAGCATGGATGCTACTCCCGGCGAAACACAACAGCGTATGCGTGTTTTGATTAAACAATTTAGCATTTTTGATAGGTGACTCAAGTCATGGTTGCAAGCGAAACTTACCGCGCTGTAGCTGTTCATCGCTACGGTTTACTACACGACATGTTATTCCCATTTGTGACTCGACTCACTGTGTAGCGCCATTGAAAGTCTGTGTAACCGGAACTGATGTATGTTTACATCCGATCTCCGAAAAGAATGTCTACATTGTTGCAATCAATGGATTGCAAGTACCGTGTCCATTCACTTCAGTCATAGTTACGAATTATTGAATGGATGTATTATACATGAAATAAGGCAAACGACCGTGCATGATGTGTAATTCTGCCATTAAATCCTGAACGGAAAAAGGCAAATATATAACAAGAGACCGAAGGGCACACAGTCTACCGCAATGGGCAAATTGTTTTGAAAGATTAGGCCTATTTACATTTTAATTTTAGTGTAGGCAGAAATGAAGATTAACGACCGTGTGTTGCGAAGCTTTAGAGTTGCAAGGATATACCGGGAACATTCAGAAAAAGTCAACTGTGTGGATTACAGCCCAAATGGCGAAAGTGCAGTATCCAGCAGTGATGATGATTCCATTGTGTTGTATGACTGTCGCGAGGGAAAGTAAGCTCCTATCATTTTCAACAATAACATTATTTGTTTTCTTGAGGAAATCGTTTCCTTTATAGTTTGTTCCCTCGTGTCGCCTTTTTAATTGAGATATTACAATGTATCTCCGGTTTCTCTTTAGACCTACCCGGACTCTTTACAG
This sequence comes from Thaleichthys pacificus, assembly GCA_023658055.1. Classification (NCBI taxonomy): domain Eukaryota; kingdom Metazoa; phylum Chordata; class Actinopteri; order Osmeriformes; family Osmeridae; genus Thaleichthys; species Thaleichthys pacificus. The sequence goes on along the minus strand of CM042868.1, from coordinate 3,122,522 downwards.
CAAGAAGTATGGAGTGGACCTCATTCGCTATACGAACAGGGATGCCGACACAGTCGTGTACAGCTCTAATAAACTCGACGGTGAGAACTCCGTCACAGGCAGGCTGCATGGTGTCCCACTTGTTGAACACAAATACATGTACTACATAATTCGCTGTTTAACATGATGGTGTGTATCAATTGAAATTGCGTGTAGAATTTTAGACCATGTGTTCTTGATTGCGTGCCATGCAGATACCATCCGATACCTCTCCCTTACGGACAACAAGTACATCCGCTATTTCCCTGGTCACACTGCAAGGTGAGACGGTCCATAGGTGCTTACTTAAGTAATGCAGGCCACACAGTCGCAACCCCTTAAACGTTTTTATTGACTACTAAATGTTTCTGTCCATGTACAATTGCAGGGTAGTTGCTCTCTCCGTATCACCAGTGGATGATAAATTCATCTCTGGGTCCTTGGATAACACCATCAGGCTCTGGGATCTGCGCTCTCCCAACTGTCAAGTAAGTAAGTGTGTGTGTGTGTGTGTGTGTCCAGTGTCTGTCCAAAGAACAGTCCAGAAAGTGTCCATGTCAATATTGTGTGTTTTTGTGTCCTTCAGGGCTTGACTAATCCTTTAGGGAAGCCTGTATGCTGCTTCGATCCAGAGGGGCTGATATTTGCTGCCGGGGTGAACTCAGAGATGATTAACTTGTATGACATTCGCTCTTTTGATAAGGTAATCTCATGTTTAGGGATGTCATACAAGGCATATTGTGTCAAATAATTTTGCCTATTAATTATTTATTCAAAGTGATGCACTTCATTCTTTTATTCGTTCAAGCGTCTGCTGTAAGTCCTGTTCTGTTGTGCTCCTGTACTGTTTAGGGTCCTTTTTCTTCCTTTGAGACCCAGTTCAGTCGTGTTTGTGAGTGGACTGGGTTGAAGTTCAGTAAGGATGGTAAACAGATCCTGATATCCTCCAACGGGGGCGCCATCCGCGTCCTCGATGCCTTCGACGGCTCCGTGCTGCACACGTTCTCTGTGAGGAAACCACCAATAGGACACTTGTGTGTATACATTTACATTTATGCATTTAGCAGATGCTTTTATCCAAAGCGACTTCCAAGAGAGAGCTTTACAAAAGAGCATAGGTCACTGATCATAACAACGAGATAGCCCCAAACATTGCGAGCAGCCAAAACATGAAGCATACATTGTGAAAAAACAAATAAGTGCCAAAGGGAAGAACCATAAGAGCATGCAGTTAAACAAGTTACAATTAAACAACATGAAACTCAAAAAGTGCAAGAGTGTAGCCTACCTGTAGAAAAGAAGACAAAACAACAATCAACCAGTGTGAACCAATGTATACATGTATACATTTGTATGTTTTTGTGGATTCATAATGCCAAATGGACTCAGTGTCCGTAAACATATTTTGTGTGGAATGCTTTTTGTGTGATTGCTTCATAAAAAGTAGTCGTTTTTTCCCCCCCAATTTGTTTGTCTTCCTGTAGGGCTACAACAACACTAAGGGCATCTCCCTCGAGGCTTGTTTCACCCCAGACTCTAAGTTTGTTATGATTGGTGAGCACCGAACACTAACATGCACCTCTGCAACATAACATGCTCGTAAACATACTGTACCCAGATCTTTACAGTCCACTTCAATCTAAAACTAGTAACAAGGAGTCAGGGAGTCAGATGGCTGAGCGGTGAGGGAGTTGGGCTAGTAATCTGAAGGTTGCCAGTTCGATTCCCAGCCGTGCCAAATGACGTTGTGTCCTTGGGCAAGGCACTTCACCCTACTTGCCTCGGGGAGAATGTCCCTGTACTTACTGTAAGTCGCTCTGGATAAGAGCGTCTGCTAAATGACTAAATGTAAATGTGACAACCCCATCTCTGACTACATGAATCAACACAATAGTACCAGTCTCTAGAGAAGTCATGCCGACCATTCATGTTTGCCTTCAAAAATGGATGATTTCCAAAGTCCAGATTATCTGACCAGTGTGCTGTTCCTGGCCCAGGTTCAGAAGACGGCAGGATCCACATGTGGAGCACAGAGAGTGGGATGAAGATAGCGGTCCTGGATGGGAAACACTCAGGGCCCATCAACACACTGCAGTTTAACCCCAAATACATGACCTTCGCAAGTGCCTGCACCAACATGGTAAGATGCCCCAGCTCTGCGTGGCCTTACGTGGTCACATGTTCCAGAATGCAATTGTGTCAGGGAGTCAGATGGCTGAGTGGTGAGGGAGTCGGGCTACTAATCAGAAGGTTGTTGGTTCGCTTCCCGGCCGTGCCAAATGACGTTGTGTTCTTGGGCAAGGCACTTCACCCTACTTGCCTCGGGGAGAATGTCCCTGTACTTACTGTAAGTCGCTCTGGATAAGAGCGTCTGCTAAATGACTAAATGTAAATGTGTGGGTCACAATAACCACTGTCGTGTTCGTCAAACCCACTTAAGCAGTGAGCTGCTCAGATAAGCGCACTCTGGAAAATTGTGAATAACTGACACCATGTTTTTGCAGGCATTCTGGCTCCCATGTGTCAATGACTGATCAAGGCCACAGCCAAACTTATTTGAAGACCGATGCTGTCATTGTTGGCTGAGATGCCATGCTTGATGCTTGTTTGTACAAGTATGGGCAGTTCACTGTGGACACCAATGTCTGTAAGTTAAACCTCAGAGTCATCTTCTAACTGAAGTGGTTTATATCACATTTTAACTTGTCAAGAGACTAAGGTATCATAAACGAACAAACTTACAGTATATACAAAGCTACAATTATTCGAATGCAACTCTGAAACACAATGTTAATCCTACAATTTTTTTAAATTCAGAATGAAGTATAACAACTTTTTTTACATGAGTAAAATAAAATTATTTTAATTCTCCAAATAAATTTATTGTTTTGATTCTAATGTCTGGGTTAGCAGGTGAGTCTTTATGTTTGAAGTTTCTCTCAAGTTGTATTAGACTAAGGTACAGTCTGAGTCAGCTGTTTGCTTTCTCAAAGACATACAGTGTGCCTACATGGTTGTGCTGAAAAGATGCAAAGGTCATTTTTGTTATCCGTGTTTGTGTTTGGGAAGAGGATAGGAAGAGAGATGCTTGTTAGATTGGTTTAACGTTAGCGGTTGTCAGTGGGTTCCTGTCTGTGTGCGATAGAGGGGGCCTATGTTGAATAATGTAAAGCACCTAGGGTTGTGTACTCACTGCTGGTTAAATAATGAATGAGCCCATCAGAGGTAACCTCACAGGTACACACTAATCTTTCTCTCACCCATCTCTCTTCAAGTGTGTGACCACAGGTGCGTGTGTGTGTGTGTGTGTGTGTGTGTGTATGAGGGAAAGAGTTAAGTAATTGTGTGTGTGTGTGTCTGGGTAACATAACATCTATCTCACTTATTTTTGCGTAACTTTTCATTCACACACACACAGATTGAATATAAATTAGGTATATTTTGCAGTTTCTGTGTAGTTGACATTATTGGCGGTAATGGCCATGAACCTCTTGACCCAGTGGGGTAAAATACTGTTGGCCTTTTTTTTGATTAATTGGTTAAAAATATGTTTTTTGTTTGATCTTGAGCAGGAGTCAAGCTTTTCTCACTCACGATAAAATCACCTTTAAATGTTGTAGTTATTTTATCCTAAGTGCAGTTTTGAAACTTGGGGGTCAACTTCACGAGGGGTGTCGCATTTCTGTGACCGGCCTTTGTGGAATATGAGCTCGCGGCTTGGTCCGCCTGTTGAAATGATAGGGTTCGGAATGTGAGTAAGTGATCTGATGTCATCATAGATGACACTTTATTATGGACCTACTATACATCAACAAAACACCCTGAAAACTAGTGGCATGAAGTGTTTGTCAATTGGCCCGACCGCCACACGCGAAGACTTTTCGGGCCACGAGTGGGTCCGACGTTGTGGTCACTGATACGCGAAGAATTTTAGATCAGTGGTTAAGGCGGCATATCCACTGACACGCGCGTTATTACTCATCAGCCACAGTTCCGCTGATCGAGTTTCAGACGTTAGGGATCTCCCTCCCCAGTCAACCTCACTGCGTTTATGTCACTGGCGCGTGTGAGTTAGTCCAAGAAGAACGGTCAAGCTGTCTGTGCTGGGCAACCGTCAGGCTACGTGACAGGATTCGAGCAAGACGCGGAGACGTAGCTGGAGAGATCTTTGGACTGCCAAAAGATGTCCCACCAGACGGGGATCAGTGGTAGGTGACTTGAGTGCACCCTCCCAGAACCTTTAATGATGCACCCTCACAAAACTTTCAATTACCCTACTGTTGTATTGACGTACTATGTGTCACAGCCTATTGGAACGGTAAGTTTGGTACTCTTTGAAGACAAAGGCCTACACCGTCTCTGCATTACTTTTACCTCCGTTGTTTCAGTAATATATACTTTGTATTTTTTCTTAGAAATGCAACATTTCACCCAACGCCTTCTAATTCAGGCCGTTTACCTTCAAAGGGTTTTAGTTTAGACCTTCAGATAATATTACAGTTTTGAATGGAGGTTGTCAGCGTTTTATTTGCTTGTTAAAGCGCGCTGACAGGTAATACTGTGACAATTTGTTGTGATCATAACACGCCATTACCAACAATCCACATTAGCCAAAAGCCATCAGTTCGACCCAAAGTCGTTCAACCAAAAGTTTTATGTAACAGAAAAATATGAAGAAAGAAGGTATACCGTTTATGCGTAGGTTTCAACGTGTGCGTAACTGGATAATACGGCGACCATACCTCTCTCACCTCTCACATGATCCTACATCATTTATGAGGTTGCTGTGTTTGGTAACCGAGAGGATTGGGGGTGAGGATGTAGTGTGGTGCTGGACACTTCAAAATTAAACTATTTATATTTTGACAAACAACCACAAAGATAGTCTTCTGTTAGAGAGAGAGAGAGATCTGTGGTCAATGCATTGAAATTAGAAACCCTTCAAAGTAGATGGACATATCTCTGAGGTTCCAGGCCCTTGTCTGTGTCACCAAATGCAATGCCTCAAGTACCTGGCAGTGGATCAAGTTTTGTAACAGCAAGTCTCAGGTTCTTTCTGACCCATCTCTATTTGTCTCTCTGTCTGTCTCTCCCCCCTCTCTTTTAAATCTGGTTACCATAGCAACATCTGAACTGCAGGAGTTCTTGGCCAGGGCAAGGGGAGGAACCATCCGAATAGTCAAGATTGTCATCAGAGATGGTAGGTGTGCGTGTGTGTGCGTGTGTGCAGTATGTATGTAGTCTCAGTCTATGATGTGAGTTATTTCCTGTCTCATCACAGAGGAGTTGGTGCTTGGCTCATACAGAGAGCCTGTACAGAGCTGGGACAAGGATTATGACCACTTCCTGCTTCCGCTGCTGGTTGCCCAGGAGCCCTGTTACATCCTGTACCGCCTTGACTCCCAGAATGCACAGGGCTATGAGTGGATCTTCATTGCTTGGTCACCTGACCAATCACCAGTATGTTATACTTATCAATCACTTAATGGTATAAAATCTGTCAGATTGATAGTGCTTCACACTTACAGAACCATAATTGATCAGAAACAAATAGGCCCTTGTAATTCCAAATGACGATAGACCCTCGTGAAAAGCATTCACCTTTTTCCAGTGTGTGAACCCAAACCAGGACAACATGCATACGTTGATCATATCTTGGTTCCTTGGGCAGGTGAGACAGAAGATGGTGTATGCTGCCACCCGCGCCACGCTGAAGAAAGAGTTCGGCGGAGGCCACATCAAAGACGAGATGTTCGGCACCAGCGAGGTTGATTGAACCTCATGGCTCTTTGAGATGACGTTTTTAGTTTTTAGATGGTGCCGTAACCACACGCACATGCGCAGTACCGGTCCTAGCACATCTGGCGCCCTAGGCGAAATAACACGGACATATGACGTGGCGCTGGTTGGGTTAATTAATGGATGCACTTGGGAAAATGCCACCCCCCCTCTTCATGCCAGCCCTAGGCGGCTGCCTATGTCGCCTGTAGGAAGGACCGGCCCTGCACATGCGCGAAAGCGTTGCAGCAGGTGACTCGTGGCCTTTCACACTCTCTTTCGTAATCCTTCCCCCGCTGTGCGTCTGTCTCCCTGTTCCAGGATGACCTGTGTTTCCAGGGTTACCTCCGCCACATGTCCTCCTGCTCCTCCCCGGCTCCCCTCACACCGGCTGAACAGGAGTTGCAGCAGATTAGGGTCACAGAAGTAGGCTCACCGGGCTCGGCTCCAGAACCAATTGGATGGGCGGGCAATTGGTTTCCACAAGAGGGCATTTGAACATAGCTCTCTTATAGAAAGTCTTATAACTAAAATAATGAGGTGGTGGGGGGAGGGGGGGGGTGGGGGGCAGAATTCCATAGCGGGGGAGGGAGGGGGGTGGGGGGCATTGCGAGTCAAAGGGCTCTGTGTGCTGAGATCATGTGTTATAGCTGTGCAAATGTAGATGTACCCCATGATTTTTCCTTTTTCTTTCATTCTCTTTTCACGATGTGGCATCCAGGACAAAGTTGTGTGGGTAGGTGATCGTCTGTTTACTATTTAGAAGTGGTGAACGGGTGGGGGCGAGCGAGCGGGAAAACGAGACCGAGAATGTGACAGACGGACAGATGAACACATTTGTTTTCATTCGCAGGATGAACGTAGGCGACAAAGTACACCTACGGCGAGAGCCAAGGTTGGTGTCCCCTCCGGTGTGCTGTGATTTGAACAGGACGAAGGATTGAGTTCCATCCTTTTATCCTTGTGGTGTGTTGTGTTTGTCTCCCTCTGCAGGTGACCATGGAGTTTGGCTTGGATAAAAGGCACCACAACATGCAAGGCTTGGTGTTCCCTCTTCAAGAAGACGCTAACATTGCTCTGGAGCAACTTCAGCAAAGAAGAATTAACTACATCCAGCTGGTACGATTCTAGGGCGGCTGAGGAAAACAAATATTGAAATTCAAAACAAGAAAACAGTCACAGCCTGCTCAGTGTCATGAATGTGTGTGTGTGTGTGTGTGTGTGTGTGGTGTGTGTGTGTGTGGTGTGTGTGTGTGTGGTGTGTGTGTTGTGTGTGTGTGTGTGTGTGTGTGTGTGGGTGTGTCACAGCGGTTGGACATACAGAAGGAGACCATCGAGCTAGTCCACACCAAGCCCACAGAGATACACGACCTTCCCCTCAGGATCCCCAACGACACGCCCAGATACCATTTCTTCATCTTCAAACACTCCCACCAGGGCCAGCAGCAGGAGGCGTTGGGTCAGTAAACATGATAACTAAACGTAAACACAAACAAACTGGTCCTTGTACAGAATGGCATGTCAGCCAATGATCTGGGACAGAAGTGTTTGTAAAGCCATGTAAAAGTGATCACAACCTCTCAAAACCCTTTTCAACCGTGAAGCTCGCCAGCGTTCAACTATTACACTGCTGCCTCTGAACTTTGGGATGGGTATAGGCCACTATAGAAACTGGTTCTCCTGGATGATTCTTCTTTAGAATTCAATAGGAATATGTAATACAAAATTATTTAATAAAATAATTAAAAACATATTTATGGCCCTTTTCGGCTTCGACAGAGATAGAGAATAGACAGACATTTTTGTGAAGAGAAAGACAGAAATGACCCGAGGCGGAATCGAACCTGGGCTTGATGCGTTCAGGCCTCAGCCCATATGGTACACACTAGACCCAGTGAGCCACATTCCAAGAGGAATATCTGTCAGTCACTGAAGTGATCCATAACTAAAGCGAACATCAGTACTAGGAGTGCGATAATATGATGCTGGTTTGCCATCTCAGACCCTTGATTTACATTTACATTAGTCATTTAGCAGACGCTCTTATCCAGAGCGACTTACAGTAAGTACAGGGACATTCCCCCCGAGGCAAGTCGGGTGAAGTGACTTGCCCAAGGACACAACGTCATTTTTCAGAGCAGGGAATCGAACCAGCAACCTTCTGATTACTAGCCCGATTCCCTAACCGCTCAGCCACCTGACACCTGATTTAGATCATTAAGTATCCCATACTGTTCTACTACAGAGTGTGGTCCCCAGCTGAATCCTCAGAGACACATTCAAATACAGAGTGTTCGTAGAATCAGCATGGAGGAAAGACAGCTGTTAAGATATCAACAGTTGGGTGATAAAGTTAAGCTTTGAGGTTGAAAAGGTGAATTGTGAAAGGGTGTGAATGATTTTATACTGTATAAGACAAAGACTCATTATCTTAAGTATAAGGCTGTTATATATTATACATATATTATATAAGACTGACACTTACAATTCCTCTTTTAGTCTTCATTTACTCCATGCCAGGATACAGCTGTAGCATCAAAGAGAGGATGCTGTACTCCAGTTGTAAGAACCGACTACTGTTTGATGTGGAGAGAGACTACCATCTAGAGATCGCCAAAAAGGTACATCGTTATTACATACAGTACGTCATTAATGTGGCTAGTTGCAACCAGGAGAGTCCACTGTGATTGTGATATGTCCAGTGCATATGGAAGGCAGCCAGACTGACCCAGTATTTGTATGTTTTATTCTCCTGAGACATAGCAATTCATTCACGTACCCTGTAGCAGACATAGGTTTTGGGCTAGTAACTTTGCAACTCTCAAAATGCTCTTAGTATTTATTTATTTTGTCTGATATAATGTTACAAATATGAACGACCTAGAAATAACAAACAAAAAATATGACTCTAAAAATGTATACAAATCATTTGTGACATACATTTTCCTTCAAATATGTTAAGACTTACGTAAAGTGTAAACATCGTAAAAGCTTTTTAACTGCGGTCTCAGGAAAATATGTTTGTGTGTGTGTGCGCGCGTGTGTATCTGCAGATGGAGATCGACAGCGGGGAAGGCTTGACCGAGGACTTCCTGTACGAGGAGGTCCACCCCATGGAACACACTCTGAAGCAGGCGTTCGCCAAGCCCCGCGGCCCTGGAGGGAAGAGAGGCAACAAACGCCTCATCAAAGACACCGGAGAGAATGGAGAGGAGAGCTAGATCCTCCGTGCTGTATTTCTACTCTGTTTTCTTCCTTTACTTGGAACTAAAAGTCCTTGAGATACTATTATTGCCTCGTATCCCCTCCCTAATAGGCCTAGTGATAATCAGCTGATGTCCATTGTTTTACATGACCTATTATCATGTATTGTCACATATTATTTTAACTTAAAATAAAATATTTTTTTTCTGTATTTTTATATTTGTTAATTACAGTTTCGAATTAACATAAAACCGGCGGACAACTGAAATAGATGATTATTGATGACTAAATAGATGACTAAAACTTAATTGAACCCAGAGGGTAAATTGTACCAGTAAGGCCTACAGAAACATAAAAAATGGACAACAAGGGGCATTTATCAATAACTAAAAGCAAGAACAAAATCAAGTATGGACCCAAACTAAGTATGTATGAATAATACATACTTATATTCTAAATAACTCAAGAAATACAAAAACCTAAAGGAAATAGTTATAAGATGATGCACACAGGTTGTGCTCACACTGTGCACTATAGCAGATAGGCAAATATTAATGTTTAAGGCACCCAAAGATGCCAGGAGCCATTGGTAAAGTGTCAAGAAGATTTGAAGAGGTCAGCAGCCTCATTTTGTTGTCGTCATGGTGTTCAGCAGATCAGGCGATTCATAAAAAACCGTTGGCTCTTGTTTGTGGCCTTGATGTTTCTAGTCAATTCAGCCTGTTGTTAAGGTGCACTCCCACGTATTTGTATGACTGGAGTTTCTCAACATAATCTCCCTAGCACATAGGAGTCAGCGAAGCCTTGTTCCTCCTGAAATCAATCACCATCTTCCTGGTCCCGTTAAACTGCATGTGATTCGGTAGACCAGATCCATGTACTCCTGTCCCCGTACAGGAGGAGGAACATACAAAACACATTCCATATGTAGCCTACATGTGTTAGTGACAGAAGGGATGGGACCAGAGAGAGGAGAGGCTAGTAGGAAGGCTTCACAATGGAAGCCAATTTCACTCAGCCGAGTTTTCCGGGAGGCGCCCTACTTGGAAGTCATCAGCTGGGAATTAATTGTGTCGACGCTTACTGACTGAGCCGCCCTATTCGCGCGGCCGTGAAGCAGAAAGAGCACGCGCTGAAGTCAATCGAAACATTGCGCAGCTCAGCAACGCAGTTCCGCGTAAACTGTTGGGCAATGTGCAGGAACCCCGCTGCCGCGAGCGTTGAAATACAAAAGCTATTCTTAGAAACTGATTCCTAGAACTTCTCTCGATTTGCAAATCTGGATTTACAAATTGAAGCGTTTTCTCGCCTCTTTATTATTCTACAGAAGGCATTCAAGGATAGAAGGTCTCTGTTGCAGTTTTTTGATTGTTTTTGTTGAGGCAATGTTGTCTCAGTTGCTATTGTTGCAATGAGAACCTTTTTCTTTTCCAAAAAGAAAGAAAACTTCTCGGTGTACATTTCAACGTGTAGGACTATATGTCGACTTTGCTGACATGACGTAAATTGGTGACTATTTCAAGTTAGATGCCCGACTTTTTGGATTCAAATTTGATTACACTAAATGGGATTCTATTCGTTATGATTGTGTGTGTTCAAAGGTGAGTTGATTCTTAATTTCTTATTCAGCATAGCTTTGTTGGCTCTCGATTGCCAGATTGCATTTCATCGAATTGTATTAATTATTCCAATTGTAGGTTGTAGGCATTATATCGTTTTTTTTTGGAAAAGCATAGTTTTGTTGAAGTAGCCATCGTATATTACAGGGAGCGTAATAGCTTCACTTTTTATATTTGATCTGTTAACACTGGTTATCGTTACATTTTTATAATACTTATACTAAGTTGTTAATTAGACTAGTTTATAAATACATATTGATGATATTATAATACCTCAACACCGAGGGAGTTGCAAAGAATTCTATGCATGGGGGTCAACTGGTAAGTGATATGTTATCAGAAGTGAAAAGACCAAGACCGTTGTAGCTTCCATGATACTACGCTGAGCAACAGGCTGTGACATTTGTAGTTTGTTGCACTGCCACATTTAAGGCCAATTCTTATCTCTTCTCATCTCAGGGCTATCTTCCCAGTGGCACCCAAAAAGATGGTTGCCAGGGGGATGACCATGCAGGATAACGGAGAGCAAAGGGATTCATGTTACCATCACCCAATCTCCACACTTTGGGACCCAGCAGAAGACTTGCGTTGCATAACCACCACCTTCCGGTACCTTCATACTTCAGGTACAGACTGTTCTCTGTACAAAGCCACATCCTTCAGTATGTGCAGCTCAGCCTACATGTTTGCATGTAGGCTGAGAATTACTGAATTCTCAATGGACCTATTTAGTTAATAAAAAAAAAAAAAGAGCTTAAAAAACAAAACAAGTAGAGACTCTCAGAGACTAGTTTGGATATAAATAAGTAACCTCTACATGTGTTTTGGCCTCCAGGTTGGTACTGGGGCTCCATGTCTGTCAGTGAAGCTCGGGATGCTCTCCAGAAGGTTTCCGTGGGGACCTTCCTGGTGCGTGACAGTAGCCACCCTCTCTACATGCTCACCCTGTCAGTCAAGACGGACTGCGGCCCCACCAACGTGCGAGTCGAGTACGGCCGCGGACGCTTCAGACTGGACTCCAGTTCCCCGGGCATACCTCACCTGAAGTCTTTCCCAGACATCCTGAGCCTGATACAACACTACGTGGTCTCCTGTCAGAAAGAGGCAGGTCAGAAAGCTGAACCCAAGGAGGACTCTCTACCCAAAGCCAAACTACCGCCACCCCAGCCCACAACTATGGACAGCCCAGTGTTGCTAATGCTGAAGCACCCCCTGCACAGGCCCCAGGCATTCCCCTCCTTGCAACACCTCACACGTCTGGCTATCAATCGGACCACAGACTGTCCTGCTCAGCTTCCTCTTCCATGCCCACTGGTTTGTTATCTACAGGAATACCCATTCAGGTTATGAAGGCCGGTTTATGAAGGCCAGTGTAAGACTGAGCCATTTCTAAAGGGCTGGGCAATGATCAGCCGAGAAGTTCTCACTAGATGGGAGCAGAGGTTGTCGTCTGATGGAAAAGACCTCTGAATCACCACAAAATGTTCGCAATTGTGGCATTTGCTGGTTAGCCAGTGGTGCTCATGATGAACTTTAACTTTAATAATAACACTTTTTATAACCATTTGTACTGTTCTGAAAAACATGTATCAGTCTGTTGTTATGAATAAATGTCTTGTAAACAATTACAATGTCTGTTCTTCAATCTGCTGATTTGTTTTATTTTGTTAGCCTGATATCTAAACTACTACTGATTGCAGGAGGATGTAGCGAGTAGCAGATAATGTCTGTGTGTATCTGTTGTCAAGGAGAGAGATGTTAAACCCGTTTTCATGAAAACATGAACCTGCTGAACTGCTTTGTCAATATTGGACTCATATGCCACATTCCCGGCAGAGCACTAATCTGGGTCAGACGTGCAAACCTTAAATCAGTGTGGCATAGCATTAATCTTCTTTACCAATTATGCTCTGGTTATTCACTTCACATGACCTATATAATTCCACATTTTAAATCCCACTCGCATGCAGATGCATGTGTTCTGCAACACCAAGAGCAGGGGAAAGACATGTTTTCATTGTGACTGTTGAATGGAACAAGTCAGTTACTACTGTTCATAATCTCGAAAACCTTAAACTAAAATTGTGATGCTGATGTTTATTTGTTGACAAATTAGATTTTTTTTTCTCCGAATTTCTCCGATTACGTTAAGAATGACACACTGCTTATCGCATTTCCATGAAAACTTTCTGCTTGAGTTGGTTTCCATGAAGTGGATTTAACCAGTGCCGAGAAAGCTTCTTATCAGGATTAGAGCCGGAGCCCTGGTTATTAATACCGTAACCCTTGTGTTGTCTTAACATTCTGTATACTCCCCTTGTCCTAAGGGTAAAAAATGACCCACCTTCGAAAACAAATTTTAAAAAGCAGCTTAATTGAATTTTAAACCCCTAATCTATTTTGCATGAAGAAACAACGTGTTGTTTGCAGATATGTGTGTGTAACATACGTAAGTACAACATAGGAATTGATTCCCCGCAAAATCAAACTGGGTTACTGTACTGTCTCTCAATAATCAAATAATCACCGGCAGCACAAATTAATTAATGCTATGTTGAGTCTACGTGGCGAGATTATTTTGTATTTAGTCTATATGCTACATTTCACTACAATTACAATGTATCCATAAAGAGTATTTGCATTTGCATGCTTTTAGTTAAACTGTTATACTTTTTAAGAGTGTAGTTAGCTAACTCATTTAGCTATCTCTGTTCCAGCTTCATCGAGTCATCCACCACCACCAGCCGCCTGTCTGCCTGACTGACTGAGAGCGCCTACAACCTAAACAAGCCAGTAAGCTAGTCCTAGTTCACCAGCCAGCTTACTGTACTGGCAGAGCTGTTGTGTTTAGAAAACATATTGTTAGTAACAGCCAGCTAAACTATCCATTGCCCGGGTAAGAAAAACCTCCGTAATATACTTAATAGCTATTTAGACATTTGCTTTGACACAAAGTACTTGCTAGTCGTTCTGATAACGTATCTGGTAGCTACTGTAGCTTCTTGCTAAACAATTCTTTGCTAGCAGTAGCCTGCTCTCAAAACGCTGCATATCTAGCTAGCTAGTTAGCCTCGTTTTACTTCCGCCTAGTGTATGAGATGTTTGTTGGTTTATATACAGCTAGCTGCGGCTGTTATTGTTTGCCTCAATCTTTTAACTTGTTATAATTAACTCCAGATAGTTGTAGACAAAAAGAACACTAGTAAAATAGACATAGCGTAGACATAAGAAACAACATAACTTTTTAGTAGCTAATGTGCTAGCTCGTTAGACGAACTTTTTGTTGCCAGCTAGCGAGCAATGCAGCTAGCTCAGTAGCTTGCAAAGTTAGCAACGTACAGTACCGGCTTAGCTAGGTATCTTGCTGTCTCACTGCTGGTAAACTAGCTAGCTATTGCTAGTTTTCTACATAACTAAGTGTAGCACTAACGTACATGACCATCTATTTAAAACTGGTTTCAACTAGAATTTTATTGGCATACGAATAATGATTGTTTGTTTTTAGACTGGAAAAGACCATTGGATGATCATGTAAACATAGATCAGACACAGGCACCACTCTGATGGTAGCTGTCATGCCCAGTAATTACCATTTCTCCCTCTCTTTTAGCAATGGCTGCAATTCGAAAAAAGCTGGTCATAGTAGGAGATGGAGCGTGTGGAAAGACGTGTCTTCTCATTGTGTTCAGTAAAGACCAGTTCCCAGAGGTCTATGTGCCCACCGTCTTTGAGAACTACGTTGCTGACATAGAAGTTGATAGCAAACAGGTAGGAAAACACCCTTTCCATTTTTTTTATTCAACCATAATTGAGCAGTTTAACATGTTTAATTTTTCAGAGGTGCATCTCTGATCCTCCTCATGGCTGTTCTGCGTGACGTCTTTTGACAGGTTGAGTTGGCACTGTGGGATACAGCAGGTCAGGAGGACTATGATAGGCTGCGACCACTTTCGTACCCCGACACTGATGTCATCCTCATGTGTTTCTCCGTCGACAGCCCTGACAGTTTGGGTGAGTGTATACACATGCTACAATTTTTATTTTAAGTAAAGCAAAAATGCTTTTCTAAAAAACTAAACCAAAATGTTCTCAACACTGCACTTTCATACTGACACACATATACAGAAGAAAAATCTTGGGCGCCTATGACTTATACACAGCACCGTTCATAGGTTCCACCCTAAACCCTAAACCCCTCATCTGCTTACCGATTGGCCTGCTTCATCTACTGACCAATGATACTTGATCTCTTCTCTCTTCAGAGAACATCCCAGAGAAATGGACTCCAGAGGTCAAACACTTCTGCCCCAACGTTCCTATAATCCTAGTTGGCAACAAGAAGGATCTACGAAACGACGACCACACCCGTCGGGAGCTGGCCAAGATGAAGCAGGCAAGTTTCAGTGATTTGTAATGTGTTTTGTAAGTTGAAGCACCCCCGAGATATGACCCTCCTGGATAAGTCTAGTAAAGGTGAAAGCATCACAACACAGTGACACCTAGAATATTCGCAACTCTCACTCACATGTCTAACATAGAGCTCAGCTAAATGTAGTTCAGCATGTGGCTCCGCTGACTCAAGTTCAAGTTCAAGTCTTTTATTTGTCAGGTACACAGAACAACACAAGGTTAGACTGGGCACTGAAATTCTTAAGACAAGACAACGCAAGCACCTGGCATGACATAACATATAAGTACACGGAACATAATTTACATCTATGCTGAGCTTAAATAAGTGAAACTTCCTAAATATACAGATAGCAATAAATAATCGACTATACTAACCCTAATACTAAAACTTCCTAAATTACAGATAACAATAAATAGTGTACTATACTAACCCTAAATGCACATAAAACCTGTTTCAACCCTATAACCTATTCTAACCTAAGTGGAGTGACTGACCGACGTGTTGCTCTACAGGAGCCAGTGAAGCCGGAGGAGGGTCGAGACATGGCAAACAGAATAAGTGCCTTTGGATACATGGAGTGCTCTGCAAAAACAAAGGATGGTGTGAGGGAAGTGTTTGAAATGGCCACCAGGGCCGCACTGCAGGCACGGCGGGGCAAGAGGAACAGTAAATGTCTTTTACTGTAAAAAAACAAAAAAAAAACGGAAATGCGAGAACCGCTTCGACACGGGAGGCAGGGGGATTGACAGGAGTGTACTCCTCACATCAAGACTGTGCTTAACACCAGTTTTTTGCTAAAGGTGTAATGCTTTTTAATTTCTGTCTTAAACAAGGTAGTCAGTTTTGTCAGTATTCAATTATAAAGGTTATGGATTTTTTTTAAATGTACTTTTAACATGAGTAAATTTGCCATATCAACTCCTCCCAAGTTGTAACATAAGTGATCAGCCAAGACCCATATGTCATACCTGCCAATTACATGAGCATATACACTGTGACCTATAGTTAGTTTAATTAAATGGTGGAGAACATGAAGTCACAATGAATGCGCTTCAGGCAAAACACCATGTACTCCCATGCAGACAGACTGGAAACTCAATTTGTTAAACCACAAAAGGAAACTTGGTATCTTTGTGAAATAAATAACTTTGTAAGAACGTGGAGGTGGTTGAAGTTACTAAGAGTTGGCCTGGTTACGTTTCGTGCGCGATGATACTTCTCAACAAAAGTCTACCATTCTGTGGAGACCACCAGTACAAAAATTTATTTTATTTATGGATGTCATATACATTCAAGTGATAATATACACATGACGACATCGCCAAACAAACCAAGGTACAATGGACAGGGCATACAAATCATTCAGTGTATCAATTATGTCTTTGGTATCCAATTAGGTTGCCCTTGGCAATACTGTTAACATCCCTAACGTTCCTTCATAGCAAATATTTTATATCAAGTACTGTTTAAGGAGTCTATTATTGTGTCTTATAGTGCTAGCTAAAGTCGAGGTGAAAGGTCATGAACTGTGTATCGAAGGAATCTCTTAGCAACAGGGAGCCAACGGATGACATCCGAAGGCTTTTGAGGTGTGCTGTCATTGGTGCTTCTTCGCCGGGACTCGGGAGCGGGCCATGAAGATCGGGACCAGAGCCGCCGCTGCCAAAGCCACAGACACCAGGGGGCGGTAGAACAGCCACCCGGCGGCGATAGTGAGGAGGGAGAAGGAACAGGAGACGCACAGCGCGAAGAGCTTCAACCCCAGGGACACCAGCTCTCCAAGGACAGGCACCCAGTCCACTGCGGGGGAAACATCAACAGATTTATAGAGACAGATGCTGGTCGACAGGTTGAGGGTGTGCATGAAATGACCCCCCCTCCCCCCCCGCCTGTGCTTTTATGTGCGTTGGTTTATGAGAGGCAGAGTTGTGTTACCAAGCGTATGCGTTGGTTTATGAGAGGCAGAGTTGTGTTACCCAGCGTGTGTGTTGGTTTATGAGAGGCAGAGTTGCGTTACCCAGCGTGTGTGTTGGTTTATGAGAGGCAGAGTTGCATTACCCAGCGTGTGGACGATGCGGACAGTCAGACTGACTCCGAGGAACATGAGAGCCCAGCCTGCGGCTCTGAGGCCCCAGGTCACCATGCTGTTGTGCTGGTGCTGCTTCTCAAACACCTCCTGCACACCAAACAGTAACAAGAATCCACAAAATAGATCAGTGGTTCTCAACCCTGGTCCTTAGGGACCTCCCTGCCCTGCATGTTTTAGATGTTTCCCTGAGAACCGGGGTTGAAGACCACCGAACTAGATCAAACCACACCGCACACAGTACCAAACACACCAACCTGAGCAGACAGTTCCTGCAGGTAGAGGATCTCCAGAGTGTCTCCTGCCTGGGTCTTAAAGGGCACCAGATTCACACCTTTCTGCATGCCAACCACACTGACCTGCAGGACAATCACAGGGTTCCCGCTAAATGGTTTTCAGCCTATAACAATAGACAGCTATTGCTGGTGGTCTAGTCACTGTTACCACAATAGACCAATAGTTCACTGTAAACTACCAGCCAGCGGCATTAATACACTATAAACCACTAAGCACTCACGGTTTGGGCTGGCCCAGGGTACGATCCCTCCCCACTGAGTCCTGCGTAGGAGAAGCTCACACGCACATCACCCACCTGTTTACAGAGCACAGCGTGAAGGTGGTTAAGGACCTTAGACTGCGACTAGCTGCCTGAAGATGTCCTGCACAGCTACGTGTGGGTGTCATTGTTTAGGTCATTAAATTGTGAATTTTGTGCAGGTGGAAGCTCACTTCGGGCCGGCGAGGGTGTTGGGTGTGGTAGAAGTAGTCTTCGTCAATGGTGAGGAAGTTGTCCGTGTCGGAGGAAGGGAGCCCCTTAAGACTTAACGTTTGGAAGTTCTCAATCTGATCCACAAATCCTGTTGGATGATTCAAACATCGTACAAACCCGTTCAGGAATCTGAACCAGCCAATATACATGCTGCAGCCTGTCAGTGATTTAATAGTGTAACAGTGGTAGACAGTATCTGTCATGCGTTCTGTGATAGTGAAGTACCTTTAGACAGAGAAAGGGGCCCAACCAACACATTTGCAGCCACTACTGTCACACTTTCCACTGCCATGGCACTGAAACAACAGAAAGTAGGAGGTGTCAGGTGGCTGAGCGGTGAGGGAAGCGGGCTAGTAATCTGAAGGTTACTGGTTCGATTCCCGGCCGCGCCAAATGACGTTGTGTCCTTGGGCAAGGCACTTCACCCTACTTGCCTCGGGGGGAATGTCCCTGTACTTACTGTAAGTCGCTCTGGATAAGAGCGTCTGCTAAATGACTAAATGTAAATGTAAAGTCCATGTTAGATGTTCATTTTAGATACACATTCACCCTTAACCACAGGATGATACTGTATATTTGACAAGATATGGGAGGAAGGATTCCTGGCATAAAAACGATTGTGGTACCTTGGATTGATATGGCCAATCTCCTTATCAAAATTCCTGCTGTTGATAAGATCAGATTTCCATTCTGTATCTGTAGATGGGGATGAAATGTGTGAATGACAACTTGCTGTCCAAAAAGTTTAATTTGATTATTACATACAGTGTACCTTACACATGACCTCATTGGACAAAATAGTGGTTATAATTGGACACCAGTTTGTTCACCTGATCTTATGATAGTCAAACCTAACCCCACCAGATTTCCTGTGAAACATATTTTAGGGTGTGTTAGGTTGATCTCTGCATCTGAATACTCACTGTATGTGTACGTAGTCTCTGATTTGGTTTCTCCATCCTCTACAATGTCTCTACAAGGAGAGATTAGCAAACAAAACACACTTAGCCATTGAAATGCAAACCGGCCTAGCAAGTTCTAGACCTTACACATGAAGTTAGTCAGGCTATGGAAGAAGTTTGCTGTGGCAGTTGTGCCAAACATAGGTGTGGGCAACTCTTAACTACCAAAGAGACAAGTCTACAATCTTAGCATTGTTTTCATCTTCATCAATTACAACAGAGTGCTGCCCCGCCCTAACCTTTGAGCCTGGAGTTCTGACTCACTTGCTTTCCTGATATTCCACCCACTGATACATCTCCACCTGTCTCTTCAGCTTCACAGCCTGGACCGCTACCCTGTAGTTTGGGTCATGCAGAGGCTGCAGGTGAGAAAGTAGCAGGGTGGAACTAGTTAGTGATGAAGGACCTGTGTTAGAGGTTAGGTTAGAGGTGTAGGACACTTGTCGGAGTGTGGATGAAAGGGAGGAGGCTGTTGAGCGATAAGATTACTGAAGTGGTTTTGATGGGGAGTGGTTGTTCTGTACCTGGGAAGTGCGTAGAGGTGCAGACAGATGGACCAGGTGGTTGTTGTTGTGGTCGGCTGGGCTGGAGAAAGGGCTCAGAGAAACCACCAGGGAGAGACCCTCTTCCAGAGACTTGGCTGTTTGTAATGCCCTTCCCTTAAATTAATATTTGTTTGAGTTTGACATAAGTGACGCTTGGGAAAAGCAGACCACACTGCTATGTGCTAACTCAGTCACAATCACACACTACATGTTGGTATAAGTGCAGTCTTATGAGCATATGTGAAGCCATTTGTGACATAAAAAATGGGCTATACAAATAAAATGTGGTTTGACTACGGTCACATGTCTGTAAACATACATAGTACCTGAAAATTATCCAAAATTATGCAATTATCGACCTTAATCAACTGTTTCCTCACCTCATTTGTGAAGAGGACATAAAATGACAGGAAGAAAACAATGACACCAACAACCATTCCGCCAGCAGTGTCGCTCAACCGCTCCAGGAATCCTGGCTGGGAGCGGCTGGATATGCGAGTGTGCTGGTCATGTTCCGCACCGGAGAACTAGGGAATACATGGCGGTTGGGAACATTCAAGTTTAAAGTTGTCACAAAAACAACACAGAGGTAGGCTAGTCATGTTCAAATTGCAGAACAGTGTCAAGTCATCTGGAAAATACACTGAACAACACCATAGCCTACACACATTATAAAACCGCACTCACGCAATGTTATTTACTCTAATCTGCTTAGAAAAAGTGGATCAAATGGACTTCATATGGAATATTATTTCTACAGTGGGCATCGAGCTAAAATGAATGACTGCACCAGATGCTGGTAAATGTGCTAGCCTAGCTTAGCCTACTCGCAAACACAACAATTACAAAACAAGAAACCTTGATTCAAAGTCAAAATTGAGTGCGTTAAGATAATAAAATAACCTACTGGAGCCGACATGGTCTCTTCCTAACTGAAGAATGTATACGCCCAAAACGTTATCTGCAACCAATTGATTCAGTTGACCGAAGAAGTTTGTGTCGCTACCCGGCATTCACTGTAATTGAAACTAACGTGTCAGTTTAAACACTGGTAAACTCAAAAGTTTTATTGACATTTAAAATGTAAAGACCTGCATGACAAATCGCATTCTTTTTATTTTTACTGACTTTAACTTTGGGAAAAAATGCTTTACGTCTTCCTGTGACGTGTTTCGTTCAGGACGCTTTAACGACAACGGCAAAGCCAAAGAGGAAGCATCTTTTTTTTTTATTGCAAAAATGTTAACAAATACAATGACAGTTCAATCAATTCAGCACTGAATTAGATGAGAAACATCTTCAAGATAAATTGAAATAATATACAACTATAAAGAAAATGACGAAAAAAATCTTATATAAATGCACAAACAAACAAATGTGTCAGCATAAAAATAAATAAAATAGTAATACTATAATTAACAAAACTTTTCATATAATTCAACCAGTTTGACGCTATTTGCATTATGCATAGATTTTAGTGTTTTAATGAGGTAATTGACGTCATTTAGAAAATGAGCAAATTTAGGCACTATAGAGGAAAATTTACATTTATGTATAAAGAATTTAGCTAATAAAATCAAAACATTCCTTATGTATTCAAAGACGAAGCATATCATACAATTCTTGCCCTTTCCCATGATGTCAACGAATCATAATTGAACTGAACTTCCCCTTGTATGTTATACAATTTAGTTGATTTTATAAAATCATTTTCACTTTTGGATTTGTAATCCATTATTATTCCTGTATTATAAAATGTGTATTTTTGATACAATATTATTATGCCATTTAGCAAATGTTCTGTACCTTTCATGTACTAAAAGAGTATCAATGTTGCAATATATGGTTTGTACATTTTCAATAAAAAAAATATACACAGCCAAAGAGGAAGTTGGTATCACAGAGGCCAGACCAGCGGTCTACAGTGTCTGCTTTCCATGAAAGCGGCTCATGCAGATATAGCCAGAGTATTTTCTTCAGCATCCAGCCAGGGTCTGTATGTTACAATGTAGACAGAAGTATAGATAGAAGAAGGGTAGGTAGGTAGACGGATATAGAGAAAGTAAATACAGAAGAACGGTAGATATAGGAATTCTAAAGAAGTGTAACTGTAGTTCTCCTGGTCAACCGCAAGGTAGTGCTGTTTCTCTCCACATACTGGAGCCAGTCTGGTGAATAGTTCATACAGCAGAGGGCATACCTTCCGAATGTTATCAAACTGATTTTTGTGATAAACACGTTCATTGTTATAATTTGTATCATCCCATGAGTTCTGTCATAGGATTATATATTTGTGTGTTTTTAAATAAGGAGGAGAGGGGAAAGGAGAACAGAGAATACGAAAACAGAGTAGAGTAAAGCAGAGCAGAGTACAATATAGTACAGTAGAGTGTAGTAGAGTCCTCATCCAGTATCCTACTTATAAATGATTCATAAAAGTTTTGAAAGGTTGAAAAAACTTTTCCAAAACTTTTTTTCCAAAATATTCTTTCAACCTTGCCAAATGTTTTTCTTCAAAAGTTTTTTCAAAAATATTCTTTCAACTTTTTGAAACTTTTCTTTCACACACACAGTGAAAGGAGAGGAGAACAGAGAAGCCTAAAACAGAGTAGTTTAAAGCAGAGCAGAGTACAACAAAGTACATTAGAGTATCGTATCCTCATGAAGTACTCATCAATGATGCAAAACAATTTTGTGAAACTTTTTTTCCAAAATATTTTTCTTGCTGCCTTCTGCTTGCTCCATGGTAGCTTCATAGACTATCTTACGTTTGTTGTGCGTGATAGCCAGGAAATGAAAAAACACCAAATACAGATACAACCAAAGTAACAAGCCTGTCTTGAAAATGTAAGAAATAGAAACTACAGATATTTGTAAATATAGATAAGTAAAAAGTTGTCAGAAAAATAAATAGTGAAGTAAAGTACTGATACTAGAAAAATCAAAGTGCAGTAACAAAGTATTTATACTTAGTTACTTCCCATCTTACAATTGATAGCAAAAGTTTTCTGTCCTTTTGAACTGTTTAGGACAATAAACCCATATATCCTCTCCCCTCCCCCTCTCCCCTCACCCATCCAGCCTGTTGACTGTAAAAAGGAGTCCATGCTAATAGCTTTGCTGGCATTTCTGTAAACGCTTGACAGTAACATGTCACTTGGCAGATGGCCGAGAGAAGGCTAGCGACCGGAGGGAAATTGCGTCACCATCTTAAAGAGACAGAGACCTTTTAAGGTAAGAGTCTGTCTGTGCATGTGTGTGAGCATGTGTGTGTGGATGTCTGTGTGTGTGTTTGCTGGTGGCCGTATTAGTTTAATTGCAGGATGGTGGTACAGAAAGGACGTAACAGGGAGCAGGTTTAGGAAAACACACCAACTACTGTAACAAAACAACAGGATGACATGAAAACACACCCTTCCAGTTTCTCTCAATCCCTTTGGCAAATTTTTAAAAACAGTATTAGTATTATCTAAAGTGTTTTATGGGATATCCCAACTCTATTGACATTCTATATGAGAATGTTATTTTTGTCAAACTGAATGTTATTGCTATCACACTGAGGTTGAGATGCCCATTTCAACAGTAGGTAAACGTTTACCGGGGAAAGTTACAGTAACACTGTACAATACTGTAGTCCATGGAAAAAGTACACACATTTAACAACTATTTACATGTAAACCTTTGTTAACACGTCGACAGAAAATGCACATTTACATGTACATTTTTACATGTTTCTTACATGTGAAGTGATTTACAGTGAGCAGAAAATTTGTGGGAGGAGGATGGGGCAGGGGGGGGAGGGAGGAGAGGAGGGAGGAGAGGAGGGAGGAGAGGAGGGAGGAGAGGAGGGCTGAAAGGAGAGGAATGAGGGCATGTCAGAGTGGGACTCCGGAGCTGCAGCTCCACGTTTCTGAGGACGTGAACCCGGTGAATCATCCGCGGGGAGGGCCGTAGCACAGGAAAGCCAAACAATGGAGAAGAAACAGGAAAGTCTGGGTTGAATGAGTCCAGCCCTCAGGAGAGAGGCAGGGGGGAAGACTGAGGTATTGAGAAAAATACAGTCAGAGAGAGAGAGAGAGAGAGAGAGAGAGAGAGAGAACATGAGAAAGCAAAATAGGTAAAGGAGAAAGACAGACATACTGGAAAGAGAGAAAGGGCAAGAGAGAGATTGTGAGAGAGGGAGAGAGAGCGAGAGGGAGAGAGGGAAAGGGAGGGAGAGAGAGAGAAAGGGAGGGAGAGAGACAATGACACGATCCACTAAATATGGATCATGATATGTTGGACCCTAACCCGGGGGACCGAGGAGGAGTGGAGGAGCTCATGTTTCCCAGCATGCACATGGCCATGTAGTGAGGCTGACCTGGATCACCCTCAAGACAGTTTCCTGGAACGAGCATAACCCTTTCTTCTTCACAGAAGTCTTCGGTTAGACAACTTCTACAATGTCAAATCAGCTCAAAAGCAAAAATCAACCTTCTCTCGGGCCCCGCCAGCATCTCCGTCCTCACGCACGTTGACGCTTCAACAGTGAAACAGGATTGAAGGAAACATGGGGGATGATTTGCTCTGTCTGAGGCATCTGGGTTGTAGGAAGAGGAGTGAAAATGAGCATATTTAAATAGTCATTTTTACCTTGCGGGAATTCTTTTGTGGGGCCCCACAACTTGATATTTGTAGGGCGTTTTAGGGAGGTTAGGGTTAGAAGTACTGTTTGTGTTTGAAGTACATTAACGGTTAAGGTTAGGGGTTAGGGATGACATGATATTGAATGGGATTGAATTGTCAGTTCTCACTAGGTTTGTAAAAGAAACGTATATGCGTGTGTGTGTGTACATAAGTGTGGGTGTGTGAGCATGGGTGTGTGTGTGGGTGTGTGTGGGGGTGTGAGTGAGAAAGGGCAGTCCGTTGTTGTTAAGTTCCCAGTGGAGAGAATGATTCCTGGCGCCACAGAGACCATTAAGCTCATAGATTCCCCATCACACAGACACACACACACAAACACACGCACACAGAGACACACATGCACTACACACCCATAGGCTACAGTCATTAAACATCATTACAGCACAGAGACCATTTGTGTTAGCAAAACAGAATGGTTTGTAAGGCACATTATCTGACAATCAGGCCCAGCATAATGTATGGCTCTGTTTACAGCTGTGACAGCAGGGAATGTGAGGTCACTGCTCACTAAAATAGATGTTATTAAATCACATGGTGCTGACGAATAGTATATCCACAGTATATCTATGTGTCTATAGTATCTCTCTCTCTCTATGAGAGTATACTCATGCAGTCTGATGATGTCGTCTTGTTCTGTCGTCTGCAGCTTGTGGAACTGAAAAAAACGTTATTTGGGGGAGAGAAAAATGCCCCAACATGACCTCTGGTCAGTGGGATAGCTGTAGCTGCCCGACCCTGATGAGACCCTGGCGTGACCTCTTCCTCTTCAGCTGGTAATCCATGTGCCAACTGTGTGAGAGAGAGAGTGTTAGAGAGAGAGAGTTAGAGAGAGTTAGAGAGCGTTAGAGAGAGTTAGAGAGAGAGAGTTAGAGAGAGAGAGTTAGGGTTGGAGAGAGAGAGAGTTAGAGAGTTAGAGAGAGAGAGAGAGAGAGAGAGAGAGAGAGAGAGAGAGAGAGAGAGAGAGTGAGAGTTACAAGAGAGTTAGAGAAAGAGAGAGAGAGAGATGGTGTTTCCCTGTCCCTCCACAGTCTCCTGTGGTTGGCACAGCCATGAGAGAGGGCACTGCCCAGAGCCTGCCAGAGAGAGCAGAGTAGAGTCGAACAGAGCAGAACAGAACAGAGCAGAGTAGTCGAACAGAGCAGAGCAGAGTCGAACAGAGCAGAGTAGAGTCGAACAGAGCAGAGTAGTCGAACAGAGCAGAGCAGAGTAGTCGAACAGAGCAGAGCAGAGTAGTCGAGCAGAGCAGAGCAGAGTAGAGTTATTGTAGGAGTAGAGCAGAGTAGAGCAGAGCACTAAAGTAGAACAGAGTAGAGTAGTTGTAAAAGTAGGGTAGAGAGGAGCACAATAGAATAGAACAGATTATAGTACAGCAGAGCAGAGTAGAGCAGATTATAGTACAGCACAGTAAAGGAGAGCAGAGCAGATTATAGTACAGCACAGTAGAGGAGAGCAGAGCAGATTATAGTACAGCAGAGTAGAACAGAGTAGAGCATGCAGTACTGCTTCGTAGAGAAATCCCCTCTGCACGTTAGAAAGGAACTGCACTCTTTTGAACCACTGCCAACAGAGGCTGGCCCAAACCGCGCAGCTGAAACTTTTACAAGCTCACTGCTCGCGAGCAGGAAGAGAGAGACACAGAGAGAGATCTGTAGCAAGAGTTCTGGCGCTCCTCTCTCCTGCAGTCTTTGACCCGCTCAAAATATCCGCCGGGAACGGACCTCTGTCGTCATTTGACTTGTCCAAGAACGACAACAACACTACCAGCAAACACAAAATTCGCCTTTTTTTTCTCCAATAAGGCTAATATACGTTGGGGAGAAAGGAATGCTCTAGAAGGAAATACAAGTTTTTTTGTGTGTTTAAAAAAAGAAGAAGCTAAATAACAAAAGAAACGATGACGTCATGGCAGGGGCTGCCCTGGATAATGCCTGACGAGATGCGAGGGGAGAGGAGAACACCAGCCGACCCAGAGAGAGGGGGGGAGCGAGAGGGAGGGAGGAAGAGAGAGGGAAGGAGAAAGAGAGGGAGAAAGAGAGAGAGATGCAGAGAGAGGGAGGACGAGGGAGGGAGTACAGTATACCCCTCGTGGCACTCTGACAGTGGATTATTTTGGTGACTAACGTTTCTTGGCTCCCCAGTGCAGAACCATGACTGTGGGATTGTTTTTTGCTGTGTGCCGTTTCTCTCCCCAGACGTTGGCCCTCTGCCTCACCCTGGACTCCCTCTGCCTCACCCTGGACTCCCTCCGCCTCACTCCCTCTGCCTCACCCTGGACTCCCTCCGCCTCACTCCCGCTGCCTCACCCTGGACTCCCTCTGCCTCACCCTGGACTCCCTCTGCCTCACTCCCTCCGCCTCACTCCCTCTGTCTCACCCTGGACTCCCTCTGCCTCACTCCCTCTGCCTCACCCTGGACTCCCTCCGCCTCACTCCCTCCGCCTCACCCTGGACTCCCTCTGCCTCTCCCTGGACTCCCTCTGCCTCACCCTGGACTCCCTCTGCCTCCTGCCTCTGCCTCACCCTGGACTCCCTCTGCCTCACCCTGGACTCCCTCTGCCTCCTGCCTCTGCCTCACCCTGGACTCCCTCTGCCTCTCCCTGGACTGCCTCTCCCTGGACTCCCTCTGCCTCACCCTGGACTCCCTCTGCC
The DNA here is from genome assembly GCA_023658055.1 of Thaleichthys pacificus. Classification (NCBI taxonomy): domain Eukaryota; kingdom Metazoa; phylum Chordata; class Actinopteri; order Osmeriformes; family Osmeridae; genus Thaleichthys; species Thaleichthys pacificus. Next base: position 3,095,799 of record CM042868.1, on the reverse strand, counting down.
TCACCCTGGACTCCCTCTGCCTCACTCCCTCTGCCTCACCCTGGACTCCCTCTGCCTCACCCTGGACTCCCTCTGCCTCACTTCCTCACCCTGGACTCCCTCTGCCTCACTGCCTCACCCTGGACTCCCTCTGCCTCACCACAGCTCTGGGCAAACGTGAGACACTCAAGACCTCCACAACAGTTGTACGAAACAACAGTTTCAATTTTTCTTTCGCCCACACCCACCCCTTATTCATTACATTCTCATCTCAATAATTCAGCAGGTATTCAAAAGGTTTTTGAAACTTTTTTATTTTGCGGGGGTGGGGGGGGGGGAGGGGGGTCAAGAAAGCACAAACAAACGGGACCAGAAAGACAGGCAGGTGCAGGACAGCTAAGACGTTGGTGGATTGAAGCAACACAGGCAGCCGTGAGGCATGGACTACCTGGGACTCCCGCCAAGTGCTGACAAAAGGCTTCGCTACACCATCACGGATCAGAGTCTTTAACACACACGCACACACACACACACACACGCACACACACTTTCTCTCCAAAACGCCTACGAAATATCTGGCAGGAAGATGATTTGCTGAGATATGGCTTTCTGTCTGCGTGAAAGAAATCGTGTAAGTACTAAATTCAACTGTGATCTTTTTCTCAGCTTTAAAAAAAATATATTGTTTACCTTATTCATCGAAGAGAGGTGTTTTTACAACAAACTTCTGGCATGCTCTATCTGTGCTCTGTCTATCTGTGCTCTCTCTGTGTCGCTGTCTGTTAAAGCAAGATGTCCTCAGACAGCCAACATCTGGTTTCAAAGGCCTCGTGTGGAGACGTTTGCTGGCTTCCTCACTCACAACCTTCCTCTTCAGAAGACCACACTTGACGATATCTAGGGCATGCTTTTGCAATCAGAGACGTTAGCATTTTTCAAAAAACGATCTACTCAAGTTAGCTGCTGTGACCTCACGCTCTCTTTCTTTCTCTCTCTCACTTTTCTCCTTCTTTTCTCTCTCTCTCTCTCTGTCTCTTTCTCTCTGTCTCTCTCTCTCTCTTGGCAGCTAGGCCAAAGTGGGCAGGGAAGGAGGGAGGGAGGAGGGCATGGCTGTTCCAGTGGGGTTGCTTGCTAGTCCGCCGCTCTGCCTTTCCCTCGGCACGCAGGCAAAAGAGAGGGATGTGGGAAGGCGTTTGTAGTCTCTGCTCTCACCCGCTCTTTCTCCTCCACCGCCTCGGCCTGCTTCCTGGGGTGAAGCCTGCACTGTCCTGCTCCAGACCTCCAGGTATTTCTTTTCTCCATCCTGCATCTCCGTCGGGGCCTATTCGGCCAGTTCCTCCTCTGGACCCAAACCTCAGTTTCTCTTCTGTAAATTGTGTCTCTGTGTTTCTTTCTATTGTCACCTTCTCCGAGAGGACACTTCTGCACGCTTTCCTACGCCGCACGGCCGATACACTCCGCCATTTCGGTCGAACAAAAAATAAATATATCCAAAAGGTTTTCTCTGGAACACTTGCGAAGGATTTTATTCGTTGGTGTCTGATTTCTAATCGACAGGGTAAAAGGCGTGTAAACCGGATTGGAGATGCGAATAATATTTTTTTTTTGTAAGAAAGAATGTAATTGGTACGTTTATGAACAGTGCAATACTTCATTTTAGACATCAAAGACAGATTAGTATAGCAAGAGAGGATCTCTGAGGTCTTGTGGCTGCTTCTAGAATCTACCTCGGGTAAAAGTGACCAGCAGCCTTTAGTATGCGGTGCACACATGTAGCTGGTCCTGCACACATGCAGTACACAGTTCGGATTGTCTAGATTTCTAACAAGAGATTCTACCAGACTAAATATTAGTTTTTGCTGCAGGTTAAAACAAACAAAACGTAGAGCTGAGAGGAACTCATCAACCATTCGTTCAGGAGTTGTTTGAAACTCTGAATGTCCACACTTGCTAGGTACAGCGCAAGAATCAAACCACAGAGAAAAACAACCATATCATGAACTTTGGAAAAGTCTGTAATTCTTTACGAGTTCAAAGTACGCTAGCAGAGAGTGATACACACTGTGTCAGTTTCTATCTGACTGGTGTAAATAGCTATGGATGCTAGACGTTTCCTGAAGTGATTAATGCTCAGAGAAGCTAACAGTTTAACTGCTGTTGTTCAGTTGCAGGCCCGACCTGTGAAGAAACCAGTATGAACCAGATCATATCGATGCGAGCATTGTTCAGAGCATGAAGAGGCTTGCATTGTACAACTGCAAGGTCTCCATTTCAGCTGCCAGATTGCGATTCTCAAACTACCCAGTCCTTGGGATTCTTATTTGCTCGTTTGTCAAATTAGGCTGTCATCCTTTCGTGGACTCGAGCCAGAAAGGATGAAGGGATGATGTAAAAGGTGTGTTAGTGCGACAGTTACACAGTCTACCTTTTGTAAAAGCACTGTTCTGTTTGGTCTCAGTCATAACAATGAGGATTTAACAACTTTGCAATACACTTTCCTATAGGATACTGTTTGTCATTAATTGTGCATGTACGTGAGTGTGTGTGTGTGTGTATGTGTGTGTATTTGTGCCTGTGTGCAAAAATGAGGACGAACTGCTTGGTAGAGGCTGAGAGACAGACCAGGGGAGCTGGTTAGCTGGGAGGGGGGGGGGAGGGGAGGTGAGGAGGGTGGGGCAAGGGAGGGGCCTGGGGGAGGGGTAGGCAGGGTTGCTAGGGCAGGGTTTAAGTCATGGAAAACAAGCTCCTCCCCCTCTGTCCTCAGACGAACTAGCTGTGTTGCGTGACGATATCGTTTTTGGAAAGCTGGTCATATCCTTGGCTATTTGAACACCCCCCCTCCCCTCCTGGTAACACTGATGCTGAGATTACTAGGAGCAAAGTCTCTGTCTTTATCAGGTCTTGTCTGCATACACAAACAGTCCTGCTTGATAGCACTCGAAGGCCACTTCAACAAGAAATAGCATTGGTCTGTGGTTCATTTTGTATCAGTTGCTATTTTCTGGCCAGGGTTTCTGCCTAAAGGCTTTTAACAGTGACTGACTGTAGTCTTGTGGACAAACTTAATATGACTTGGACATCCCCTATGGTACAGAGACATAAAAGTGTGCCATGTCGAACTATTTGTCGTCCCTCTTGGAAACCCTCTACTTAAAGGATTGGTTCTAAATAGAAGTTCCTGTATACTGTGGAATCACAAATGATTCTGCCTGACCTGTAAAAGGTTTAGACCTGAGACCTGCTCCTCTCCTCTCCGCTACAGGGGACAAGAAATGGTTTTACATGTAGGGTTGAACGTTTCATGGTTTTCAGCCACAAGACGACAGTTCACTACGAATGGGGCCACATGAGTGGGGTATTTTTTTGGTTGGTGTTTGGAGTTGGTGTGTGACATGATCGTGACAGTAGGAAGTGCTTCGGAATGTAATAGCACTTGTGATATTACTGTTCTATCACCTGTGGCACATTAGCTGTGATGCCCTCTGAAGTATAACGTCTCTCTCTCTGCCGTATCACACAAAGGGCCTTGGCTTCTGCTTTCACCGTTGCCCCGGGAAACCAGGATGAAGTCAAACAAGGTCAAAGCTCGACTGACTTCCTGTTTGGAGACGGCTATTTTTGAAACAAGGGCGTTCTCCTCCGGAGAAGCAACTTTGCACACACTGTCCCCTGGACGATCCTCTCGGTCAACAATCATACGGAGATGGGGAACTGCAAAGTTCTGGATGACTTTTGTCAAACTTGAGTAAAGGGATAGGAGAACGCAAGGAACCAACCAGTAGAGAGAGGATCCGAGGAATCTCTTTTGAAGTTTGGCCGAAGGTCGGTACCATGGCCACACGCCAAACTTTGGGCAAGAAGATTTTTGACGACACGCAACACAACGTCTGTTTCAAACAACCCTGGATAAATCACCGGTAGAGGCATCTCCCGTGAGTACTTCCTGCACTTCCCAGGAATTCTTGCTCGAGGGGGGAAGTAAACGATCAGTGTACATTCTGTCCACTGTTAGTCAGGAGTGCATCAGCTGTACTAGAGATGAGACACAACGAGCCCAGATCAACATTCCCACCATCAATCTGGAAACAAAACACCTCGTCACCATAGCAGAACGAGGCAGAGGTGAATCCCTCTCTCTCTCCCTTCTCTCCCCCCTCTCTCCCTTCTCTCCCCCTCTCTCTCCCTTCTCTCCCCCCTCTCTCTCCCTTCTCTCCCCCCTCTCTCTCCCTTCTCTCCCCCCTGTCTCCTCCCTCTCTCTCCCCTCCGGCCCCCACTGTTCTACTGCCACGCCAGCACCAACCATGGTGTGCATCCCATAATAATCTTTGCCACAGTTGCTACGGTATTGTCTGGTGGTCACATGCACTGCTTTTTGACATGGCAGCCTCTCATTGCTTGGCAGCCAGCACTCCCCTCCCCCTCCCCACTGTGGGTGCTGCCAGTCTCCTCTCCACAACATCCCAGCCACCCCTGTTTGGGCTTCATTCAGATTCCGCTTGGCACGCAGACAATGCCCAATTTCTTGGCACCAAATAGTGAGGAGACGGAACAGACGAGATTCTACCAGCAGACTCCGTCGCTCCACCGTGCCGCCCCCCTCCCGCTCTCCGCGCCGGTGTCCCATGTTACGACGACCGTCCGTCCGTGGACCGACGCCAAAACACGATAGGTATTTTTTTTTCTGTGCGTTCGCTTCAAAATAGCGGTCGCCAGTATTTACCTGCCGATAGCAGTAGAAGTGCATGGTCATGCTTTGCAACTTTCATGGTTTTACTCTACTTGATAATAGATAGAAAGAAGAAGGGATTTTAAAATGGTGATCTTATTGGCTTCCCTCTGTGTCTGTGAGGGTAGTGGCACACGCACAGATGTTCTGATGATGCTGTGTTGAGAGGAAGGAGGCAGACGATGGCTAAGAGAACACAGGGCACTCCTTCACAACAGGGCGGCCATTTTCTTTTGTTTAATACAATCAATAGTAACAACCTGGGAATTGTGGACTTGAAAATGGGCTCCAGCTGTTTAGACCCACTGGAAAGATTGCACTTCAGCATCGCTTTGTTGCTTTTTTGTCTCGCAAACTACTGTGTTTGTCTGTTTGATTATTTTGTCTCGAAACATTCTTTGATGTGAAACCTTTCTTAGATCACCCTTACATTTGCACTGTAGCACACATATTTGTAGTTGAAGTTCGCAACCAAGCCACAACTTTCACCAGGGTTTCTCAGAAGAAAAGCAAACGTCCATTCCTTTTCTGCTGCTCTTGGCCGGGTTTCCCAGATTCGTTAAGAAGCTCTTAACGCCAAGAGCTTCTTAGGAGCGTTCTAAGAACGCTCTAGAACGTTCTTAGAACGCTCCTAAGAAGCTCTTGGCGTTAAGAGCTTCTTAACGAATCTGGGAAACCCGGCCCTTGTCTGTACACTCTGTCCAGTCAGAGGGCTTTGATTCCATTTGCAGTCGTACTAATTCAACATCTCAATTAGGGCCCCCAGACCTGTGGCCCCGCCCCTCCCTCTGCCCCAGTGAGCACGCCCTGGCATCTCACAGTCTCCTCGCCAGCCTGCCAAAACATTTCAATCACTGTCTGCCTTAATTAGGCCAAAGAGGAATTCAGCATGTTAATGAACAGCCCTGCTGCCTTTCAGCGCCTGTGGTTCACATTCTAATTTATGCAAAGTGTCTGGGTCTTTTCTTGGTCTGTCCAGCGTCTACCACAACAGTGGGTGCTGAGGCAGGAGGGCCCAGCCCAAGCAGGGTCTGGTGGGGGGGTCAACAGCTCAGCCCAGCTGTCCTCTCACTCCCTGGATGGTAGGAAACACTGTGCTCTTTTGAAAAAAGAACTCGAATGAGTCGTTTTCTCACTGAGATTTTTTTTTTTTTTTTTTTAAGTGAGGAATATATTTTTATAGACAGGGCAGATTTACGATTTTTTTTTTAATGTTTGGAAAAATATTGGCAGGTGTAACTGAAATTCCTTCCTTTCGAAAAATTGCTGACTCGTCTGTCTCACAAGGTGTTTTTTTGTGAGGGGTGGTGGGGGGGGCAGTGTGTTACGAAGTGCCTTCTTTGAGAGATTCGAGGCACCTGCGCATCCAACAAGCTTTCCCTACCTTTGAGTTGAAGATAAACATGTAACTGGGATGAGACAGACAGACGCAGATCGACGAGGAGCAGGGAGAGACTCCCAGGTCTTTCGCCCCACAGATGTAGTCCCTCACGGCTGCCAAGCAACTCCCTAAAATGGCCGAAAGCGCTGCCATTTTATTTTCATCATCCGTCCTGTCCTGTGCTTGCCGTCTGTGCAGGACGCCACCCTCAGAGCTCAGTAGCTGGAGATGGCTAGGGGAAGCCATGTTTGAATTTGCCTATTTTATGCCCGTTAAACAGCAAGCTTCTGTGGGTTTTGGTCGAGACAAACCTGGCCAAGTTTTGGAAGAAAATGGGCACTAGTTCTCTGCGCGGGTTTCCTTCATGACATGCCAACCTCTTTAGATGCCAGTGAGTTACGCTTCGAGCTCGTACAAATTAGCTCACTTTCCATGGTAGCTACACGAGGATCAGTCTTCCCCTCTCTGGTCTTCAGAGGGATACCTTTCAAGATCCTCGTGATACAGATTCACCTCTCACTGGAGGGCTGTCTAGACGTGGGTCCGATCACAGTCGGAGTTTGCTGGTTCCTACAGATCTGCTTTTGTCTTGGTAGTTATGTTGTACGCCTGTGTCGTGGTAGTGGATGCGTGAGCTGCTGGTGGCGTGATAGTTGTTTGTTGTGTGGTGTTAACCATATAGTTGTATGTTTTCTGGTAGATATTGTGTGGTATTGATTACAGAGTTGCATGTGTCCTGGTAGTTGGTGTGTAGTGTCCTGGTAGTTGGTGTGTAGTGTCCTGGTAGTTGTGTAGTGTTTACAGCAGAGCTGAAACCGGAGAGGAAATTGCTCCTTGGAGGTAATTCCAAATAAAACTGTTACCAGACTACCTCGATGGAGGGGCAGTGTCATTTAAGTTCTGTTAGGGACCGTGTTTGTCCATGTGTGTGTATGTGCATGTGTGTCTGTACAATACTGTGTGTGTGTGTACAGGATGTGTTTGTTGGTGTATTTGTGCAAGTATGTATATGTGTGTATGTTTGTTTGTGTGTGTGCATGTGTACAGTGTGTGTGTGTGTGTATGGGAGTTGTTTTTGTGTGTGTACAGTTTGCGTGTGTTTTTGTTTGTGTATGTTGGCATGCTTGTGTGTGTGTGTGTGTGTTTGTCAGTGTGTGTTTGTCAGTGTGTCAGTCAGTAGCTGGGGCTCTCATGCTCCTGTCCCAACATGTACCATGCGACCAAGATGACACCTCTGGGATCCCAGCATGACATGCGAGTTCTGGAATTCCCAGTCAGGGATTCTCCAAGATTCTGATTCCAAACCACTTCCTTCGCACTTCCTGGTCTCACTTCCACAACGGGAAGACACTTGGCCTTCGGAAACCACACAGCACAGGACTGTTAACGTCTCTGTTCCAATGCACCCAGTGTTTCCATTTGCAAATGGCGGATGAACTAAAACCTGTATTATTATTTCCCTACAGAGCCGTGCTGCTCCCTCCCCTCCATGTCGACTCCACAGCCCTGCTTCTGTCCTTGAGGCTGAGGTAGTAGATTGAATAGTTGTGGGGTGTCTGTTCTCCCTTTGAGATAACTATACAATCTACTGTCTTTCCTAAGGAGACAGACTGATCATCTCTCAGGCCTGCCCGGGTCTCCTCTGCGGCTGTTCCCTCCATGAGCAGTGCTTCCACATCGACATCCTGTCCACGTGGACGTGGGTTCACTTCCTGTTTGGAGAATGTGAGTGCAGCACAGCGTGCCAGTCGTCCGAAGGTGGACGTGGGCGCTAGGATACGTCAGGGAGCACGTTAAGTGTTGTCTCTGTTGTACAGTACAGGACTGAAGAGCGTGCGGTTTACATTTACATGTAGTCATTTAGCAGACGCTCTTATGCAGAGCGACTTACAGTAAGTACAGGGACATTCCCCCGAGGCAAGTAGGGTGAAGTGCCTTGCCCAAGGACACAACAACATTTGCACGGCTGGGAATTGAACCGGCAACCTTCTGATTACTAGCTCGATTCCCTAACCGCTCAGCCACCTGACTCCCATATACGTCAGGAGCATGTTAAGTGTTGTCTCTGTTGTACAGTACAGGACTGAAGAGCGTGCGGTTTGGAGTGAATGTGCCGTGTTTGAGTGCGTTATTGTCTTGTTGGTTATGTTGTCCGTGTGTGTGCGTATGCGTGTGTAAGCGAGTGTGTGTTACGTGCTGAGACTGGTGCCTCTGTCTGGCCTGACGAGGTGAGGTAGTAGGTTGTATAGTTTGTGGGAGGAATCGAATCCTATTCAGGTGATAACTATACAACCTATCACCTTCCTTGAGGGGCACAGCGATCGTTTGGAGCCAGAAACCCTGCCTTGATGCTGCTGCTTTGCTTTGGACTAAACCACAGAAGAAGAGGATGGAGTGTTTACACAGCGCCTCCCTGCCACCTAGTGGCGAATGGGAACAACAACATCCTGATGAAATCAAGTACAATTTTAGAGTGATTTTTTACAAGCAATCTCACTAAATCACCCTCTCTACTGCAGATGGAATGGTTTGACATGTGGTTGGTTGTTGTTCGAGAGAACTGTGTACTTGTTTGACATCACAACCGTAGAAATATTGTATATCCTGAATATTTGGTCATTCAATTAAATAAATACATGTTTGGATTCTATATGCCATTTTGTGTTTCCTGTATGGTAGGGAATATTTTTCATATTATGCTAGTTACAGACTTAATAAAGTCCACTAAGTCAACTATTCAGAAATGACAGTGAAATACAAGTCTGAACTCTCTTGATATATTGAAGATTAGAAAGGGATTTTGTTATAAAAAATTGTAAAAGTGTTTTATTTTTTATTTCTTTCACAAAGCAGTCATAACAATTTTATACTGTATTCCATGACATAGCAAGGGCCTTTCCTCCCTCGAGGAACGCCATTTTCAAGACTTTGCACTAATTTGCATTCATTCAAAAGTGAAACTGAAGTTGACAATAAGGAAATAAGCTACCCATCATACGATAAGATATCCTGTAATATCTAGCTGCACGATCTGACCACATCATTTGGCTCCACTGTTAGAGTTGCTGCTGGTGTTGTTCTCTGATTGGCTCGTTTGGCTTGCCTCCTCCACGCAGGCCAGGCAGCTCCTGCAGAGTTGCCGGTAGGCCAGCCTGATCTTGGGGATCTTCAGAGCGTACACCACAGGGTTCATGGAAGAGTTGGCGTGGGACAGCACGATGCCCACGTAGAAGGCCTCAACGGGCACTTCTAAGCCCAAGTAGGCGACACAGTTCATGATGTGCAGAGGGAGCCAGCTGGCCGCAAAGAGAGCCAGAACCAGAGCCAAGGAGCCTGCCAGCTTCCTCTCCTTCTGGAAGTAAGACTGGGGCCGGGGCTGGGGCCGGGGCTGGGGCTGGGCTGGAGGGAGATCTGGGTACTCCCTCCCACCTTCTCCCTCAAGATATTTGCGATGGTACAGAATATATAACAGTACAGGCCAGCCATGATCAGCAGAGGGATGAGGGTGCACAACAGGAAGCCGAAGTACACGAGGTAGGACATGGGGATCACATCCACGAACGTGCAGCAGATGCTAGAGGAGTTGACAGACGTGAGGTTGGCAGTCTTGTGGTTGTGCCAGCCAAACATGGGTGTGAAGCTTAGAGCCATGGCAACGCTCCAACACACTGCCACCACCAGCCAGGATCGCCTCTCCGTCACTATCCTCTTGTACCTGTTGAACCAAGTCAAATGTCGTCCGTAACATCTGCATATTCATCGACTGTATGAATGCAGTATGTAATGTCTGTTTCTTCACGATACGATGTAACTCCAGATAAAGATAGGACACCCAGGTCAGTTAATGATTGTGAATGTTGCAAATACTTGCATGGGTTTGATTTATAGTTATGCCGTGCCAGAAAATAATCGTAAAGTCCAGCTAGGAGACAAATCAAAAGCATTTTAAATATCTAAAATTCAGAAGTATGTGGTATCTGTCATTTGTTTTCCACACCCCTGCAGGTTTTATAGGAAGATATAAAAATGGCGAGAGTCAAAGAGAATGTGGTTTGCGGCTGCTGTGTTTCCTGAAAGATGCATAGAAAAAAACAGGAAAGAAGAACAGAGAGTGGAGAGGGTGGCAGTGCAGAGGTTAGAGCAAATTACTACAGATCAAGAAGTTGCCAGTTCGAACTTCTCCCTGTACTGTGCATAGCTTTGTATAAAATCGTCCTCCCAACCACCAACTATAAGAAGACACATCCATCAAACCACATCTTGATTCTCAACCATGATGCTGGAATGATTGCTTATTACTTAACATGATGCATGGTGGAGGTTACGCCTCGGAGATGTAAGACCCGTGATAAAAGCCACAGGTACACTCTCGCACTTTTGAGGTTCTTGCTGTTTAATTGTAACTTATACTATACTTATACTGTCTAACTACATGCTCTTATTGTTCTTCCCTTTGGGACTTATTTGGTTTTCACAATGTATGCTTCATGTTTGGCTACCGGCAATGTTTGGGGCTATCTCGCACTTTTGTAAAACTCTCTCTTGAAAGTCGCTTTGGATAAAAGCGTCTGCTAAATGCATAAATGTAAATGTAAACGTAAAAGCGTGTGCTGGATGAACACAGACCTGAGGGGGATGAACACACGCAGGAAACGGTCCACAGCGATGGCCAGCAGCGACAGGGTGGAGGCCTGGGTCAACAGGAGGACCACACAGCTGATGAGCAGGCAGCCCTGGAAGGAGGTCCAAACGTGGCCGTCCACCATCACTGCCAGAGGGATCGCCACCACGCCGACCAGGAGGTCCGCCGCTGCCAGAGACACCAGGAAACAGAAGGTGGGTTGGCGGAGATTCCTACTCGACCACACCACGAAGATCACCATCAAGTTGCCCAAGCAACAGGTGACGGCGATGAGCACCTCGAGAACCGTGTAGATGATCACACCAGCACCAGTCATGGCTACTCTACTCTAGTCTGGCCACCCGTCTACCCGTGGTTCTAAAGAAGTTGTGGCTGGTAAGAGGAAGTCTTGTGGGTTTCTGAGAGGATGTTAAGTTCGGTCTGCACGGCAGGCTCTGAGCTACATGTTTTAAATAAATATGAGCCCTCCTCATATGCAAACGAGGCTGATCACATCTACCCTACTAAGGTACAATGTTGCTGAGTAGGAAGGAGAATATTTATACATTATACTGTACAGTATACTGTAAGATATCCTTTTACTGCAGACCAATATGAAGATGAAAATTATGATTAAAAAAATAACTATCAACGGAAGCTAATCAAATGTACTTCGGAAAACATGTTTTCTGCAACTTGACAGAACCAAGCACACAGGACACACTTAGATCTGACTTTAGACATCATTTTCTGCTTTATGAACAAACATAAACTAAAGATTTAACCAAAGATTTTTATAGACAAATGGCACCCTGAAGCTCAAAAATTCATTGATTTTGATGACTTAAATGTCTTGTTCTGCGTTGTTTTTCTTACAGGAATGGTTCAGTGGTCGAGGGTTTTGTCTACAGATCCAGAGGTTGCAGGTTCGAATCCCACATGTGCGTCGCCTTTGATCAAAGTTTCTGCTAAGTGAATACATGATATCACAAGTAAATAGAAAGACATTCGGACTCCAAATGACAGACTTCTTCAGACTTGACAGGTAACCAACATGATCCTGTTTTTTTTGTTTTGTTTTTGATAAAGGTTACAGTTTTAGTTGATTGCCTTGGTACCATAATCGCAAGAATGTGATAACAATGTACTTTGTAACTCCAAACTCCAATCTCTCACCACACAATCATTGATTCAAAATGTGTTTCTCGTGAAATGTCATGAGAACATACATATGGTTTAATCAACAAAACACAACATTCATTATTGTACATTTTCAGTTTAGTGGTTTTACACCAGTGATCCAATAAAAAACTATGCAAGAGATGTTTCAAGTTGCCCTTCGATGTTCTGAAAGTAATGTGCTACAGTACTATAAAAGACAGAAGACTTTTCATATCAGGCAATACATTTACATTACCCAACATTTACATAATCTACAATTACGTACATATCTAAATCTATCCTATATGTAATCAAGTTGTGATCAATGAAGACATCTTCTACAACCTTAATGGGAACTGTTTTCTAAATTGTGGTTGCTGCAGTGTGAAATCAGTTAGCAACTAGAGAGGGTGCAACTTACGCAAGGCACTAAAACCACTGAAGCTAGGACAGTTGAATCATTTCACCTCCAAATCTAGTTTAAATTTATACTGAACATCCACAACAATAGTGTGTCGCATATATTGTTTATTGAAAGCATATAAAAAGTCTTATGAGCATCGGATTGTGAAAGATAATGAAGTCGATTGAATTAGTCGATTGAACAAAACTGACTTTTTGATAATCTGCTGTGAGTTTTGTACTAAGAGTCATGAGATTTTACCACATACTTGTGATAATTGTACCAAAGCAATCAATATAAACTGTAAATAATAATAATAATAATAAAAACAGTATCACATTGGTGTTTCTGACCAGTGGACCTTGTGTAAATCATCTGGTTTCAGCTAGTTTGTGGTGGAGCTGAGGGACTCTGGATAATTAGTTACAATTGTGCAGCAGTGTGTACGACTCAGGGTTCAGAAGGTTAGCCAATTACCCATAATTCCCTGAGGGTCTTAAGTGGTAGATCATCAGTTTCTCTTCCTGTGTTGGGCTCATTGCTGAGTGTTCTGCTGCAGACTCACTGAGGAAGAAGTGAAACAGCAACCTGGCTGTCACAAACAGTCCTAAAAACTGGAAACTGATGATTTGGGACAACAACTAAAAATCCATTCTCCTGCCTGCCTTGTCATCTTCCTCCACAAACATCACATCCTTACCAAGGTTTACATACCCTACAGTACATTGTTATGGATTTAAAGTCTGATTCGCTTTTGGAACAGATGAGAACAGACTCTCAACAAAGTCCATACAAAACTCTGTGCCACATGTAAACACAAAAACTACGTTTTTTATAATGATTTATATAATTTATAAAAGCCCAAAAGTAAATTCACATGACCACCACAACCCTAACTCTACCCTGTGCATACTGTTCCACCACACACCTCAGTTAGATCCTCTTCCCGTCAGGCCCGTCAGGCCCGTCAGGCCCGTCAGGCCCGTCCCCCATAACCACAACATATGAGGACTCATTATCTTTTACGATCTCTATTTGCACATCCGTCACGGTTATGGACCTGTTCTCAGCTTGGTGGTGTGCTGGCCAGGCAGAAATAATCCTCTCCCATCTCCCTTAAGCAGGGGATGCCTAGGAGAGAATACTATGGCGTAGGTTCCATTATACATCGGTGGGACATGTATCACCCACTTTTTGAAAACAGCAAATCTGTCCCCCCTACTTTTTATTAAGAAAATAATATTTAATACCCGCATCCTGTCCCACCCACATTTGAAAACAGTGCCCCCCCCCCCATAACAATGTTCATAAAGGTGGGTGGGGGTGGCTACGGGGCACAGAAAATCTTGGAGTGGCACACCAAAATCACTGGAACTGGATTTCAGGAATTCTAATATGCTCATATCTGTCAGTGAGACGGCCAGTGAGGGCCCCCTTAGCGGCCACGCGGTAAACAAGCCCCCGCTCCCGGGTAGTACCGAGGCTTCTGACGAGGCAGGCATTTCTGCGACACGAAAGGAAGTTCTCTAGTTTGGGGAGGATGCCTGGATGGGTCTGCCGTTAACTGGAAACGGTAATAAGCAGCTTTGGTATACTGGCATTTTCCTGGTGCATTTTCCTGGTGGCTCCCAGCCTAGCGGATCTCTGCACAGACGAAATCGAATTCATTAGTTCTATTTGTGATGGTGTTAGTCCCTGGGGGTGCCTTCAAACCTCTGGAGGTTTCTGCACATTGGTATTTAACAGATTTTGACAGCACAATATTTTTATGAATCCATAGTGTTTTGTTACATACTCAGGCTACTCGCCGATTTATCGTTGCCAAGGTTATCACTCAACGTTTAAAACCGATCAGTGAAATGTCACTGACAGATTCAAGTGACACATTTACATTACATTTACATGTAGTCATTTAGCAGACGCTCTTATCCAGAGTGACTTACAGTAAGTACAGGGACATTCCCCCCCGAGGCAAGTAGGGTGAAATGCCTTGCCCAAGGACACAACGTCATTTTGCAGAGCCGGGGATCGAACCAGCAACCTTCTGATTACTAGCCCGATTCCCTAACCGCTCAGCCACCTGACTCCCCACAGCATCACAACCCACATATTTCCAGGGACTTAACGCTGTAACGGTCACTGCTCCCAGAGGCCTGCCGTAGCCAGCTGAAGTGCCTGTCCAGTGCTGGGTGACATCAGGAACCATCTGTGATGGGCAGGTAGCAGCGAGGGCTGAGGGAGGAGGATACGGATCATAAACAAGAGTTACTGTCTGTGTTCACTGACACACGCTAACGAGCAGAGTACACTCTGGAACTGCAGGCAGTGTCCCAAAACTGATGTCCTGAGTCATCGCTTTTACCTCAGAGAGAGACAGAGTAAGAGAGAGAAAAAGGGTGGGGGGGGGAGAGGATAGAGAGAGACAGAGGGAGAGAGAGTGAATAAAGTGACTGCGTTTACGGGCAGGCAGGTCAGCTTGTTCTCCTCTTAATGGATTGAGGTCCATCGCATGGATTGATTCATTATGCATCTGTTATAGAGCCAGCCAGGCAAGGCTTGATCCTCAAATGGATATTGTCTTATTAAATACAGAGTTCTTAGAGTAATTAAAAGTTTTGGGCATCCTACCAGGTTTTTGCAATGTTCTCTTAGGCTTCGCATCTCTGCACACTAGGAAATCGAATTAATAAAAATAAAATAAAAATCTGAAACTGATGCCGTTATACTAAATGGGTGTTATATATATATATATATATATGGAGGTGATTCTAGTATTTAGATTCTGTGAAAGAGGTGGTTAGAACTTGTAAGATCCAAACAGGTCTTCTTGGTTTGATAGTAGAATTGATCAGTGGAAAAATCCTGAGTTTGAAACTCTGTTTTCAAGGTGAGGTTCTGTAACATCAGCATTTCTTTATTGAAGATTGTGTCAGAAAAGGTAATGTGTGTTTTTTAATTACATTTTTTCAAACCAGGGTGGAGTGATGACTGGGGTTCAAAACCTGATTCAGCACAGCCCTAATTCTCTCACAAGTTAATGACATAATCATGGTGAATTGAAACATTAACAAAGCCTAATGTAGTTTGTTGCTAATCTCAAATGACACCTGAATGATAATTCACATAGGCCTTAACTGCAATTACTCCCACGCCCCTTAGGTACTGATGCATTGTGACAAAGGACAAATCTATATTTGCAGTGAAAGCTTGCCCAGAGATTTATTTTTTGCCCGGAGATTAGGAACTCCTCCAGTCACGCTTATGATGAAATATATGGGCCTTTTCATTATTCACCTTTACGAGCAAGGCTACAGGTAGGATAGCCTATGGTTAATCGAATGCCCACTTCTACATCTAATGGCGTCACTAGGAATTTTCCATTAATTTTCGATTTTCAAATGCTCCTCCTAAAGACATAGTTCATTCACCGTCCAAATATAGATTGATCCACGCTATCCACGCTATAGAAACCATTTCATTGGTTCTCCTACGACGTTATTGGAGTTTATATTTTTGGTTGGTGTGTCCTTTAGGTTGTAATTCTTTATATGGATAATAAGGATTTTTGGCTATTGGGAGCATGTCGAATGTTTTGGTAGACCAGGATTTACACTTTTTGAACCACGGCATCATAGCACTCCGACACAAAGCACAATCCGCTACGATCACCATTTTTTGTGATATTTTATTTAAAACTTTGGAATTTGCGAGAATTTTTGGTACTTGGAACTTTGGTATGTTGGACTCTAGGCTGTTGACTAGACAGTAGTTCATGCAAGCAAGCTTTGTAATATCTGGATGTTGCAGCAAAGTGTGTATAGGGGATAGGAGGGATGGGTGTGTGTGTGTGTGTGTATGTGTGTGTGTGTATGTGTGTGTATGTGTATGTGTGTGTGTATGTGTGTGTGTGTATGTGAGTCACAGAGAAATAAAAACATCTTGTCTCCCACTTCCAGTTGATGTCCTTTTAGCTTGAGTGCTATTGTCGAGATTTTGCCAAAACATCCAAATTGCAGATTTTCATAAGCGTATAGCCTGGCAGACCTCATGTACTCTCTCTCTCTCTCTCTCACTGACGTAAACACACACACCTTAACTGTGAGGCACTTGCTTATGTGCTGTGGGGGTAACGACAATGTCCCTCCTTCTAGATTTATGATTTTTGTCTCCAAATCGACAGCAGAGTGTGAGAGAGAAAGAGAGGGAGGTAGAGAGAGAGAGAGAAAGAGAGGGAGGTAAAGAGAGAGAGAGAGGTAAAGAGAGAGAGAGAGAGAGAGAGAGAGAGAGAGAGAGAGAGAGAGAGAGAGAGAGAAAGAAAGAAAGAAAGAGAGGGAGGTAGAGAGAGAGAGAGAGAGACGGTGCCAGAGGGATGGAGAGATGGTAAGAGAGAGAAGGAGTGGGGGAGACAGACAGCGTGATGGAGGAGGGAGAACTGGACAGACGGAGAGTGGAGCAGCAGAATGCAGTCAGTGTGGAGCTCATGGACACGCAGGAGGCTCATCTCTCCAGATCTCTCCAGCGATAAGGGAGTCATTCAGTGCTTCAGCGCCAGGAGAACGGGACATTTTAATGACTTGGAAACTCGCTGAGCTAACTGGACAAGGACACCATGCTGCACTCGTAGCACAAACTCCTGCTAACGAAGGAGCTGGTCAGACGTTCCGGAAGCACGAGTCTGTGGGGGAAAAAGGAAGGGAGATTTTAGAAGAGATTGTAAACCATTTTAAGGAAGACATTGAGGAAGATTTCAAACCTGTTTAATAACTCTTTTAAATACACGAAAGGAAGATTTCAAAGACAGTAAAGGAAGAAAGTAAAGATATTTAACAGATTTTGAAGACATTTTTGAGAGATTTTACAATACAGGGTGATTTACTCAAAATGTCATCCTCTCCTGGAATTGAGCTTCGTGAGCATGTGGACCTGATGTACATCTCCATGGAGACGGCCATCGCCCTGGCTTCGGTTGTTGGGAACGTCCTGGTGGTCCTGGTGGTGTGTGTGAACCGGGCCCTGCGTGACACCACCTTCTGCTTCATCGTGTCTCTGGCTGTGGCTGACATCGCCGTGGGAGCCCTGGTCATCCCGCTGGCCGTGGTGGTCAGCCTGGGTCTCAGGACCCAGTTCTACACCTGCCTCTTCCTCTCTTGCCTCATCCTCATCATCACACAGAGCTCCATCCTGTCCCTGCTGGCCATCGCCATCGACCGCTTCCTCAGGGTCAAGATTCCCACCAGGTGAGACGTCATAACTTGGCCTCTGGCCTCCGCCAACACATCAAAATTGTATCTGCAACATTTCCGTCCACTTTAAAGAGGACTCTCCCAAACAGAGCGTGATTGAATTAGAAAGTTGTCAGGCAAACTGATTCGATAAAATGATTAGTTTGTTTTCCAAGGCTGTACTCTTGCCACAATCAATTACAATTCCAGTGAGATGTAGATTGATGTTATTCCAAATGAATCCACACGCTAAGGACCTTTTCCGCTTCAGTTGAACCCAATTAAAACTTTTTGTAATCGGAAACAGTTAATATTAAAGTGATTCCAAGGCAGTCAGTGTATCCTTGTTGAATTTCTCGAAGTCTGACTGCGAGCTGTAGTCTATATCTCTGCCCAGCTAGATGCAAATCAATGTCTTGGACATCGAAGGCTTTTAAGTGAATTAAAATGTTCCTGTCAGCCCAATTGACTGAATTTTAAGGCCGGTTTGTGAAGCGTTGTTGGCTGTCGTCCAGGGTTACGTTCTGTAGTGACCAAGTCAGCAGACAACAGCTCCAGATCAGGAACACCAAGACATGCAGGGGAAGACCGTTTTCTGCTGTTTAAGAAAGATTTCTATCATCTCTGTTACAAAATGAAAGCTTACCTCCGAAACCAACTCTCCTTCTATAGACACAACTAAATTGTGGGATGGCAGTCAAAAAAAGGTGTTTTCATATTATATCTTGGTTTCTTTATAATCGATTTAAGGTCCCCTTTATAGCTATGCACTGTACATTATGCAACCCTAACCTTATAAAGGAAAGCTTCACTACAGCCTCAGTCTAATTCTGTGCTTCTCCAAATTTCAGTCAGGACCCCCCTTGAAACGAAAATCGGGCTCACCCTCTGATTATAATTTGATCTTTCTATAGCAATCTACTGTTTCTTTAACCTCATCTGCCACACCTGTCCCCTCCCTGATGGTCTAGCTCTCCAGCTCGAAAGAAACGTTTAACCTTTAACCTTTGACCTGAGATATGTACCGCAGTATACATGATGTATCCTATGTATACATAACTCAGAGGTAGAACATCTGGACTGCAAATCACTGGGTAGCAGTTTCAAATCCCTTTCTCTGCTCCTTGCTTTGGATAAAAACGTCTGCCAAATGAACAATTCCTAACCTTTACAACCTGTCGCCCAGGTACAGCATCATCGTGACCCAGACGAGGGCCTGGGTGGCGGTGTGTCTGTGCTGGCTGCTCTCTGCCCTCACCGGCCTGGTGCCCATGCTGGGCTGGCACAACCAGGAGCCCCTGGGTAACCTTAGCGCCAGCGGCCACATCGTCTGCCAGTTCACCAACGTCATGCGCATGGACTACATGGTGTATTTCAACTTCTTCGGCTGGGTGGTGGTCCCGCTGAGTGTCATGATCGGTCTCTACGCCGAGATCTTCAGGGCCATCCGTCGCCAGCTAAACCTTCGAGCCGAAGCCACCTGCGACACCAGCAAGTACTACCGCAAGGAGCTGAAACTGGCCAAGTCCTTGGCGCTGGTGGTCGCTCTTTTCGCCGTCTGCTGGCTTCCGCTGCACGTCATGAACTGTGTCACGTTCTTCTGCCCCGAGTGCAACATGCCCAAGATGGCCGTGTACGTCGGGATCTTCATGTCTCACGTTAACTCCGCCCTCAACCCGCTGGTCTACGCCTTCAGGATCCAACGGTTCCGGGCCACGCTGATCCAGATTGCGCGCCGCTGCGTGCTGTGCAAGACCGCCGAGGCCAGTCCCTGCCCGACCAATCCGCCGGCGCTCATGGAGAAATCACCCGCCAATTTATAGGGAAGACTTACGTAGCTCGGTGGTTAGAGAATTTGACTGCAGGTCAAGAAGTTGCAGGTTCAAATGCCCCCCCTGTACGTTGCTCTGGATAAAAGTGTCTGCTAAACGAATACATTATTTTTTATCTCCGTGTGCCCCTTCCCAGTGAGCCGATTTATCGCTCCCCGCAGAGGAATGATGGGACTCTGGGGATTGTGTGGAGTTCTTGCACATCAATATTCTGACACACGGGACATCGTGACCAGTATATTAAGATCTGACGTTTCATCTGTGAACGACAACGGACTGCTCCGACTTCATTTAATGAGTTCATCTGCGTCTCATTCAGACATTCGACCGGGCTGGGAAGCAGCGCATCTGTAGCTCGTACAAATACACCACAACAGAGCCAACACGTGTGGAGAAACGTTCATATTTATTGTGCTGAGTAATAATTCACATTGAATCATGTTATTTCCCTTCTGATGGTAGACTTCATTACACACAAACACGCAAGCAATTATACATCAGTCAAACATGAATGCCTTCTTCAAGTGGGATGTGTTTGGGGAAAAAAAATCATTTCAGTTAAATTGTTCCCTAGATTATTGTGCTTAAACATCCATTTGAAACATGTTGGCTGCGATGTACAAAGAAAAATATACTGGTTCCTCTTTATACAGGTGCTGTGGTTTATATTTTTGTAAAGGTGATGGTTTAGGATTAAAAAAAAAGGATTGCCTCTGGATCGACATTGATGCAGTAAAATTAGGCTATATTACCTCAGAGGCATACTAGGCTACATATAGACAACCGTTTAAAGGCATAATAGTTCATATTTCTTTTCAGGGTTTTTTTCCCAATATAAAAAGAAAAATGTTGTCCTCTATAAACATATAGTGTTAGCTAATAAAGCCCCATAAGAGATGTTTAGCAACACAGACAGTTTACTGCTAGAGGAGTAAATCTCACATTTTTCCAGCCAATTATGTTCCAGCAATCCTGTTCCAGCCAATCGCCTTGGGCAAGGCAAGCTTTTCTCCTTGCCTTATTTTGTGCAAAGGCTGTCCATCAAACTGTAGCCTATAATTTTTTAGTAGGCCTACCTAGTGCAGCTTTAAGACGCTAGTCGGTTCAAGACCATATAAATACCTAAACAAAACCATCTTTAGCTTGTTTTTGGAGCCGTCGTTTTTTTAAAGTGTGACAGGATTGTAAAAGGGCTTCCAGACATGGGAGAGAGCCAAACTTTTTTTTGCTGGTTAAAGGCCGTGCTGTATGCCTGGGTGATGAATAGAGGTTTTTCAAGGCTTTTGTCAGTTGTGCTTAGTCATCAATACGACTTCCCTGCGGCTAGTTTCTGTTAAATGGTCTAAGATGCTAGTTGATATTCATAGAGTGAACACGAAGAAAAACCTAAACGATTCCAGCCTGATCATCTTTGAAAATACAGAAAAACAGAAAAAATATCTTTAAATTATGAAAACCATGCGCACAGCATAGTGGAAAACACATTTACTACACATTTAGTAATTGAATAACACAGCAAAATGTAAATCAGATGTAGGCTAGTGGATTTTTGGCGAGGCTTGTGAGACTATAGTTAAAGTGACCCACTGACATACCGTGGTGATCCTATAGACACAAAACGTCTCTCTTGTAAGCTACACTTGTAAGCTCTCCTCTCTCTACTCGCTCTCCTCTCTCTCCATCTGTCTATCTCCCTCCATCTGTATCTCTCCTCCACTGTCTTATATTGACTCAATCACGTACTTCATCTCCTCCCATCTGTTACACTGAGCCTCAGAATGGCTTTCTGTCTAACTTCACAGAGGGATTCCAAAGTGCTGAGTGTGTGTGATAGTCCCTTTCATCGGCTTAGCAAGGTGTACTAATCAGCAGGCCACTTAATGCCCTACCTTTGTCTACCACCTTCTCGTCCACGCTGCCCTCGGGCTACCACTGGGACACCTGGACAGGCTGATTATTCATGTTTTTGTTTTACAAAAAAATACTTTGCAGAGGACTTTCGCTTCACGACGTTGAATTGAAATTGATAGCCTATTTTAGCCAGTAACCAGAGGCATTAATCTGCTAGGGAGCTTATAGGGTGCAGGAGTCCCATAGTGTAGGCTACTGCACCATCTGCCTGGAAGGGATTCACTAACCGGTAAGATTAATCATCCTATTTATGATAAAAGCTCACCAAACATTTCACTTTGATTGAGTTGCTAACAACAACGTTTTTCCTTTTTTCCAATCCTCCGTCGGTACCGACAATTCAAGGCACCAAGATTTGTCAATCGGCTGTCAGAAGAAGTCTGGGAGAGATGGTGGAGGGGGATGGAGCGGAGGAGAGGGAGGAGGAGGTGGAGGCTCCACCGGAGGAGGTCGACACTCAGGAGGCGGCCATGTATCACTTTGGGCGATACAGTGAGATGAGACAAGCCCTTCCCTGGGAGCAGAGGAGCACCTCCGAGAAAGTAAGCTACTTCCTGGACCGAGGTTTCCTCACCTTTATCGTCCTGTTCCTCCTGGTGCTGCTAGTGGAGTGTGTGTACAAGTTTTGGTACGTGACAAACGTGGGTAAGATCGTGGAGTTTGTGTTCGATATTGTGTCCTGGCTACTTACCCAGGAGAAGGATGAGGAGCTGGATGAACTTTAGGCCTTTCAGAAGCTGGGACGATTACAGAGACGCAATGCACACCACCACCATCACCAGTTAAGCAGTTATTTGGTCAGTGTTTGGTACTTTGCAATGTATTGTTTATATTGACATTTTTTATTTTCCCTCAGTATTGTTGAAAAATAATAATAATAATAATAAACTTGATTGTAACCAAATATATGTGAACCTAATTTCTTAACCTTCGACTTTAATGGAATTATTCTAATAAACCAGACTGAGGCACAATTCATGGCATCTGTGGTATGTGTGTGTGATCTGGATTCTTGACAGCATTTAGGCCCCATGGCTTGTTTTCAACTAGTCTTTCCTTCATAAAGGTATATTGGGTTGTTATTTGCTTTTAGTTTTTTAATCATCATGGTGACTAGTTGAATAACCAGAGATAAATTATATGAACAGGGACTCATAAATAAGTAGCTTCTTGCCTTCAAGATAACTGTTGCAATATGAAATAAAAAACACATGCTCCAAATCTTCTTTAAAAAACATATGGACATGCTTTGAAAATAATGTTGCCCATAGAGATGTTTAGCAATAACTATCGGTAGATATTAATGTGTTTCATTTAGTCATGGCAAAATAAAAACGTTTATTAAAACTGATTTGAGGTCGCTTTGGATAAAAGCGTCTGCTAAATGCATAAATGTAAATGTAAATTTGAGAAAGGGAAACAATGACGACGCTAAATACGGACCAATAATATGACCGCATGAAGAGAGGTTCTTTTAACTTCCGGGTCACAGCATTCTCTCTTCTTCTGGACATTTCAGCGTGACCGACGTTTCGTGTCTCTTTAGACTTAAAGTGAGTATTTTAAATAGTGAACGTTTGCTTTAGCTGGCACTAAGTGATTACAGATGTTCTAATGATTCGGATGTCGGTAATTATTGTAGTAAATCTGAAAATTGATGAAGGTTAAGAAGAAAGATCGCTAAAGCACAGAGCTGCGTAGGCGGGAGACGCCATTCTTACTAGGCCTCAGTTAGGATTATCTAGCGAGGCGTTTACCATTAGTGTCTTCATTTTGTATTCGTAAGCAAATAACGAGCGAGACCCACCAGTAAACGTCATTGGGGTGGCAGAGTCAGTTTTCGCCAGCTCGGCTAGCTCTAAGCATTTGGTATGCGTACCCACACAAGAAAAATGTGTTTTTCCTATTCCATGACTGCCTATTAGTGCTGTGGTCGCAATAAATAATCGATAAAAATTGTATTTAATTAAATCTTAATCCGTCTTCCCAAATCGATATAAAGCGTTGCATTAGTTTATAACAATGAGTTTAGTTCAGAATCAGTCGATAAAACTGTTCTACGGTGTCCTCAATGTTATTGATAAATAACTGCAGTAGATGGAATAATGCGTAAAGGGTTACACCTTTACATAAAGGTAACCATACTTGTAATTCGTTGCTATGGTAACTTCATTACCCTCAAAACTTCCGCGTGTTGTCCACCTGTCACAGGCTTAACAAATCACATTGTCCCCCCCTCCCCCCCAATATCTCCTTCTCCCAGAATGCGTTACGTGGCCGCTTACCTCCTGGCAGTGCTTGGAGGCAACACCAGCCCGTCATCCAAGGACATCAAGACGATCCTGGGGAGCGTGGGCATCGAGGCTGAGGATGTGCGCCTGGATAAGGTAACTCCACCATGTAGGACTGTATGTTGAGTTTAGTTGTGTGGGGATTTACATGTAGTCATTTAGCAGACGCTCTTATCCAGAGCGACTTACAGTAAGTACAGGGACATTCCCCCCCAAGGCAAGTTGGGTGAAGTGCCTTGCCCAAGGACACAACGTCATTTGGCACGGCCGGGAATCGAACTGGCAACCTTCAGATTACTAGCCCGATTCCCTAACCGCTCAGCCACCTGACTGTGTGGGATGTGTGTATAGCCAGCCCAGGTTTATTGGATGTGTTAAACTGGATGTTGATTTGTGTCATCAGGTCATCACTGAATTGAACGGGAAAGACATCAATGAAGTCATGAATTCTGGTAAAGTTTTGATACAAAAAAATTAGACCAACTTTATGGCCGGTGAATTAATCATCGTTTTGGTGCTTTTTATAACCACACTACTGTGACATATTTATTTACTTTAGCCTCATTGCTGCCCAATAAATTGTCATTCTTCTCCTTCCACAGGCCTCTCTAAGTTAGCCTCCATGCCAGCAGGTGGCGCTGTTGCAGCACCTGCTGCTGCTGCTGCTGCTAGTGGAGGGGCTGCCGTGGCAACGCCTGCTGCTGGTAAACTCCTCCCCCCCTTCATATATAGTCAGCTTGGCTTATAGTGTACTTCACATGATTCACTGCAAGGCATTTAGTTTGAGTCTTTTTTTCTATGGTTTTTGAGAGTATTCTACAAAAACAAGTGGTAGACCATTTTTGAAATTACGTTGATAACTTTCTTAACCTTGTGCACACTGTGCATCAACCAGCAAGGGGTGGTTTATATTCGAAAGCTCAAGTGTGTCCTAGATGAGGATGTTGCACTGATGAGATTTATTTCCTTCTCTTTAGTGGAAGAGAAAAAGGAGGAAAAGAAGGATGAATCTGAAGAATCTGATGAAGATATGGGCTTTGGACTCTTTGATTAATTTTTCCATCCATTAAGAAAGCAATAAAAATGGAAAAGGTTTACACACATCCCTTGTTTTGAATCATTTCAGTTAAAATCTAAATGTTTTGCAAGGTGAGCAGAATTGAGAGGATTTAGATATGGAACTTCTTGCTCTTCAGTCAAACTAAGCTTTGCCCATGAATCATCTTTTTATCAATCAAGTCCTAAACAGCACTGTTTTTAGTCATGGACACTTGAAGTCACTTTTTGCTGCTTGTTGTGGCTACATGGCATACAGTTCCTCAATCTGTCTGACCAGTAATGGTTGGCTTTGTAGAACAAATCATATATATCTTTATACAAACACTACCAATGTCCCCCTCTTCACAATTCCTTCTAAATTAGGTTATGGTTGTTGATTGTATATGTTGATAATATTTTCAGCATCCCCCTTGCTCATTGATCTGACCCATCCTACAAACAACCTTCCACTATCATCATCTGGGTTGACTGCTGCTGCTGCTGAGATTTCATCTGATTTAACAGGGTCGAGTAGTTCAACTTCCTCAGTAAAGATGCTACCTGTGCCATTGAAGGGTTAACTTTTCTGGGGCGTGGCAGACTAAAGCAGTGTTTGTGTGAAGTGGTTGTCAGAGGACAAAATAAACACCGGAGGGAAGGGAGGGAGAAGGCGATACCGCCGAGCAACGAATGCTACCTGACGTAACATGCAATTACTAGTGGCACGAAAGGCTATGTTGTTATGACTGACATATTTCAACTGAGTTTGGTAATTGTTCAGTTCTCCTTTTCTCGTGAAGGAAGGTTGATTAGTCTTACAGCACAGGACATGTAGCCTATACACACGAGAGGCGAAAAACATTTTTTAAATCCCCGTTGTGTTTAGACTTCACATGCAAGTCATGTTGTTTTCACAATGACTTCATTGGCTAGGTTCCAACTGAGTTTCAATGGAATATTAAGAACAGGTTCTAGGTCGGGTTTCTACACTGAATAACAATATGCAACAACATTTTTGCCAAAAGCCATAGATTTTGTCCTCATCAATTTCAGTTCACCGATTTTTTTTAATGAGCTGTTAACAAAATCTTACATGTTGACTTATATTTTTGTTCAGAGTTTATTAAACACTTCTCTCCAAACGGATAAGTCTTCTCCTTGTCGAGGCTTGTCCGTTTCGGAGATTTCTAGAGACATGTTCCTCCCACACCCCCCACCTCCTCATCCCTCCATCCTCATCTGCAGACTGAGCTGAGAGACTACTCTTCTGTCCAGTGTCTCAGCCCCCAGCACCAGCCTCTTTACAGCCCCCCCAGATAGAGGCCAGCCTCTCTCACCCCTGGGGGCTCGTGTCTGACCCTAGCCTGGGGGAGAGGGGGGGACTTCCAGCCTAGAAGCCCTGCCCCCTTCACCAACCTGAGAGACCTGGATACAGGAGGTCGTAATCCATCAAGAAGCACTTCTGACATTCATGAGTAGAGAGGAAGAGGAGGATGAGAGCCTGTCAGAGGAAGGGGTAGAGGCAGAGGAGAGGAAGGGGTACAGGCAGAGGTAGAGGAAGGGGTACAGGCAGAGGAAGGGGTACAGGCAGAGGTACAGGCAGAGCTAGAGGAAGGGGTACAGGCAGAGGTAGAGGTAGAGGAAGGGGCAGAGGTAGAGGTAGAGGCAGAGGAAGGGGTACAGGTAGAGGTAGAGGAAGGGGTAGAGGCAGAGGTACAAATGAGGGGGTAGAGAGACCAAATAAATTAAACTAATTTAATAAAAGTAGCAAAAATAGAAACCATACATTTTTACAAACAATATGTGCATGCCTGCATGCACATCTTGTTTTACTACACATACTATTTATATTTATTAGACATCTTTATCCAGTTTCATGTCAAAGGGTGACTGGATTGAGTTGAATTCAACAACATTAAGTACTTTTTAAGTACTTTTTAAATACTATATATTAAAAAGGCTACACATACATATTTTTAGCTTTTTCTTCACTGGATTATGTGAAGTTAGTGTACTGATAAGTGCTGTCAAATGCATTCACTGTAAACCCATCCAGTCCATGCATAGGTGGATACATATAGGTGGATACATATAGGTGGATACATATAGGTCCTCTGACATGGTTCGCTGATTGAGGTTGTCTGTAAAGTCAATATTGAGCCGTCTTAGATGGGTCATTATTTAGGGGGATTTAGGGGGATTACAGTTGAATAAACAGTAGGCTCTCTACTTTAAATGAAGTAGACCCTTGACTTCATAACTGGAGAAGTTCTGTTGATTGACGGATGCTTTATATCTCCGTTTAGGTCCAAAGGTCGTCGTCATGGTTTGTGTTTTCCAAGTCCACACATAGTTCCATTATCACGGGTCTAGAGGACAAATCCGACAGTTGATCTTCATTTATACGCCGTCACTCACAATCGCTTGTCATCGCATGATCTGGGACAGTCTGCAAAAAGTAGAATAAGCCTGTTTAATAAACAATTAATAATTTCAATGAACTTTTTCATGCAACAAGATATTTTTCTGTTTTGTGTCTACGTGTTGCTGTACGATGTGCCTTGCTTAAAGGAGAAACTGGATTGGCTGAAAATTATGTACGGTATGTGAAGTTCTATAGCAGAGGGGGACTCTAACCTTCTCTGTAACTGAAGCCAGTCTATTTTAGGCACCTGATGTTCCCTTTCATTTAACAGTTGACAAGCACAGAGGAATTCAACATAACAGCTGTAGACAGGATTCCATGTCAAGCTATCCTAGCCGCACAAAAACAATAAAGCTCTTCCCTCACTTCTTAAAGAAACTCCTAATCTGACAAGATGGGTCCACACAGCTGGGGCAGGGAGCTGACAACCCTTTCACCCATCCAGTCATGTTAAGATCAGAGATTACTTACAGCAGGAACACGTACAGGCTGGCAGTTAACAGAAGGACTACAGACACAGACCTCCCTCCCTCCCTCCCTCCCTCCCTCCCTCCCTTAGCTTGTTCCTTCCTCCCTCCCTTCCTTCCTTAGTTTGTTCCTTCCTCCCTTCCTTCCTTAGTTTGTTCCTTCCTCCCTTTCTTCCTTCCCTAGTTTGTTCCTTCCTCCCTCCCTCCGGTGTGTTGACACCCACCTGCGTGGTGTAGGAGAAACGTTCATCTAGGTAGCGGCTGCCCAGGCCCATGATGTGGTTGGAGTGTCTAGAGAGGCTGGCCACCCGGGCAGTGAAGTCCAGCGTGAAGGCTAGCTTGACCAGCTCCGGGGCAGTGTTGGGGACGGGGCGCTGGCCAGGCATGCTGGGGCTTTCTGTGTCTACGTAGCTGTCAGCCAGGAGCTGGAAGGAGCTGTACGACAGCGTGTTGAAGAAAGGGCTGATGCTGGGGTTTTCCTTCAGCTGCAGGAAGAAAAGGTTTGGATTTCAACTTTAGCTACATCCCTCACATGTTCAGGTTTCAAGTACAGGTAGGTTGGAATTCTTGTTTCTTTTCTCATCTGTTTCCTAGCATTTTTTTGGAAAACCTATATCCTCCCTGGTTCTAAATCTGAATTTCTACTCAAAGTAAGTCAGAAGGCAACTAGCAACCTTACTGTATTACAGATAACTAAAGATGATTGGAATCAGAACCTTAAGCCGTGATCGCCATCAACATGGCTGTCTAAGTTTGGTAGATGTGTTCATCATGGATTAATACCATGCAGTGTCCAGTATCAGTATAAACTGTGGTCCTGAATGATGTGTTTTGTGGTACATGCAGGAGAGCACTGACCTTGTTATCAATGGCATCCCCTTCGTGCTTCATCAGAGCAATGATTCTGTCAATAACATCCTCTGAAAACAGAAAACAAGACTGTTAATCAGCAGCCAATCGTGCTCATTATGTTAAGGTTTTTTGTTTTGTTCGTATCTAGCGTGTCAATTAAATGTGTAACGTCAATGGGTTGACTTATCAGGTTGGGTTAGTGTGTTCTTGTTTTTTGTTATTTGGCAGATTTAGAAGCAGTAGGAGTGGGGACATAAGGCAACTGAAGCCACACTTGGAAGGAAATTGGTTGTTTCGTAAATAAAAAATAAAAAAACGTTTTCACATTTCAGTCAAGTTGACACAACACCACAACTTCCGAGGTGCAAATTCTCACATTCATTGTGAGAATTCTCACAACCATGACTAACTGGACCAACATTTTTTATTATGAAAACCAAAAACCTTATAAATAAGCTAAATAAGTTGTTTTGTTTACCATTTGTGAGGGTTAGGGTCTCGTCTGTGTCTTGGACTTCTTGTACAATCCTCTCCAGTTCGTCTGTCACTTTCTCATAGTAGGAATCAGGAGGTACCAAACTGGCAACAGCTGCATACAAGAAGATAGAAATTAATCAGTTGATCGACTGATCAACAATTGATCAATACTCAATTGAGAATTTTAACAGGAAGTAGTGACAGTTTGATTATGCAAACGTCTTAATGGGTTGTTGTTAGTACAGTAAAACAGTATATGCAATAACAAGTAAATACACGGTTGTTTCAGAAGGATAACTTTCGATATCACTTGGTCTCCAACTTACATTCAATGTTGGTGATGCCATCTTTCCGAAATGATCTTCGAAACGAGAGCCTTTTCTTGAAAGACCGTTTTTTTGATTTTCTTCTTCTGGGGGATGTGGAGGTACCGGGCTGGGGCAGCGGCAGGCATAATCCACCTGTGGGTGTAGGTATCTCCGGAAGCGGTGTCGGATTAGCTAGGGCGTCGGGGCTGGGCGCCGAGTCCTCTTTTTGCTGGTCATCCTTCCCTGTGAAGAAACCCACAAAACTTTTCCATAACGAGTGCTTCTTCTTGCTCTTCTTGGCCGCTTTCCGTGGCTTCTCCGTGTCCAACGACTTGTTAGTCTGCGCAAAGGGAACTTCGTCGACGGCCTCCGGTTTGAAAACTGCGTCGTCGTGTGTGCTGAACTGTGTGGAGATTTCACTGGGTGGTCTGCTAATCCTTTTGTCTGTAAAAGACATCAGTTTCTTCAGCGTGTCCTTTTTGCGCATCTTGCGTGGCTTCTTCTTCTCCTGGTCCACTGACTGGTTGGAGAGGGCGACGGAGGCTTCAACCGAGACCTTCGGTTCATCATGCAAGCTCAAAATGACGGAGGAGTCACTGGAATATCGGCGGACTTTTCTGTTTATGACCGACGTCCAGTTATTTAGCTTGTCTCTCTGTCTAGGTGCTGTGCCTTCATTCAGGCTGATGCTACGCTTCACGTACACCTCCAGAAGCCGGGTAGTGTCCTTCCGGCTAACGTAAATCAGCTGACTGTCATGCAGCCTGTCCTGGTTTGTTTGCTCCATGATAGAAACTGTAGATTAAAACAAGAACATCACAGATTACATTTAAATTGACATAGGCCTACCTAAACTACTAGTATGAATGACGTTCAGCGACGCGCGCGTAAGCATTTAGGCTTCATGTGTCATGTTGCATCTTGTGCGAGGCACTCACCTGTGCTGTGGGCTATGCCTGAATACCATGAGGCTACTTATACCGGTCGTACACTATGCAGCCTGTCCACAAGTTTTATGATTTACCTGCTACAGTATCTCGGTGAGTTTGAATCTCATTGAGTACCTTGTAAAGTTAGGCTTACTAATGCAAAACTTGGAAAACATTTACGACTTGTCTGAACAAGGAAATGCGATATAGTAAGTTTATTTCCCATTCTACATTTCCTAGAAATAGACGCGAGTAGTGTAACACTAGTGTAAATTAGCTACAACATCTGTTTCAAAATTATAGCCTACATGGTAATATAATGACTGTTACCGAATAAACTATATGAACCCACCTTAAATCGCGTGCTTTTCGACGACCGTTGGAGTGGAGCTCTACGCTATAACTTATGACAGAACACTTAGCTCATTCTTCGTCCATGTAGGGACATGTCTCCAGTCTCCACCTACGTTTTCACCTTAAACCTATCACCTGTGTTTCCGAATAGCGGGGGTGGCAGAGTCGGGCAGGTAACCAACAACACCTACGTGCTTCTGCTAAATCCCCGACGGACCGACGTTACACTTAAGGGGAATTTAGGGGAATTTGCGTCTTCCGTGTTCGCTTGTTTATGGTTTCGCTCAGCCGATCAGTGACATGTCCATGGATTTACAACTCGTTTCTCTGTGCTCTCACGACCAATAGGAAGTACGAGTTGTTGATAAGCATATCAGTCTATAGCTAAAAGGTTTAGCCTATGTAATCGTGTGGCCTCCTACCAGGTGGTTTCAGAGAAAGACCTCCTCCTGATGTTACCTTTTACCGATAACAGTATTGCAGCATGCAGGCTACATTGCAATACAGACAGCTAATCTTTGGCCTGCTATCTCCAACTTCAGTAGGCCTAACTCTTTATCGGTGGGTTTCAATGGTGAGGGCATAAAACGTAATTCGTTTTTCCATGAGGCCTATATACAACACTGCAATGAAACTGACATGTTTAGTTCAATACAACAGTGGATGGGAAATTATGAATTAAATGTGTGGGTGTTGGTGAGGGTGTTATGGGTGAGAAAAATTACGATTGATTAACATTTGAAAATAATACATTCTGCTGATATGACATGTTGTTAAATCTAGGTGGTATGACGTCACTGTGAGTTACAGTCCCAGCTGAAACACAGACAGAACACAGATCAGGTTTTGCACTCCTGACGGATTCCTGGCCCATAATTACAGATTAGAAGGGTCTTATCTCACTCATAAACTGCTTTTACAGCCGACCTGTTGTTATGCCCATGTGACTGGGTCTCAATAAGTATGACATAATTCGGCAACACTTTAAAACAAAGGTTGCCTAAACTTCAATGCTACAACTGGATATAGCAATACTCATAAATATGCATGCATAATTTTATCCTCCTTTACTTTTCCTTAATCAGCACTGACAGCAAGACCAAAGAGCGGAATTTTTCTGCCAGTTAAAGTCAGGGTTTGCCAACAAGGGTGCGGTAGTCTGGCGTTGATAGTTTTTAAATCCTTCATTAAAAATCCCTATTGCGCAACCCCTTCAAAACTACCTGCCAACTAAAAAAACAACTGATAGTTGTTGTGTTTCCCGCTCCTGCATGAGCAAGCTTACTGTTGTAATACAGGTGACAGTGTGACAGGTGACAGTGTGACACATGCTTCCAGTGAACCAACTTTCAGTCTTTTCCATTTCCTTGGGTTGATTATCTTAATATGTAATCGTCTGTTTTAGCAGTTGTTTCCGCTTGAGTTTTTCATGTTTAGCTCAGAAATGTATTCAGCTAAATGAATATATGACATTACGACAAGGCACTTTGAGGAACAAGCTGCAGTAGCACATCAGGGGCCACATGGTGTCACAGTACCCTCGTGCAAAGAACAAGAACTGCTCTTTGTCAAAGTCTGAAGGCTGAGAGAATAAATAAACTCACACTGTCTTTGATAAAGCCCCAAAGTGTGACAAACCTTGATTTTGGCATTTGGTTTATCAGAAGTATACGTATAATAGTATAAGTTTGTTTTGTATAGTAAAAAAAAAAGACAAAAGACAGATGGAGTCAACGGCCTTGATTTGAACTGCACCGACCAACAGATACATCAAAACAAATGGTTTGCTATAACACAGTCTTTCTAGTTGACTGGTTGACCAACAGTAAAGTGGGACCTTGAGAAGCCTTATGTTGATATACACACCAATCAAACCTGATGAGGCTCGGTGTGAAGATCACTCTCTGGAGAAACATGGAGAGGTTGACTGGATGTGTGTGTGTGGGATTATGCGTGTGTGTGTGGAGGATGGGTGCACACAACTGGTTGTCCAGCACGGCAGAGACCACCAGGCCTATCACTCATCAATCTTTATCTCCACGAGTCGTTATCTGCTCCCATCTCTCTCTCACTATTCACTCCTTCACTCACTCTTTTCCTCTCTCTATTATTCTCTCTCTCTCTCCGCCTCCCTATCTCACCTCATGTCACCTCTCATTCTTTCTCTTTCCCTGGTAGCGGGTCCTAGTATAGATCACCTCAGAGAGCTGAGATGGAATGGAAACAGTTCTTCCATGTAAGAAAAAAAAAATCTGTCAAGACCCGAGGTGACAAACTATTGTGAATGTATCTAGAACTAAATACACGATCTCAGCAGATGCACAGTTGTAATACTATATCTTAATGTATTATGTATTGTGTGTCCAGGGTGAAAATCTAATCAAGGAGGCTAATATTTGTCACGGTTAGAGGACCAGTCATCAACCAAGCCCTCTTAAAGCACTCTGAATTATTAAAGAAGACCAAAATGTCATTTGAATAATGTAGTAGCTAGCAGTAACTCAGTCTGACAGTGGAGGATTCTGGGTCAGGACCAGGGGAGTCCCATTGTTACGTCACAGATGTACAGTAGAGTCTCATCTCCCTCCCATTGTTACGTCACAGATGTACAGTAGAGTCTCATCTCCCTCCCATTGTTACGTCACAGATGTACAGTAGAGTCTCATCTCCCTCCCATTGTTACGTCACAGATGTACAGTAGAGTCTCATCTCCCTCCCATTGTTACGTCACAGATGTACAGTAGAGTCTCATCTCCCTCCCATTGTTACGTCACAGATGTACAGTAGAGTCTCATCTCCCTCCCATTGTTACGTCACAGATGTACAGTAGAGTCTCATCTCCCTTCCATTGTTACGTCACAGATGTACAGTAGAGTCTCATCTCCCTCCCATTGTTACGTCACAGATGTACAGTAGAGTCTCATCTCCCTCCCATTGTTACGTCACAGATGTACAGTAGAGTCTCATCTCCCTCCCATTGTTACGTCACAGATGTACAGTAGAGTCTCATCTCCCTCCCATTGTTACGTCACAGATGTACAGTAGAGTCTCATCTCCCTTCCATTGTTACGTCACAGATGTACAGTAGAGTCTCATCTCCCTTCCATTGTTACGTCACAGATGTACAGTAGAGTCTCATCTCCCTTCCATTGTTACGTCACAGATGTACAGTAGAGTCTCATCTCCCTTCCATTGTTACGTCACAGATGTACAGTAGAGTCTCATCTCCCTCCCATTGTTACGTCACAGATGTACAGTAGAGTCTCCATCTCCCTTCCATGCCAGGCCTTAGGAAAGCATGGAGCATCATAAAGGACAACTTTTTACTAAAACAAGTAGTAGTAATAACTACACGTAACTAGAATATGTCAGATGACATACTTCTTTACTTGAACTTGAGTGAAAAGTGTAGTCAGTACTTTAAGTCTTTTTAAACATGACTATCTGTACTTCTACTTCAGTGAATGATGTGTGTACCTTTGCCATATCTGTATTCAGTGCATGTGACAAATATACCTCTTTGACTTCAGTAGGCTTTTTCATTGAGACATGTAAATATATATTTGTTTTTTATGATTTAGATAAGGGAGGGACCTTTTCCATTTTTATTTTTAGTTGCTAGGGATACCATGCAAAAAAGAGAAGAACCTTGAGATATGTAATCAATACTGATTCACTGGAAGCTAAGGTGCAGCTAAATATGATTTACCGTCAGTGCAAGTCAGGTTTGTGGAGAACCAGCCACCTTCCTTCTGACAAATCATACGCACAGAAAGGAAGTACCTATAAAAGCACAGGAAAGAGAGGGAGGAAAATATGCTGTGTGTGTGTGTGTCATTGACAGCAGATCAGTAAACACAAAGAACATAACCTGGGAGTGTATCTTCAAGCAGGGTGTGTGTGTTAGTGTGTGTGTTAGTGTGTGTGTTAGTGTGCATACGTGTGTGTGTGTTAGTGTGTGTGTTAGTGTGCATACGTGTGTGTGTGTTAGTGTGTGTGTTAGTGTGCATACGTGTGTGTGTGTTAGTGTGTGTGTTAGTGTGTGTGTTAGTGTGCATACGTGTGTGTGTGTTAGTGTGTGTGTTAGTGTGCATATGTGTGTGTGTGTTAGTGTGTGTGTTAGTGTGCATATGTGTGTGTGTGTTAGTGTGTGTGTTAGTGTGTGTGTTAGTGTGTGTGTTAGTGTGTGTGTGTGTGTTAGTGTGTGTGTGTTTCCCACAGTGTTCCTGGACTGTGTTTTTGCCCACTCCTACGGTCCCCTGGAATGTGTCCACCTGTCCTTCACACAGTCTGACAGAGGGAGCAGATGGACACGCACACACATACACACACACACGAACACACACACACACATGCACACACACAGTAAACAAACCCACGCAGGCACGTAAAATCCCCCTGAGCCCTGCTGTTGGCCCTCTGCTGTTGTTGATTTGTTATAGTAAACCTTTCTACAAAGTCACGGCCTGTAATTCCATCATATTAAACTGGTGGTCAATAGAGCAGCTGTGACAGTAATGCAAAACCCTCAGAGAAAGATAGGGGTCAGCAGGACCAGGACCGTGCGATCCATACCCAGGTAATACCAGAGGGCCGAATGTGCAGGCCGAATTTTAATCTAAAATCGAACCCGTGCAGATGGCTCCGTTGTCCAGGCGGGGGGGGGGGGGGGGGGATGGGTCAGATCCAGGGCAGGGAGGGGTCAGATCCAAGGCCGACGCTTGTGTTTCTCGTCCTCAAGTGTTTCTTACACTCAGGGGCCGAGGCAGGGAGAAAGGAGAGACTGTGTCAGGTCCAGAGCAGACAGACGGAGCCTCTATCCTGAACTCCGGAGCCCCTGCCCTCCAAGAGGCACTTGGCCGGGGCGCTGGCCGGCCGGCTCTGTGTCTCTGGCTGCTACCATGTCTGCTGACGAAACAGTAACCCCATCCTCCGATGTGAGCAGCATCGTCTGGGCCTCTGGGCATCGTCTCCCTCTCTCCACTCTGCAAGTCCGTTTGTCACTCAGGTTGGGCCGGAAGGATCTCTGTGTAGGTGGTATTCGGGAAGCACATCAAATGTGGTATTTTTTAAAGTCGTTAGAACTGCCTTAGGAGGTGCTTTCTGGCAGGGAAGGCTGTTTTCTGGGGGTTGAATGGATTTCTGTTTGCGTCAAGGCAGGATAGATCTGATATCTTCACCGAAGAGCACATGAATAATGAATGCTCCACTCACTTTGTGTTTGACCTTGTGTGAGCCGCCTGTCTCTTTAATGGCAAAATACCAGCCAAGGTGTGTTGTGGGATATCACTACACTATCAGTGATCACTGATCAGTCCTGGGCCACATGCCTCTCAGATAGGAGTTAACTAGTGACAGGATGCACAGATAAAAGAAACACACTGACCGGTAAATACAACATTCCGGTGAATGGAACTTGTTTGTAAAAAAATTTAACAGGAAAAACCTGAATCTCACATACGCAAGCTGAGTCATAACTCTTTGTCTGACACACAGCAGGAGGCGCTACATGAAGTAAGGGAGTAAGGTGGCTGAGCGGTTAGAGAATCGGCTAGTAATCTCAAGGTTGCCAGTTCGATTCCCGGCCGTGTCAATTGACGTTGTGTCCTTGGGCAAAGCACTTCACCCTACTTGCCTCGGGGGGAATGTCCCTGTACTTACTGTAAGTCGCTCTGGATAAGAGCGTCTGCTAAATGACTAAATGTAAGTATGATCATGTGACATACATATTTCACGCTTTCATCCAAAGCAATGTACATAGGGTAAGATTCCCTCCCTGCGATCTCTTGATCTGCTGTTAAACACTCTAACCACTAAGCTTTACCTCACAACTACTGTTATTGGACGATCTCCTCTCGTATTCGGGTCATCGTCAGTCAGTGTCCCAACTCCCAGATCCTGGCCTTAGGTGCCAAGACAGATTACATGATAAATTGTTAATCAGTTTTGAATATTTAATTCAATTATTATGCTTTTGAAGCTATCTCAGTCAAAGGCATTGTCAAGCACACAGCATGATACCACAGATCACACACCACTGTTAAGGCCATTGCACACTGAGTCCGAAATTCGTATCCGAAATGTTTGCATGTTAAAAAATAAATACAACCTCACCTTATGTCAATTGCGCTTACACACTGCCTCCGAAACTTTCGTCCGTCAAAAAAGAAAGTTCGGATCGGGTTCGATTTTCTGCGTATTCGCATCCATAGCCAGCATTCTGATAGGTTTTTTGGCAATTCAGAGCCACCGAATGTTGAGGCTGACGATTGTGAAAAAACGCATACGAAAATTTCGCACTCAGTGTGCAAGGGCCTTTAGGGTGCAGAAAACAGTGGTGTGTGACGCTCTACATATATGACCCTCCGGTTCTGTATCACCCTGTACAGCACAGTCACTAAGCACTCCTTTACTTAACATCTCAGGAGAACGTAAAGATTTCATCCTGCCACCAGGTTCCTCACAAAAGCAGCATTATATATGTATGTCACCTCATTCCATCTCATAATCTCATGCCTGCAACCTTAGATAGTTCTTATTTGCATAGTTAGGGAAGGTAATATGACCTAATGGAAAGATAAAGGTTGCATACAGCAGACTGAGGCTAGCTGGTTTACTGTTCTCTCTCATCCGTTCTTTTCACTGGTTGTTTCAGGACACAGCTGTTTTGTGACCCAGTGTGACCCCTGGTGTACGGATCAGATTTATAAAAAGAATCTGTCTTTCCTCCTCTGTGACATCATGCAGACACCAGCTAACACTGTGCTGAAAATGTGGCTTAGAGCGAGAGATGAGGAAAGGAAGGGAGGGAGGGAGAGAAAAAGGGTGTTGGAAGGAGAGAGAGAGAAAAAACAGCGGGGGGGGGGTGTTGGCTGGAGAGAGTTAGAGAAGTGGTGCTGGGAGGAGAGAGAGAGAGAGAGAGAGAGAGAGAGAGAGAGAGAGAGAGAGAGAGAGAGAGAGAGAGAGAGAGAGAGAGAGGGCATCTTGGGAGGAGATAGAGGGCATCTTGGGAGGAGATAGAGAGAGAGAGGGCATCTTGGGAGGAGAGAGAGAGAGAGGGCGAGTTGGGAGGAGAGAGAGAGAGAGAGGGCATCTTGGGAGGAGAGAGAGGGCATCTTGGGAGGAGATAGAGAGAGAGGGCATCTTGGGAGGAGAGAGAGAGAGAGGGCGAGTTGGAAGGAGAGAGAGAGAGAGGGCATCTTGGGAGGAGAGAGAGAGAGAGGGCGAGTTGGGAGGAGAGAGAGAGAGAGGGCATCTTGGGAGGAGAGCGAGAGGGTGTGTTGGGAAAACAGAGAGAGATTTCCCCATCACACTGGATGTGTGACCAGTCTGCAGTGAGAATATGCTAACACCTTGAGCAGGGTGCTAACAGGAGACAGATCACACGTCTCCTTCACACTGGTTTTCTGGTGATGTACTGCACACACAGAGACACACAGAGACACAAAGGGACACATAGGGACACACAGGGACACACAGAGACACAAAGGGACACATAGGGACACACAGGGACACACAGAGACACAAAGGGACACACAGGGACACATAGGGACACACAGGGACACACAGAGACACAAAGGGACACACAGAGACACATAGGGACACACAGGGACACACAGAGACACACAGAGACACATAGGGACACACAGGGACACACAGAGACACAAAGGGACACATAGGGACACACAGGGACACTCAGAGACACAAAGGGACACACAGGGAAACACAGGGACATACAGGTACACAGAGAGACACAAAGGGACACAAAGGGACACACAGGGAAACACAGGGACACACAGGGACATACAGGGACACAGGGACACACAGGGACACACAGGGACATACAGGGACACACAGGGACACAGAGACATACAGGGACACAGAGACACACAGGGACACACAGGGACATACAGGGACACACAGAGACATACAGGGACACAGGGACACACAGGGACACAGAGACATACAGGGGCACACAGAGACACACAGAGACATACAGGGACACACAGAGACACACAGGGACACAGGGACACACAGGCACATAGAAAGACACACCAGGATAAGAATTGTTCACACATTGATTTTCATATTCATACATTGATTTTCATGTATCCTTTCGAGAAAATGCGGGAGACAGAATTCTACACAAAAATATACACTAACCACACACCAAGACAGCAACCAATTACGACACCAACCAATATGTGACGTGACTTACTGTAAGGGTACATGTTTAATTGAAGGCACTCATAATACTGTATAATGAATAAAACAGCAAGTTATTATTCTGCTGCTGTGTCCTACAATGTCCAAACATTTACATTTCTTTAATAACTGGTAGATTATCTATTCCAGTAAAGTGCTGAATACCCAGTAATTCTCTGACAACACAGTCAGGCTTATTGCTTACTTACTCACGATATGATTGCAGGTATGGCTTTTCTTTCATGTTTTGGTAGTATTGTGGTTTTGTATGGATCTTAGTATTGTTTTATTGTGTTCTATTAACCTATGTCCAGCCATGCACTGTCATTGCACATACATTCATTTTGAATAAATACTAAACTTACACGATACCCTGTATTGCTTAAATTAAGTATTCAGCTGACAACACATACAATGTTTTCCACAAGGGGTTCCATATCTCCTAAAACATCCTCAGTTTCATTCTTCCTTTCTTCCCCCCCCCCCCCCCCCCCGACGTAATATGTAACATGTGCACCAATCAGGTGCCTGGTTTGGCACCGCATCGTAACATGATTCAACTCACTCCGTGCCCGACGCTAAAGTCACATCTCATATCTGTTGAGAGCATTCACTGCAATTAATATACGATGCATAACTACAGCATGTGAATTTTACATGATCAACACACGTGCATATAGATTCTTGAAGCCGTGTTTTCTGCACACTCACTAATCCATGCAACACAGCCGACAGCCACAAGTTAAAGAGATAAAGCGTCACAGTTTTGAGGGCAGAGATGTGCAAAGATCTGTTGGTTTAAAGCCAGACTTCACTGCTCAGACAGCATTGAGTACTTACATACTTACGGTTAACCCGACAACCACCTCTGACTGTGTGCATCGAAGTGATGGTGTGTACAGTGATGGTGTGGATAGTGATGCATGTGATAAATAGTGATGGGATGTCTAGTGATAAATAGTGATGGGATGTCTAGTGATAAATAGTGATGGGATGTCTAGTGATAAATGGTGATGGGATGTCTAGTGATAAATAGTGATGGGATGTTTAGTGATGGATAGTGATGCTTATGATATTACATTTTTTTACATTACATTTAGTCATTTAGCAGACGCTCTTATCCAGAGCGACTTACAGTAAGTACAGGGACATTCCCCCCGAGGCAAGTAGGGTGAAGTGCCTTGCCCAAGGACACAACGTCATTTGGCACGGCCGGGGAATCGAACTGGCGACCTTCAGATTACTAGCCCGACTCCCTCACCACTCAGCCACCTGACTCCCTAGCTATATATAGTTATATAGTTTTGATATGTCTAGTGATGGATACTGATGGTTTAGTTATGGATAGTGTTAGTACATTTAGTGATGACTGTGAAGAATTGTGACAGCATTTATAGTTATGGTATGTATA
The DNA here is from genome assembly GCA_023658055.1 of Thaleichthys pacificus. Lineage (NCBI taxonomy): Eukaryota > Metazoa > Chordata > Actinopteri > Osmeriformes > Osmeridae > Thaleichthys > Thaleichthys pacificus. The sequence goes on along the minus strand of CM042868.1, from coordinate 3,055,806 downwards.
GTGATGGATAGTGATTGTCTGTATTGTGATAGATAATGATAGTAATGGATAGGGATGTCAGTGTAGTGATGGATAGGGATGGTGATTGTATGTATTCTGTTTTCCTTGACCGACCAGATAATATTGTATTCATAGTAATTGTATTATATTCTAAAAGGAACATCCAGCATCAAGTATTTTAGGAGTGCAAACATTGTAAAAAAAAAAAAGTATAGTAAAGTCATTGTGAATTATTATTAAATTATGTTACTTTGTGCCTCTTAAAAGTGTTTTTTTTAACTACTTGGTGATGATTCTATCAGATGCAGAGTGCCATGTAGTAATGTGTGTTGTGCAGTGGAGTTGTACAAGCACCATAAAGAGTTTACTGATATATATTGAGCAGTATCTTCCTCACCTCCCTCCCTCCCTCCCACAGTGTCCTGTTCACGGGCACATGATGACACCGTCTCTCCCTTTGTCCAGAGTACGGTAAAAGTGCAGACTACGGTGAAAATGTAGCATGTGTATGATGTTAACTTAGTAGTTGTATCTACATATGTGACTTGTGGCTGCATAGTCAATGGGAATATATTTAGCATAAAGAAGAGAGCTAAATAACTTTGCTACATTACACTGGTTATACTGAGAAAATCATTTTTCTGCTGGTTACAGCTGTGCTAGGAACTAACCCTAACCCAGTCAGCCCTCCTGTTTAACTTAACATAAAAAGGAATTATAAGTCACAATGTTGTCTTAATTGCACTTTGACACGTCCACATGCATATCAGTTGGGCAGACGACCACCATTTGCTGCTTTAAGGTTAAGTTTGAAATGCAATTATTATAACACTGTTTTTACACGTACGAATGTTTCTGCGTATAAAATCATACCAATTTAACATTGATGTGACTGAGGGATATGTTCGCAGTCCTGTCCCGCCCCCGGCTGTCCTGACGCCCGGAGGATCAGTTCACAACGCTCTTCTCGTTCTGCCAGGTCCCGTTGCTCTTGTTCAGAGACGGGGTGCTGCCATACTTGTTGGCCGAGTCGACTGACTTCTGCGCGTCTTCGGTGGCGATATCCATCACCTGCTTCTCCTCCTGCTCTGTCTCCCGGTGGTAGAAGTAGTTAAAGTTGGAGACGATGACGGGAACAGGCAGGGCGATGGTCAGGACGCCGGCGATGGCGCACAGGGTGCCCACCATCTTGCCCCCAATGGTGATGGGGCACATGTCGCCGTAGCCGACTGTCGTCATGGTCACCACGGCCCACCAGAATCCGTCGGGGATGCTGACGAACTGGGTGTGCGGTTCGTCGACCTCGGCGAAGTAGATGGCACTGGAGAACAGGATGACCCCTATGAAGAGGAAGAAGATGAGCAGGCCCAGCTCTCTCATGCTGGCTTTCAGGGTCTGACCCAGAATCTGAAGCCCCTTGGAGTGGCGGGAGAGTTTGAAGATACGGAAGACTCTCACCAGACGGATGATCCGCAGGATGGCCAGCGACATGTTCTGGCCGGAGTTGATGTCGTCGTCCGGAGTGGTCGCCAGCTCCGTCACCAGGGTTACGAAGTAAGGAAAAATGGAGACGATGTCGATGATGTTCATGATGTTGTTGAAGAAATCCCTCTTGCTGGGGCAGACCACGAAGCGAACCCCCAGCTCGAAGCAGAACCAGATGATGCAGATGGTCTCCACGATGAAGAAGGGGTCGGTGATGTAGGCCAGCACGCTTTTCTGGACGGCGCTGGGAGGCAGCAGAGGACGTGTTGGAGCCCTGGGCCGGGATCGGGAAGTAGTCCGGCTCGTCGCGGAACTCCGGCAGAGTCTCCAGGCAGAAGATGAAGATGGAGATGACGATGACGAACACGGACACCAAGGCCACGGTGCGGGCGGCGCTGGAGCTCTCGGGGTACTCGAACAGGAGCCAGAACTGACGATGAAGCTCGTTGGTGGGCAAAGGCACCTCAGGGCTCTTTGACGAAACCCTCGTCCTCACGGAACTGCTCCATGGCCTCGTGTCCCAACTCGTAGAAAACGATCTCGTTGACGAAAACGTCCAAGGGGACGTTGGCCGGTCGTCTGAGTTTACCCCCAGACTGGTAGAAGTAGAGGATTCCGTCGAAGCTGGGCCGATTCCGGTCGAAGAAATACTCGTTCCTCATCGGGTCAAAGTACCGCATCCGTTTCATTGGATCTCCAAGCAAAGTGTCTGGAAATTGAGTCAGGGTGCTCATCTGTGTCTCATACTTCATCCCAGACACGTTGATGAGCACCTTGTGGTTGGGAGGGTTCAGCACACGCTGCTTCTCAAACAGGTCCTCGATGTCACCGCACTCCTGCAGCCGGCTGAAGACGCTGTCGGTGGGCGAAGTCTCGCTGTTGATCAACAGCTTCAGGTTGGAGATCAGACTGGCACAGCTGGAGTGGCCCTTGTTGCTGACCGTGGGCGGGGTGGAGGGCGAGGTCTCTGGGCCCCTGCGACCTCTGCTGGGGGACTGTTGGGGGGTGGCGAGGCGGTTGGTGGCCAGGTTCTGGTCCGGGGCCTCGGATGTGGGCGTGGTGGGGTAACCCGAGTCACTGGGGTCTCCCATGTGGATGCCAGCCTCATCCATGTTCTCAAAGTTAACCAGCGGTACCTCCATCACCTCTTCTGGCAGCTGCAGTCAAGGTTCAGGTCCTGGTGCTTGTCCTGGCCCCAGTCCTGGTCCTGGTCCTGGTTCTGGATCCAGTCCTGGTCCTGGTCCTGGTTGTTAGGCCGGTGTGGAGAGAGGGAAAGGAGAAGTTGCCACAGCCAGCGTTGCTCTGGAGATCCCGTGAGGGCTTCTTCTGTGCTGGCGTGCATTCAGACCGGCGTGGATCCAACCAGGTATTCTGACTCAGTCCTTTCCTGGTAACCTGAAAATAGAGAATGAATAGTTGTGTCAGATTACACTGAATTCTGCAGTGTCTCTCTGTCATTGAGGGCAGGCAGGCAAGATATTTGCTTTAGTTTCTGTTGAAATTAGCAGGTTGAGGTTGATAAGTGATACGAAAACAAATCCTCACTAGAACAGAGTTATTCTAATTAGGCTTTGAATCTTTCCCCTCTTTCACGCCACGCAGAAACTGTACAACCTTTATTCTTTCTACTGCGGACGTCGACGGCACATTGACACTTCAGATCTGGACTGATCTCAGTGTAGGTAAAAATGTGGTTGTTAAGTGGTTGTTAATCTTTCCACTTGTCTGCTTTAGACAGGTAACTATATCCTGACAGGCGCCTCCTGCAAACTCTGTCTTTACTTGACACCAAGGGCCCAAGAAGCTCGGAGAGAGAATCTCTTGGACCCGTGTCAACTCACGTTGCAGTCTTTGGCAGGTAGCAATTGATCTGAATGAAACGTGAGTTCATATTCATTCATCGTGTCCTGAGCCAAGGACATTGTGGGTAAAAATAGTTTAATCGATTGCGTGTTTAGGGGGTGGAGGCTACAATAATTTATAGAAGAATATGAATTAAGTGAGTGTAAACAATAAGGTTCATCAATGTCTGACGGCCAGGCTGTAAAACAAACTTTCTATATTCAGCATGCAGACATTAGATATTCTTATAACTATCAGAATCACTATCGGTTATGGTTCATGTTTCATTACATCAAGGATTATTTCGGTTTACATAATGTTTTCAAGCTGTTACTAAGACAAGCTACAATGCAAAATATGCACAAACAACAACAACATTGTTGTTCCTTCAAGACAATCAAAACAATCCACATCACCCCAACACCGCCAATAGCAACAACAACATACAACAGATCCTGAACACTCACCTGAGCACACACACCAACACAGGCCAGACACAGAAACCAAGTCTGCGCATGCTAAAATAGTTTTCAGGAGCCAGCTTTATGGGCTGCAGATGTTGGGACTCACCGGAACCGTCCCAAGGTTACCAAGGTTACAGCGGGGCTGAGAGCAGCCCAGGTGTTCAGCTGATGTCTACCCCTCGAGCGCTGTCTTCCTCTGCTCACCCACGACACAACCTGGAGGTCTGCCTGACTCCGGCGCTATAAAAGATCCCACAGGGTAATCTTACACCTTATCCGAAAGCAGAGACGCCATCATGGACACACTCACGCACACACTCTCTCTACCTCCCTCTCTCTCACACACACGCACACACTCTCTCTACCTCCCTCTCTCTCTCACACACACACTCACTCACACACACACTCTCTCCCTCCCTCTCGCTCTCTCTCTCTCTCTCTCTCTCTCTCTCTCTCACACACACACATCCCACATCTCTCTCTCTCCTCTCTCTCTCTCTCTCTCTCTCTCTCTCTCACACACACACACACCCACACACTCTCTCCCTCCCTCTCTCTCTCTCTCTCTCTCTCTCTCTCTCTCTCTCTCTCTCTCTCTCACACACACACTCACTCTCTCTCTCTCTCTCTCTCTCTCTCTCTCTCTCTCTCTCTCTCACACACACACACACACACACACACACACACACACACTCTCTCTCACACATACTTACACATGGCATTAAAACAATACACATACGTGTCCACATACACTCTGCGTCTTCCTCTGTGGTATACGTTGTGGTCCCCCCTCTCTGTGTCTCGCTGTCCTCCTGCCGGGCAGTGCTCATCTGGCTGGTGGAGGAGAGGTACTGACCAGGATGCTCCAGGAGATCCCCCCAGACCTGGAGCCAGCAGCGGTGTGACGCGGCCGGGAGGAGAGGACAGTTGTCTCACCCTTGCGACTGCAGACTAAGCACACAGAGGATAACATCCAATCCACCTCACCTTGGGATGCCCCCCCCTCCCCCCTCCCCCCTCCCCTCCCCCCTCCCCCCTCCCCTCCACTCCCCCTCCACCCCCCCCTCTTCCTCTCTCGGCTCCACGCATTACACCTACACACACACACACCTACACATTCACACCCACCTACACACACACACACTTACACATTCACACCCACCTACACATTCACACACCTACACACACGCATCTACACACACACACACACACACCTACCTACACACCTACCTACACACACACACCTACCTACACACACACATCTACACACACACACACACACACCTACCTACACACCTACCTACACACACACACCTACCTACACACACACATCTACACACACCCATACACACACACTCGGATGTCAGGCTGGTGTCTCGAATGCGATGCACGGCCCTGAACCCTGTCCTGGATCCCACAGTCCCAACACACACACACACACAGGCCTTCTGGGTGTTGATGTGTGACCTTTGACCTTGTAGTGTGACTGGGAGATTACGAATAGATTCAGCCATGCAGGTGAATGTAAGTCAGAGTGTGTTGAAATGTCCATTTTAACAAACAAAGCAATAGGTCAGATATCTATTCATGAAAGCTGAAATCTCTGTCTCTCCGAGGTGACAGGGTGAAACTAGATGTTCTGTCCGGAGGTGCTGAGAATGGATTTCCTGTAGATCTTCTCCTCCCAGATTACTGGCCCGTACTTCAGTCCTCCTGGTGTTTCTGCCAGCTGCCAACCCGCCGCGCCAACTAGAAACGCTTTTGTCAAATTACAGTTTTTCTTGATTGCTTTGATGCAGCAGTCAACTCAAACTCCACATTTTCAAAACAGTTAACACACTGGCCGAAACAGTAGCACTCATGGTCAAAATGTCACATTATGTTTGCAAAGGGCTCTAACCGTGCCAAAAGGTTTAAAATATGCAACAAAAGCAAATGTTGCCTTCAAACACCACAACTTGCAAACAAGTGTATGAGCTCTTCCAATCAACCATTACACAGTGAACAACAAAATATAAAATACAGCACTCAGTGCGAATCAGTGCACCATTGCTTGTCATTGTAGCCCATTACTGTACATAGCTTTCATGCCAGTGCCATTTGTTGTCAAATTTGCCTTCTTGCAAAGAATTGGATCCAGAATCAGAAATGCTTTGATGCAAATTTGATTGATTCCATTGATTCTTATTTTCAAACTGTGGCTGAAAACTGAAATACTGTAAATATTACACAAAATAAAATCTATTAGAATAAAGTATAAATATGTATTACTGTAGAGTATAAGAAATAGCCACTACTGATACTCAGTCTCTTCTGTCTTGAAGATGGGGCCACATGGCCTCATCCACATCACATTCAATATCCTCTCTTGCAATGCACCGAGGGAAAAATCTTCATGCATGCCTTATCCAACCTTGACATTTCTCTGCACCTATTTCTTGGGCAGCAGCAGTCATTGCATTCAGCAAGGGCATCTGCTCATAGGGACAGTGATCATAAACCTTCCACCTCCAAGCACTGAAGAACTCCTCTATGGGATTCAAAAATGGGGTATATGCTGGAAGGAACTGCATCATCATGGATGCGACAGTGCTTCTGTTCAGAACAGGTTGGACTCTTTGTCCAGCCTCTCGAAGTGAAAGGCCATGATTGATAACGTGATCAATAACTGTTGCCCGAATGTCATCCGAAACCTGAGCCCTTCCAACTATACCTCCACCTCTTCCTCGGACCCCTCTACCTCTACCTCTTCCTCTCACCTGCCTTAGACCTCTTCCATCCATGTTGGCAAAGAACAACACAGACGCTGCACCTTTTAAGGCCTGCAGACTGATTGCTAATTGAAGATTTGTGTGAAGGAGTGTCAAACAGGTGCTTCAGTGCTTTCATACTGATGCAGGTAGTTTCCAAAAGTTAGGAACAGCTGGTTTCTGTTTGGTTACCATAGCTAAAACAATGGCGTTTGGACTGCTTGAATGACATCTGTGTTAACTGTTCTGCAAAAGGGTGGGGAAAATGTGTCAATCCAATGAGAAAGTGTTAACACATTTGCAAGAGGTGTCCTCTGCTCTGCTGAGGCAGTGATTATGAAAACCAAGTGGATCCCAGTTTCTTTAAACAGGTCAAAGCAATCAAGAAAAACTGTAACAACATGGCCGCTTGTCACGAAGCACAGCAGCGCTGACAGGATTTCTCATCTGTTCCATGGGTGATCCATCCATCCATGCATCCATCCATCTTTCTTTCTGTCCATCCATCCATGCATCCATCTTTCTTTCTTTCTATTCATTCATCTATCCGTCCATCCATTTCTCAGTCTTTTGCTGATTTCTTTGAAAGAATTTAAATACACACAGTATATAGAGAGTATTGGATTAATAATCCCCCTGGTGGCCCCTGAGAAGGACAGCCTAGTTGGTGGCCCCTGAGAAGGACAGCCTAGTTGGTGGCCCCTGAGAAGGACAGCCTAGTTGGTGGCCCCTGAGAAGGACAGCCTAGTTGGTGGCCCCTGAGAAGGACAGCCTAGTTGGCATGGCTGGAGAACTCTCACATTACACAACAGAGAGAGACACTCTTCTGCAGTCAGAAGAAAATCCTCTCATCTATTTTCTCCTCTCTCTTTCTCCCTCCCTTCTCTGCCACAGTTCGGAGTCACAGTCCTCTGGTGACACTCTGCTGTGCTGTGCCGTACCGTAGTGCATTGTGCTATTCTTCTGTGTTGTGTTGTGCTGTGCTGTGCTGTAGTGTGCTGTAGTGTGCTGTAGTGTGGTGTGATGTGTGCTGTGCTGTAGTGTGCTGTAGTGTGCTGTAGTGTGGTGTGATGTGTGCTGTGCTGTAGTGTGCTGTAGTGTGCTGTAGTGTGGTGTGATGTGTGCTGTGCTGTAGTGTGCTGTAGTGTGGTGTGATGTGTGCTGTAGTGTGTGGTGTGATGTGTGCAGGGTAAGCATGAACAGAACTACTGCAGGTGTCTAGAGTTCATAGCATCAAGGTCACCCCCCCCCCCCCTCAGCACACACACACATCCACACTCATCCACACGAACACACTCATCCACATGAACACACATGAACACACAACAACACACACATGAACACACAACAACACACACATGAACACACAACAACACACACATGAACACACAACAACACACACATGAACACACAACAATACACACACATGAATACCAACACACACCCAGCCCACCTACTTCTCCACAGGGAGCTGATGTTGCATGGGCCTGCAGTGTCCTTAGCATGTCATTACTGAGAGAAACTGCAGCACTGCCTGTCACTTTAACACCGCAGACATGAATACAGAGAGAGAAGGGGGGAGAGAGGGGGAGGAGAGAGAGAGGGAGAGGGAAAGAGAGGGGGAAAGAGAGAGAGAGAGACAAAAAAAGACAGAAAAAGAGAAAAAAGGGAGGGAGGGAAAGAAAGTGTCCGAGAGACAAAAAGAAAAAGAGAGAGAGAATCAGGCGTCTAATCAATCCATCCGCTGCACTTGTGATGGAGCAGCGTGAAGGAAAGAGTGAAGGACAGAAGGAGGGAGGGTGGGAGGGAGGGAGGCGCTGTGCGGTAAACTTCTGCTGCAGTGCCACTCTCTCCAAGTCTCTCATGACAATATCACAACGTGTTAGGGTGTGTGTGTGTGTGTGTGTGTGTGTAGGTGTGTGTGTTAGGGTGTGTGTGTGTGTGTATCTGTGTGTAGGTGTGTGTGTTAGGGTGTGTGTATCTGTGTGTAGGTGTGTGTGTTAGGGTGTGTTAGGGTGTAGGTTTGTGTGTCTGTACAGACAGACACATGATCCACACGCCTACGTACTGCATGCCTCACCTGAGGCGAACCTCAAGAAGCAGCAATATCAAGTTAGGTAACAAACTGTTTCTTTCCCAGATGTATTACAGCGCAACACTGTAATTCCAAAGAATAAATTGCACATGAAGCCACAAAAAACATGTACGTCTACGTCCCACAGAACAAGATTAACCACATATTCGCCCATCTACAAAACGATATGTCCATCTTTTCAATACAATCTGCGTCGTCATTCCAAACAATTCTATAATGTGCACGTCTATGGCCTCGTCCTGTTATGCAGCCGGCCTCAAAAGAGATGATGTTTCTATCTCTGTATGGGTGTTGAACAAACCGATATACACAACACACAGATCCAAAAGCAGGATGTGAAATGAGTTGTAATTGAAGCAGAAGTATCATATGGTCCCACATTAACTAGAAACCCAATCTAAACAGCCCATCATATACATTAACTAGAAACCCAATCTAAACAGCCCATCATATACATTAACTAGAAACCCTATCTAAACAGCCCATCATAGATTCAACCACTAAGGCTGACAGGTTTTCAGAGGGTCATGTCTGGCTGCTTGCCGTAGTTATTCCATACAGGTAATCCTATAGTTTAGCCTTGGTAGAATCCCCAGCAGCATCTCAGTCTAGTAATTCTATATCTGGAGTTCCCTTCTATTCCCCTCGGAAACAGAGTAGATGAGGGTGTAGAGGTCAGGGGGTCAGGGTCAGAGGACCGGGGGGTCAGAGGACCGGGGGGACCAGAGGGCTGAAGGAGAGGTCAACTCCTAAGTCAAGGAGCACACTACTGTGGGCCAACGTAGTCATCACTTAAAGTATCAGAGAGGTGAGGGGAGGGGAGTGGAGGGGAGGATAGGGGAGGAGAGGACAGGAGAGGAGAGGACAGGAGAGGAGAGGGGAGGTGAGGGGAGTGGAGGGGAGGATAGGGGAGGAGAGGACAGGAGAGGAGAGGACAGGAGAGGAGAGGGGAGGGGAGGTGAGGGGAGTGGAGGGGAGGATAGGGGAGGAGAGGACAGGACAGGAGAGGAGAGGACAGGAGAGGAGAGGGGAGGGGAGGGGAGGGGAGGGGAGGATACGACAGGAGAGGGGAGGAGAGGGGAGGAGAGGAGAGGGGAGGGGAGGGAGGGAGGGAGGAGGACATGGAAGGGATGAGCTGTATCCTTAGAAAAAGATCTGCTAACTAATAAGCACACTTTACTGTGTGTGTAAATAGTATACTTTGTGAAAACAGAAGGGATAGTGGGACTTGTAGTCCGATTGTTTTCAGGCGTCGTATGACATATAGAAGCAGCAATCCTCCCGTCAAGGTCACACTTCGATCAATGATTAAACACAAGACAGGGAGGCAGACAGGTAGACAGACAAGACTAAACTAGACAAGACAGATTGACTGACTGATTGACAGATCGACAGACAAACAGGCAAACCCCCCCCCCCCCCCCCCCCCTTCAGCCGTACAGGCACTAGTGTCTGCCCTGATGACTGAACACCATTAAGAAGATTAGGTGATTGAGGAGGTCAGTGATGTAAGCTGTGTGAGCCAGGCTGTGAGAACAGGACTGGAGGATCTCACAGTAAGATGGTCTTCTGGACGCCCTCCAGATCTCTCGTCAGGAGGGTGAGGGTTAGAGATGGTGGAGAGCAAGTTAGAGCACGGCTCCTCCGAAACACATGGAGGTAGGAGAGTCAACAACCCCCTCCCCCTCCTCCTCCCCCCTCCCTCCTCCCCCACTTCACCCCCTCCTTCCCCCCTGTTCTGAGTGGTGCATGTCTCATGGATGCATAAGTCGAGTTAGGGTTGTGGTGGTCATTTGAGCTTCTTTTTTTTTTTTTTAAGGCTTTTCACAAACCATAACTCATACACCATAACGGTGTCACCACGTAAAGAGTTTTTTGTGTTTAATCTATCTGTGGTCATGGAGCATGTTTTTTCCCTGCTGTTGCATCCTAATCAGTTACCAGCAGGTGGGCGTAGAAACACAACCGGCAACCTTCTGATTACTGTAATAGCCCGATTCCCTAACCGCTCACCCATCTGACCCCCCCCCCCCCCCGGTATTACTTAGGAGATACTAGCACGTAACACACATGATTATATTAGACATTTTATTCACTTAGAAGATGCTGTTATCCAAAGCCACGTTGATGGGTCATGTCTGTAACTTCTGTGTAAGAGCCAATTCAATGTTTGGGTAAATTGCCTGTTATTTTTGTTTATTAATAATTACAGGTTTGTAGTGTGATTGGTATTTGTTTCTTGGATATGTGCAAGGTGTGTATTCTTTTATTTGTTTTACGTATTTTGTATGACTAGATATTTTTGTACGCATGCGGTGCGCCTGCGCAGTTCTGCCTGGCCATGGCCAGAGGAGTGGTAGTAAGTCCATGAGGCTGCAAGGTAATGGAGGCAAGCAGCATGTAAGAAGAAATATTTATTTTACCATTTGGAAAGCACTAAAAGGATGTAAGTTTTTTTTGCATATAAGTTTTGGGGCAATAAAACTTGTACTTTACGTTTTTCTAAGATTTTCTGCTAGTGTTTTCTATGCGTACGATTCTTTTCTTTTACACCTCCAAGGAATGTGAGTTTGGACTTTGCTCCTATATTTAGTAAAATAAATCTTCTTTTTGTTGTTCATTGAAAATTTCGTTTTATTTTTATTTTTGATAACACGAGAAAGATTAGCTAACTAACGTTAGGTGCTACTGTAGTGTACGTATCCGTGAGGGGAATTTCTGGACGCGGAGATGTTTTCGATTTTAAGCCTGGAACATGATTTTCATCGGTACATTTTGTTGAAGGACAATCTTGAATGGACTTAAGTTTTCCACGCTTTTCTATGGATTTTCAACCATTTCGGACTTGTTTTGAGTTTGGACACGCTAGCTCTACGTGTAGTTAGCTTGTGCTAACGCAAGAGAGTGTTTCTTGCGCCTGATTGGGCACGCGCTGCAAGCATGGACACCAATATGGAGCCAGAGGACGGGAAAGCTGCTTCGAAAAGAGTGCCGAAGATGACCGTCAAGGCCCAAGAGGAACGGCTAAACCAGTTAATAGGAACTCGGAGAGCCAAGTTGGGACATTTGACTAGGCAAATGCGCGAAATCGAAGCCTTATTAGGGGACTCTGGTAACTTGAACAATGTCTATGAACGTATAACTGGTGAGTTTGTACAGTCCTTTGTTGTGTTCCAAGACGTAAATAGTGCGGCTAAAGATCTTATGTGTGAAGATGACGTATACTTAGATCAGTTAAACTGGTTCGAACCTAAAGCACAAGCAGTTGAGCATTTTATGGATAAGGTTAAGGATTGGATCGAAAGAGTAAAGCTTCAACCTTGCGAAGCTGAACAATGTGACGCTGAGATTGAATGCGACGATAGCGTTTCTAGGATACTCTCGTACTCTCAAATACCCCTTTGTAGGAAAGCATCCGTTAGTCAAATAGGGTCAAATGTTTCATCTACAACTTCTGCTAGGCTAAAAGTTGAAACCGAAAGAGCGGAGTTGTTAGCAAGAGCTAGTACTCTGAAGCAAAAACAAGAGCTTAAGTTAGAAGAAGCAGCGCTCAGTGCAAAGAGAGAAAATTTGGAGCTTCAAACAGCTATAGCCGCGGCCGAAGCCAAGCTTCAGGTGTTGTCAACGTACGAAACAGTACGAAGCGGTTCTGTTGTTGATCGTGCGTCAAAGGCTGCTGTAATCGTAGATATGCGCAGTAAAACGGAAAAAAAGGTCGAAGCTGCATTGGGTGATGTAGTTATTCCAAAATCGTTTTATAGTGATGCCTCAACTGATGCTGGTATGTTTACAAAGCATGCTAGTGTTCAACGAGGGTTTAATGTTCAACAGTCTATGTCTGATGCAAATGGCCCAACACAGGTTGAAGCAGGAAGTCTGTTGAGCATTATGCAACGTCAAAACGACATAGCTGAGTTTCTGATAAAACAACAGTCTTTATCTGCTCTCCCATCTATGAACATCCCAGTCTATAGTGGCGATCCGCTCGAATTTATCTTTTTTATCCGAGCATTTGAGCATGGGGTAGAGAGTAAAACTCAGAATGACAGAGATAGGTTGTATTTCTTAGAGCAGTTTACTCAGGGGCAACCTAAACTACTTGTACGCAGTTGTCAGCACATGCCTTTTGACAAAGGCTACAAAGAGGCCAAGAAACTGCTCTACCAACATTTTGGTAACGAGTTCACCATAGCTACTGCATATATTGAGAAAGCTCTCAATTGGCCAGTTATCAAGCCTGAGGATAGCAAAGCTTTAACAGAATTTGCTGTTTTTCTTACTGGTTGCTGCAATACAGTATGCAGCGTTGGGTATGTAGAAGAGATGGATAGCCCAAGCAATATGCGCACCATCTTATCAAAACTTCCATTTAGGTGGAGAGAAAAATGGAGAATTATGGCTTGTGAATATCAAGAAAAAACAGGTAGAAGGTCCAGATTTACTGACCTGGTTAGTTTTGTGGAGAAGCAAACAAAATTTGTTTCACATCCACTTTTTGGTAATATTCAGGACAACAAGCCACCAAAAGACAATACAAAGTTACAATGGAACAGATCGAAAAGTGAAGCAAGTAAAGAAAGAAAAAACGCTTTTGCAACCAGTGCAATCGTGGTTCCAGAGTCTAAGAAACAACGAGCACAAAAGGGGACTGCAGTTCAGAGTAAATTGTGTCCGTGCTGTAGCAATGAGCATAGCTTAGAATTTTGTGACGTTCTGAAACATAAACCACACAATGATAAGCTTGATTTTCTCAAGAGTAAAGGGTTGTGCTATGGTTGCTTGGTACCAGGACATCTGAGCAAAGGCTGTTTGCAGAGACTTACTTGTCAGACATGTACGCTGAAGCATCCAACTGTGCTTCATATAACAGATAAGAGCTCTTTAGCCCCTCATAGTCATAAAAGGTTCTCAGCTGATGCAGGTTCAAATGTCACAAGTGAAGAAACGTGTGCCTTTACTGGGGCTGGTCAATTGACATGCGCTCTTGCCATTGTGCCAGTCAGAGTTAAGTCAAAAAAGAGTAGTCAAGAAGTGATGACTTATGCATTCTTGGACACAGGTAGTTCAGCCACTTTCTGCACTGACCAGTTAATGAATGAGCTGAAACTTACCGGCAAAAGGTCAAACATTGTGCTACGTACAATGGGTCAGGAGAGGTCCGTTGGTACATGCATTCTCACTGATCTCGAGATAAGCGGTCTGAGCGGGAATCAGTTTGTTGATCTTCCTCAAGTTTTTTCTCAAAAGGAAATACCTGTTAGAAGAGAGAACATCCCGCAACAATGTGATGTCAAAAGATGGAAATACCTCCAGGAGGTAAATCTCCCTCAAATTGATGCGGAAGTTGGGTTGTTAATAGGGACAAACATACCCAAGGCACTTGAGCCATGGAGAGTCATCAATAGCCAAGGAGATGGGCCGTACGCCGTCAAGACAATCTTAGGTTGGGTCGTTAACGGACCTTTGGTTAGAGAAGGCATTCAGAAAGATGAGGAAGCGCCGCTGGTGATGGCTAATAGGATTTCTGTTGTAAGCTTAGAGAATCTCGCTCAGCAGCAACTGAAGTATGACTTTCCTGAATGTCAGCAGGCTGAAAGATTGGAAATGTCTATAGAGGATAGACAGTTCATGAAATCTGTGTCTAAATCCACAAAGCTTGTCGATGGTCACTACTGCATTGACCTTCCGTTAAAGAGAAAAGATGCAGAGTTTCCCAACAACCGTGAAGTTGCCGTGCAGCGTGCTCATTTTCTAATGAAGAAATTCAAAAGAAATGTGAGTTTCCATCAGGAGTATAGCAACTTCATAAATGACATGTTAAAAAAGGGTCATGCAGAGAAAATCGATGATGGTGAGGTTAAAGGTATCCCTGGTAGAACCTGGTACCTTCCTCATCATGGGGTGTACCATCCCCAGAAGCACAAACTTCGAGTGGTGTTTGATTGTGCGGCTGCTTATCAAGGAAAATCTCTTAACTCTCAGCTGTTGCAGGGACCTGATTTGAACAACTCTCTTGTTGGTGTGTTAATTAGGTTTAGACAAGAGCCGGTTGCTTTTGCAGCAGACGTAGAAGGGATGTTTCATCAGGTTAGGGTTCCAGCTAAAGACACAGACCTGCTGAGATTTCTGTGGTGGCAGGAAGAGGCTGCACTAAATATAGAGGAATATAGGATGACCGTTCATATATTCGGTGCCACGTCGTCTCCAAGTTGCGCAATATATGCACTACAAAAGTGTGCAGAGGACAACAGTGACCTATACGAGCCTGAGGTAACTAGAACAGTGATGAGGAACTTTTATGTTGATGACTGTTTAAGGTCCGTGGCTACTGAGCAACAAGGCATCGCATTGATTCGTGATCTGCGTGCTGTATGTGCGTCTGGAGGATTCACTTTAACCAAGTGGATTTCTAACAGTCGCAGTGTGTTGGCATCTGTCCCCGAAGAGGATAGAGCAAAGGCAGTGAAAGACTTGGATCTGGAGAAAGACAGGTTGCCTATGGAAAGGGCTTTAGGAGTGAGGTGGTGTATAGAGACAGACACCTTTAGGTTCAAGGTAAATCTACAGGAAAAACCGTTGACAAGGAGAGGGATTTTGTCTATGGTCAGCTCCATTTATGATCCCCTTGGAATTCTGTCTCCAGTGGTTCTTCTTGCAAAACAGATATTGCAAGAGCTTTGTAGAATGAGACACGATTGGGATGACAGCATTTCTGAGACTCTCAGACATCAATGGGTTGAATGGTTGGCAGACCTACAAAAACTAAATGACTTTCAGGTTAAGAGATGTATGAAGCCAATTGACATTGGTGAAGTTGTTTCAGCCCAGCTGCATCATTTTGCAGATGCCAGCGAACGAGGTTATGGCACCGTGTCATACATACTTATGAAGAACAAGGAAGGTAAACAGCACTGTGCTTTTGTTATGGGTAGAGCGAGAGTAGCCCCATTAAAACCAGTTACTGTGCCTCGTCTTGAGCTTACTGCTGCAGCAATGGCTGCAAAAATGGACAGTATGTTGAAATCTGAGTTGGACATGGAGCTTCAGGAATCTGTGTTTTGGACGGACAGTACTACAGTCCTAAAGTATCTCAACAATGAAAGTGCAAGGTTTCAAACCTTCGTAGCTAACAGAGTAACTTTGATTAGGGAGCTTTCAAACATCTCACAATGGCGATATGTAAACACGTCATTAAATCCAGCCGACAGTGCCTCAAGAGGTCTCACTGCAGATGCTTTTCTTAAATCGCCGTTGTGGTTTTCAGGTCCACCTTTTTTAGCAGAGCCAGACTTAGAGTGGCCAGAAATACCAGTTAACACTTTCAAGATGTCTGTCGGTGACTCAGAGGTTAAGGAAACCACAGTCAACTCCTTGTCTATCGAAGGGTTTGATTACATTTCTCAGTTTGTTTCGCACTACTCAGACTGGTACAGGTTGAGAAAAGCCGTAGCATGGTTTCTTAAGGTTAAGAACGTACTTAGGTTGCTGGTTGAGAAAAGAAAAGAGCTGTCTCAATGTGTGGGACAAAACAACATGGCGGTGTCTGACGTTGAAAGGAGTATGAAGAACGTCAAAGCTTCTTTGCCAGAGGTTACATTATCGGTTATCGACATTAAAAGGGCGGAAAAGGAGATCATCCGTTATAGTCAGTCAGTCATGTTTCCTGAGGAAGTGAAAACTCTCCAACAAGGAAAGGTGGTAAAGCGCAGTAGTGCTCTTTACAAGTTATCGCCAGTTTTACAGGACCAGATCTTGAGCGTGGGTGGTAGGCTTAGCAAATCAGCAATGCCGGAAGAATCCAAGCATCCTGCTATTTTAGCAAAAGGACATCATGTGTCGAACCTGATCTTAAGATCTATACATGTTGAACTAGGTCATAGTGGTCGTAACCACATGCTGTCAAGGTTGCGAGAAAGTTATTGGATTCCTAGAGCGCAAGCTGCCATACGAAAGATTTTGACTCAGTGTGTGAGATGTAAGCGCTTACATGGCAGTACCAACAAACAGCTTATGGCAGACCTCCCTCGTGACAGAATAATGCCAGATGAACCCCCGTTCACAAACGTAGGTCTTGATTATTTTGGCCCATTCGAAATCAAAAGAGGAAGAACTCTGATTAAAAGGTATGGGGTCATTTTTACTTGTCTTGCATTAAGAGCTATCCATATTGAAGTGGCGAGCTCCTTAGACACAGATTCATGTATACATGCCCTTCGCAGATTTATTGCAAGACGGGGTCAAGTTCAGTTAATTAGGTCTGATAATGGTACAAATTTTGTTGGGGCAGAAAGGGAGTTACGCGAGGCTATACAGGGGTTAGACGCATGCAAGATTCAGAGCATGTTGCTTTCAAAGGGCATTCAGTGGATTTTTAATCCTCCGGCCGCGTCTCATTTTGGAGGAGTTTGGGAACGCCAGATACGTACAATCAGAAAGGTTCTCAATTCTCTTGTAAAGCAGCAATCACTGGATGAAGAAGGTTTGCAAACGCTTCTATGTGAGGTTGAGGCAATAGTTAACAGCCGACCCCTTACTAAGGTGTCAAATGACCCAAATGATCTTGAGGCTCTTACGCCGAATCATTTGTTGCTGTTAAAAGGCAAGCCAGTGTTTGCTCCTGGAGTTTTTGACAAATCGGATCTATATTCCAAGCGTAGATGGCGCCAAGTTCAGTACATGGCTGATTTGTTTTGGAGGCGCTGGGTGAAAGAGTACTTGCCAGATCTACAAGAAAGACAAAAGTGGCAAGGCATCACAAGTAATCTCAAGACTGGGGACATTGTGCTAATTGTTGATAACACAGCACCACGAAACTCTTGGGTAATGGGCAGAATTTTGCAGGTATTCGCAGACAGCAAGGGTCTTGTGAGACAAGCACAAGTTAAAACAAACACAAATGTTCTTTTAAGGCCTGTTACTAAACTTTGTTTACTTTTGGACGCAGACTTATAGTCTTCGTTTTTTGTTTCTTTTTCTTGAATACTATGAGAACAGTGTATGTTTCAAATTTGATCATTCGGTTTGGCTCCTTTGTTTAAAATGTAATTGTTTTGCGAAATCAAAGACAATTAGGGGCTGGAATGTAAGAGCCAATTCAATGTTTGGGTAAATTGCCTGTTATTTTTGTTTATTAATAATTACAGGTTTGTAGTGTGATTGGTATTTGTTTCTTGGATATGTGCAAGGTGTGTATTCTTTTATTTGTTTTACGTATTTTGTATGACTAGATATTTTTGTACGCATGCGGTGCGCCTGCGCAGTTCTGCCTGGCCATGGCCAGAGGAGTGGTAGTAAGTCCATGAGGCTGCAAGGTAATGGAGGCAAGCAGCATGTAAGAAGAAATATTTATTTTACCATTTGGAAAGCACTAAAAGGATGTAAGTTTTTTTTTGCATATAAGTTTTGGGGCAATAAAACTTGTACTTTACGTTTTTCTAAGATTTTCTGCTAGTGTTTTCTATGCGTACGATTCTTTTCTTTTACACCTCCAAGGAATGTGAGTTTGGACTTTGCTCCTATATTCTGTATGTTCTTCATATTTTTCGTTGGTCTTGCTCTCTGTCAACTGCCTTTCTGTCTGTCTGTCATTTTGCCCGTCTGTCTATTGACCTGTCTGTCTGTCTGTCTATTGATCTGTCTGTCTGTTTATTGGAGATTAGCCGTGTGTGTGTGTCTATGCGTAAGTGTGTGAGTATTAGTGTGTGTGTGCTGAGTGTGTAAGTGTGTATTTGTGTTTGAGGGGCTCATTTTCCCCTTGGCTGGTTTTCCTCAGGGTGACCTCCCTGTGTGTGTGAGGCCAGGTGTGTGTGTGTGTGTGTGAGGCCAGGTGTGTGTGTGTGTGAGTGAGTGTGAGGCGGCCAGGTGTGTGTGTGTGTGTGGGTGTGTGAGGCGGCCAGGTGTGTGTGTGTGAGGCGGCCAGGTGTGTGTGTGTGAGTGTGAGGCGGCCAGGTGTGTGTGTGTGTGAGTGTGAGGCGGCCAGGTGTGTGTGTGTGTGTGAGGCGGCCAGGTGTGTGTGTGTGTGTGAGGCGGCCAGGTGTGTGTGTGTGTGAGGCGGCCAGGTGTGTGTGCTCAGTCTATCATATTTCGCCGTCACACTGAAGATTCTCTGGGTGGGAGCCATCTCTCCTACCCTTCACTCTCTCTCTGAGGACAGAGGAGGAAGGGAGCACAGCCACAGCAGTTTACTGGAGGAACAATCTCAAGTATAGGGTTAGGGTATAGACACCACACACATGGACACACACACACAGTAAGAGAGAGAGAGAGAAAGACTCGTCCACTTCAAGAAAGAGTCCTGCATCCATAATGAATGTGATCATGAGCAAAGATAGATTCACTCACCATGAGAGGGACAAATTGACCTGTACATACATTCCCTACCTACACACCCACACTCTCTCCACACACACACTCTCCACACACACCTACACACACTCAGGGTAAGGGTGGGCAGAGCAGAGGGATGTGGAGGGTGGGGAGGGGTGGTGGAGAGAAGAGAGAGTTGGAGGTTGTGGTGAGAAGCTTAGGGACCTAGAAGGAGATGAAATATTAACTGACACAGGAGGTTGTGAGTCTCTGTCAGTCGTGCTCTGGGTGGCATGTAGGACACAGTTCAACATCAGCATCTAAGGAGGTGTGCATGGAGTGAAACCTGCATCCATGATGGGCCCAGATTGGCCTGGATCAGAATCAGGACCAGGACCAGGACCAGAATCAGGACCAGGACCAGGACCAGGATCATTAATGCTCAGTCACCCCCACTTACACCTAGTTACCCCCAGTCACCCTCTATGTCGTAGATCCAGCAGGAAACAGCTGTCTGCATCGACGTGTCACTTCCCAGGTTACACCTCCAGGGGGCACTCACGCTACCCTCGTCTTCACCAGGGAACAGGCAGCATCCTGGACTGCTAAAAGGAGCCGCATTCAGATCGCTTTCTCTGTGGCCAATCGTGAAGCCCTCGTAGCACTGCTGGGTCAGGAGGAGGGAGCAGGGCAGTGTGTGTGTCTGTCTGTGTGAGCAGTGTGTGTGAGCGGTGTGTGTGAGCAGTGTGTGTGAGCAGTGTGTGTGAGCGGTGTGTGTGAGCAGTGTGTGTGAGCGGTGTGTGTGAGCGGTGTGTGTGAGCAGTGTGTGTGTGCAGTGTGTGTGAGCAGTATGTGTGAGCGGTGTGTGTGAGTGGTGTGTGTGAGCAGTGTGTGTGTGCAGTGTGTGTGAGCGGTGTGTGTGAGCAGTGTGTGTGAGCAGTGTGTGTGTGTCTGTAGCAGGTGATGAGGGTTGTGTTTGTCAGAGGCAGTACAGAACTCTGGAGAATAGGGCTCAACAATCACACACACACCAGCTCACACTCACACACACACCAGCTCACACACACACACACCCACACACACAGCTCACACACACACACACACACACACAGCTCACACACACACCAGTTCTTAATTAGCACGCAGCCACAGTGGGACCTATCACTCCCTATCAACCAGACTGGTCCAACATCTCTGCTTACCTCTCCTCACCTGCACACACACACACACCTGCACACACTTGCTCACACACACACACCTATAAATCCCTGCTCACCCATCCCCATCTGGCAAACACACACACACACCAGCTCAACCATGCTCATCTGGCACACACACACTCCTGCTCACCTGGCTAACACACACACACACACATTAGTAACTCAAGACTCAAACACACACCAACCTCCCTAACTCAGTCACAAACATGCTTTCCTGACACAGAGACAACAACAGTGAGTTCCTGTCCCCGAGGCAGTGGCACCACCCCTCTCTCATCCTCCCTCCACGCTTCCCAGCATGCTCTCTGCCTGAGGGAAGGTGAATCCTTCCATGATGACTCTGGGAACTGAGAAGGGACCTCCATGCTGGAAAGACTGAACATCACTTCTACTCACAGTGTGCATTGCTCTCTACCTGCATCGCGATGCACGATTTAGAATAATGTATTTGTTCAGCTGGGTTTTCATTCATAACGATAACCAGAGGGGAATTTGAACCTGTGGTTTCCTGATCTGCAGTCAGATGCTCTGACCACGCTGATGTTCCTATCCCCAGCGTTTGATGTTCGAGAGTTGGGTCAGCAGCAGCTCTGGAAGACAGCAAGGCTCTCAGATTGTATTTTATAATTTAACATTTGTTACTTTGCTTTGTCACCGTCATTGTACTGAAAGGGAGACACTGTGTAGGATACCACCCTCCCCCTCTTTCATCCCCAGAACAGGGCCCTCAGCATATCGTTGCCCTCCTCACCACCCCCCCCCCCCCTCACCCCCTTCCTCAGTTTCTCCCTGTTCTGATTCTAGTAGGTTTGCCGAGCAGAGCACCACTGCATTGTAGCAACAAATGAAAACGGACGACTACAGCAGAGCGGCTAGACTCACCAAACTCCTGCACCCCTGTACCCTGTACCCAGCCCTGCACCCCTGCACCCCTGTACCCAGCCCTGCTCCCCTGTACCCTGTACCCAGCCCTGCTCCCCTGTACCCTGTACCCAGCCCTGCTCCCCCAACTATCAGTCCTAGCTCCTCCCCCTCTCTACCCAGCCCTGCACCCCTCTCCCCCCTCTATCAGTCCTGCCCCCTCCCCCTCTCTACCCAGCCCTGCCTCCCCTCGCACACATCTTCACACCCCTCACCCACACACACCACCATACACACCCCTCTCTCTCACACACACACACAGACACACACAAACACACATCCTACACACACCACCGCCACCATACAGAGTGGAATTCAAGTAGGGCACCAACCCAGATGTATAGAAGTGATTAATCACTTTCCCGCTTCCAGCAAAGCTCAGAGTCACTTGTCCTGCGCTGAGACGATTTACGAGCCTGAAAAACACCCCTTCAGCCCTCCTCCCATCCCTCCCACTAACCCTCGGCCTCCCATCTGGAGGCTGGGCAGCAGGCTCTCTCCGGCCCCCAGCTCCAGCCCCCAGCTCCGGCCCCCAGCCCCCAGCTCCAGCCCCCAGCTCCAGCCCCCAGCTCCCAGCTCCCAGCCCCCAGCTCCTGCCCCCAGCTCCAGCCCCCAGCTCCCAGCCCCCAGCTCCAGCCCCCAGCCTCCAGCCCCCAGCCCCCAGCTCCAGCCCCCAGCCCCATCCATCAGGCAGCACAATCGAGGAGCTGTGTCTGGAGATAGAGGGCCGGAGAAAGTCTACTGTGAAGGATTCCTGCCAAAATTGAGCCCTTCTCCTGCCCCAGTCCCCCTCCCCTCTCTCCCCCTCCCCTCTCTAACTCTCTCTCTCCAGTCTCTCTATCTCTCCCTCCCTCCCTCCCCTCTCTCTCCCTCCCCTCTCTCCCCCCCACCTCTATCGCTGTCTCTCCCCTTCCCCTTTCTCTCTCTCTCTCCCCCTCTCTCTCCCTCCTTCCTTCCTTCCTTCACTCACGCTCCTGGTCCTATTTCTCTCTCCAACAAAATGTCTATTAATAGCACAACCCCCCCTTCACTCCTTTCCCTCCCTCCCTCCCTCCCTCCCTCCCTCCCTCTCTCCCTCCCTCTCTCTCTCCCTCTCCCTCCCTCCCTCCCCTCAACTGTGCCGTGCACTTAAACAGCAGAATAAGGCTAGCATGCCAGAAGGCACTGAAGGCTCCTCTAAAGAGCCCTGGGCTACTCAGACTCAGAGGAGCTGGATGCAGCATCCAGAATAGCAACAAAGAGCTCTCTGATCGATTTGCAGCTCTTTGTATCGGCACAGACACGTTGACACTGCCGCTGCTATAAATATGCTGAGAATCGTTGAGCAAACGTGATGTTTTACAAGCAACAAAGACAAGCCAGACAGCAGGAGTGATAAAGACAGCACATCCAGTCTCATGGTACATCTGGCCTTTTACCGTTGGCACGACGACAAAGAAAGACTGATAGAGCGCTTTGGGGCGGGTGTAGCTCAGTGGTAGAAATGTTTATCTGCAGATCAAGAGGTTGCAGGTTCAAACTCTCTCCCCCCCCCCCCCCATCAATCGAATTGTATCAAAGTGTCAGCCAAATTAACACGTTATTAACATGATTTATCTTGGGATGCACTTTTAGAGTGAGTGTGGATGGAGGTACTAAAGGTGATAAGAAAGAGAGAGCATTGATCATGGTCATGTCTGACTCATGAGAAACTTCCCCTTTCACACAGTAAAAAAACACACACATTTTGGCTGAATAATTATTGTCTTCATTATTGGTATAATTGTTGTCATGGTTATGAGCATTTGGAAGGGTTATATGCATTTTAATTAGATGTTACATTTTTTTTTCTACCCGTCCACGGATTGTCCTTTTGTTCTTGTAAAGTGCAAGAGTTCCCACTGATTCACGTTCTTACAGCAGTCTGGTGCTTTGTTGTTGTTGTTGTTTGTTGATGTTGTTGTTGTTTGTTGTTGTTGATGTTGTTGTTTGTTGTTTCGTAATCCCGTTAGTGTGTACTGTACATAATTTTTCCTCACATATCTTTTCATAGAAAAAATATTGTCCATTAGTACCAAAGTCGATAGAAGTTGACCGTCCGGTCGGGATGGCGATGGGGAAGGGAGGGGGGGGGGGGAAGGGAGGTAGGGGGTTTAGAGAAAGAAGGGGGAGGGGGGTTGAGAGAGGTTGAGGGGGAGGGAGTGACTGTACAGAGAAGTGAAAGTCACTGTGTCGTATTCACCTTCAGGCCAGTAGAAGAACTATGAACACATTGTCTGTCTCAGATATACACACACACACACATGCATATACACGCAACAGATTGCATATTATATTCGTATGTGTTCTTACAACAAGTCTCTCCAGTGACCACACCGGTCATCTCTTTCAGCAGCTGGGTCCCAGAATTCAGTCGATTCTAAACCTAAACCCTGAAAGAAACTTAGTTTCTACACACCGTTCCGTGTCACTGAGTGCAAAGGTCAAAAGATCATGACATGAATACACACATAAAACCAACAGCATTCACACTGGAGAAAAATAAACGATAATAAAATAAAAAACAAAACCCCCAACCACACATTTCCTGATGTTAGGTTGGTTTGAAACTCTCCAAATGACGTCCGTGTGCCAGATCAAACACATTAAACATTATGACTCAAATCAGGACTTTCTTTAAGGTCCAGCAGTATCTCTCTGCATAGTCTTCTCAGTGCATTAATAGTTGGGCATCCCTTTAACTAACTAAACATCACACAGATTAGGCTCTCCTTTCCTTCATGTAACACGGCGGGTAAAGATTGCTTCCCCTCGCTGGCGTATTGCAGCTGCAGCAGCAGTTTTTAGCTGAAAGAACAAGAAACTTGATCGGGTCATTCTTTGCTGATGTGTCACACCCTGTTGCCAGAAATATCACATTGCCGGTAAACGATACCGGCATTATTGCCCAAACAACAGCCAGGTTGTATCGTGACATTAGCTGTGTTTTTGCTGGTAGAGCCCCCATAGATTAGAGGGGATTCGTGGATTACTGGTGCTTTCTTATGAACACGAAACACAGACTCAGACGCGAGACCCTTCCAAGACATAGATGTGCATGGATATAGAAATGTTTGAATTTACATAGTAAATCAACAAGCACAGGCTGGTTAAACTCTTATTGTGCTTGTGCTTGGAGAGTTTGGACATCCAATAATCTATCAACTACAGTACAGTGCTTGAATTCCAAATAGGAGTCTCTACGATAAAATGGACTCTACAGAGTCTCTGTGCATTTAATTCTAACAGGTTTATCATGCTATCTCTTTATGTGTCTTGGGAATAACCGTCCGTAGAAAAAGAAAGATCAAATAAATGGTAACAGCTTATAGATGCAAACTCATACATGCATAGACAATTGTTTTTGGTCGTTCTGTAAGCAGGTCTCCCTCTATCAGTCATGCATGGCTGGTCACACGGTTCATCAGAAATAAATCTGTACATCCAGACATTAAGACTCGGACATTCTCAGGTGGGCTCACACGCACTCACGCACGCAAACACATGCACACACATGCGCGTGCATACACACACATACTAGCCTTCACACACACACACACACACACACACACACACACAGCAAGATGTAAACACCACAACTGTGATTACAAAGCCCCATCAGATCTGTAGCATCTCTATATTAGACAATAAGATGGTCAACAAGACACTCACCATCCCTCCGCCCACATGACCTCTCTCTCCCCGCACTCCAGGGTCTCCTGCACCCACACCCTGGGCACTCTGGAGGGAAGTGGACAGCTGAGTGGTTAGATCCACTTGATCCACAAGGTACATGCCTGACAGAAGCACACACTGCCTTAGCACGCTGGTGCTGTAAGACACAGGAGATAGAACGTGCTCCACGGAGAGGGCTAGCAGCTTAGAACCGCTTAGAACAGCTTAGAACCGCTCCTCTAGACAATCTGACTGGACATCCTGAGAAACACCTGAGGCAGGCGTTGAGACGCAGCTAAACCTCGTCTCCCTCTGGAGACACTCCAAACTGGCACTGGGCCGCAGCCAAGCGGAAAAAGAGTATACTTCAATCTGAAATTGTACTAAATGAGAGGTTAATAATTTTGTTTTTTTTTTCGACACAATAGGACGTCTACTTTTTTGGATTTTCACATTCAATTTGTAAGTATGTTTGTACTTAAGTTTACTTTAAGTATAATATTTTTTCGCTTGTGTCTTGTTTTGGCTAGGGTAGTCTGGACTTGGCTAGCCTTGGCCAACTACCTGGGCTTGTCTAACCCGATGACTCAACTGACAGACACATATAAATGAATCCTGGCAGTCCAGCATCTACCTATCTACACCCAGGGGTTAGTGATCCTATCAACCTTATAAGATGCTGCTGCTTTCTACAGGCCCTTCAGATGGAGAAGGGATATGTGTCAGGTGCATGTCACAGATCATGCACAGCTGCTACATTACAGAGGTGTTAAAATGGCAGCCATTTTCCTTAAAAATGCTAGCTGAGCTAACGCTATCTATGCTAACACTAACCATGCTAACGATAACTACGCTAACTATGCTAACGCTAACGACGCTAATGCCAGGATTGCTGAGAGAACGGTCAAAAGGAGACAGATACAGAGAGATAACACCATCGATCTGATGGTCAGTGTTTTGGATGTGATAACCGGTATTTTATTTGTGATGGCTACTGTTTTAAACGTGAAGGCTGGAGTGTTTTTTATAGGCTAGTGTTTGTATTACTATACGATGGTTATGTCTTTGGCACTCTGTCCCACCAATCATACCTGGATGTGACCACACTACCAACACAATGGCCGTTTTTCGTTTCACAATCAAACACCGCAATGGTCTGCGTACCATCTCAAGACTTCCTCTTTCTTTTCACACTTCAAAGATTGCTTTTTGTTACAGATTAAAAGTATTATGTATAGTTGTATATATTTGAGATAAATATACATCTTATAGGCTAATTATCAATTGAACGTTTACTTTTTTTTTCAGAGGCTTCTTTGAACTTAAATGCATGCTTTTAGAAACGCAGGGAGGTCATGCAGCGCCAAGAAAGATCGGCCTTATATTTCTCCTCAGGGTCCACCGAGGTTTCAAAAGATTTACCATTTGCCTACATCAATCACAATCAGTGCCACAAGTCGTACTTTATCAAAATGCTATATCATATGATTCATAGTCTTTTAGCTAGTATTGTGCTGGGTATTTTGATAAATTAATTCACTAGGATTACATACAAAAATTGTGTCGTAGTCGTGGGGGGGGGGGGGGGGGGGGTTGCGCAGTTACCTCCCTGAAATGAGTTTCTGCAGGTTGGGATGACTGCCAAGCACATGATGACCCGCCGTCCTCCACTGTCCTTCCATGATCACAGTGAACGAATACAGAGAAACGCAGAACACAATACTGGGAAAACAACAACCAATAAAAACTATCGTCATGAAGTAAGACTTGTTCTACTGAGATTGGTGCAGACAAGAGGCAAATCCTTGGATTGATCGCACACCGTATAAACATCCCTCACATCACACCAATGCGTCGTCTTGAGGGCACTTTGAATCGAGCTAACAAGGACAGACTGGCAATGCTACACCATCAGAGAGCGAGATTGATGCTTCAACCCCTTTCAACAGTGTCAGTCTGTAATCCACTAATGCACTGGTCTAAAAGCACAGCTCAGCTACTGAGCTACATGAACACGAGCTGCTCGACGCGTACATCGTCCGGCGTACCGATAAACAAGCTTTGAACCTCTGTCTGTTTCTACCGCTAGGCCAAATGGACTGGATCTCAGTCTGAGGATGATGTTTCGGGTCTGAAAACACAACCGTATCCTAAGGTGAGGTTCCGAGACACTTAAGCTACACTGGTAACCAGGACGATGACGACGGTGACGATGGTCACCACTATTGGGAATGCTACGTTTGAGTAGAATCGGTAAAGCCGAGGAGGACATATATTCCCGTATATTCCCGTCACAGAGGATTGGGGATGTTCAGCTTTGCCAGTTATTCTGTCACTATGCCGGAGAACCTCGTTATAAACGAGAAATCCCTTCATGTTGTGAGATGGAAAATTGCAACAAGGGCTATCATACAGACACATATAGAGTAGTGTGCTGAAGCAATTAAGAGTTGTGAGTGAAATTCTTATTCGGCTAAGAGCTACATGCAAAGTTGCTACCTACGTACAGTAGGTAGTGCGTACCTATGTGACTACCATTGTGATGTCACAACTGCCGTGGTCAGTCGAACCGCTAAGTGTAAATGAGTGAAAACAAACAGGAGATAAAACATTCACTTTGTCCTGAAAGCTCTGCAGTGAAGTCGAGAGGGAGGCTTGCATCGCACATACAGTACATAAACAATGTGAGACTAAAAGCAGTGAAAAGTCAAGGCCATTCTCAGTCGTTCATCAGATACCGATGTCTACTGGAAAAAAAGGTGTCGAACCAAGAGCAGGGAGCTGATGGGTGTCATTCATCCTTTAGACCACATGGGTTCGCTCTCACCCTCACACCCTCTCCAAGCCTCCCACAGAACAGAGAATGCTTGCTTGGTCCTCACACACACTCTGTCATCTCCAGGTGACAGTTGGCGGTCACGAGGAACAGTTTGGTTTCCCTAGCTTCCAGAAGCAGCTTTTCACGGAGCGCACTCGCCAGACTCATCTGTAGAGTGCGGAGGCACAGGCATGTTGCCTGGGGAGCCGGAGACAGAAGAAGCAGCAGCATGGAGGATGGTGACAGTTGGAAGTTAAAGATGGCTGCCTTTTTTGTATATTTTTTTTACTCTGTCCCTCGTCTTTTATTTCTTTTTGTGTCCTTTTTTGTATATTTTTTTAGCTCGAGGTTTGGCTATTGTTGTGAGCAGGGTATTGATTTTAAACAGTCACAAAGGTAAAGCCGGCTCCATGCAGATAATTGAAACATTTGGATTTGCAGTCTGTCTGACAGGATCAGGACAAGGTGCTAGGAGTTTGAGGGCAAGGTGTGGTAGATGATGAAGAGGGGAGGGGCAGATGGTCTTTGTTTTAGATCGTCGCTTATATTGGCGTGTGCGTCCTGAATCTATTGCCTTGATATGCCAGCACATCTGAGAAGGCAGGCTAAACACCTCCCCCATATCCCATCTGATCTATCCACCGCACATCTCACCCTGAGGGGGGGGGGGGGGGGGGCGGGGGGCAGACATGCCGCTACACGTCTGTGAGCATCTTAGTGATGTTGACGTAGTTTGTGTTGGCCAACGTGCAGTTGGCCGTTTTGAGGTTCTCCTCCTGCAAGTCTTCGTTGCTGTTGTTCACAGCTTCCTGGATCTCCATATAGTCCGACTTGCTCATGGTCGAGCCACTCTGGCTCTTCTTGAGCTCCTCGTTGGAGTCCTCTTTGGGGACGTTGACTTGCAGGTACTGGGCCTGCTCCTCTCCCTCCGTCTCACGGTGGTAGAAGTAGTTGAAGTTGGACACTATAACGGGCACGGGCAGGGCAATGGTCAGCACGCCCGCGATGGCGCAGAGCGAGCCGACGATCTTGCCGCCGATGGTGGTCGGAACCATGTCGCCGTAGCCCACTGTCGTCATGGACACCACGGCCCACCAGAAGGCGTCCGGGATGCTTTCAAACTGGGACTCTGGTTCGTCGGCCTCCGCAAAGTAAACCGCACTTGAGAACAGGATCACCCCTATGAAGAGGAAGAAGATGAGCAGGCCCAGCTCTCTCATGCTGGCTTTCAGGGTCTGACCCAGAATCTGAAGCCCCTTGGAGTGGCGGGAGAGTTTGAAGATACGGAAGACTCTCACCAGACGGATGACTCGGAGGATGGCCAGCGACATGGCCTGCTGGCCCGCTGGGCCATCTTCGGGCTTCTCTGCCAATTCGGTGCCCAGGGTGATGAAGTAAGGGATGATGGCCACAATGTCAATAATGTTCATGATATTCCCGAAAAAACCTGCCTTGCTGGGGCAGGCAAAGAACCTCACCAGAAACTCAAAGGAGAACCAGATGATGCAGAGCGTCTCCAGGATGAAGAAGGGGTCGGTGAAGTAGGTGGAGGTGTAGATCATGGTGTAGTTGCCGTCGGGCATCAAGACCCTTTGCACTTCGTCCTCGTCGTTGCGGAAGATGGGCAGGGTCTCCAGGCAGAAGCTGACGATGGATATGAGGATAACCATGACGGAGATGATAGCTATTATCCTGGCCGGACCGGAGCTCTCCGGGTATTCGAACAGAAGCCACACCTGTCTCTGGAACTCGTTATCCGGCAGCGGGCGTTCCTCTTCCTTGACAAATCCCTCGTCCTCCCTGAACAGTTCGATCGCCTCATCCCCGAGTTCGTAGAAGCGGATTTCTTCGGAGAAGATGTCGAGCGTGACGTTGACGGGCCGTCGTAACCTGCCGCCCGACTGGTAGTAGTAGAGTATCGCGTCGAAGCTGAGCCGGTTCCTGTCGAAGAAGTATTCGTTTCTCAGTGGGTCGAAGTATCTCATTCTCTTCTTGGGGTCCCCCAGGAGGGTCTCTGGGAACTGGGAGAGGGTTTTGAGCTGCGTTTCGAAGCGAAGGCCGGAGATGTTGATGACCACCCTCTCGCAGCACTCATGGTCGGCCTCAGGGTCGTAGTCCTGGCCAGGGCGCGCAGCAGCCTCGTCAGAGGGGTCGCCGGCGGCAACAGTCATTCTGGAGAGGGAGGAGGGGGAGGCCTACACCTCTCAGTGGGGCTGGATGGAGGGGGCCAGAGAGGGAAGGGGGCAGGAGAGGAGAGAGGGCAGTAGAGGGGGGCAGGAGAGTATAAGGGGGAGGAAAGGGAGGCAGGAGAGGATTTGGGGGAGGAGAGAGGGGCAGGAGAGGAGAGTGGGCAGGAGAGGGGGGCAGGAGAGGATGTGGGGGAGGAGAGGGGGGCAGGAGAGGATGTGGGGCAGGAGAGGGGGGCAGGAGAGGATATGGGGCAGGAGAGGGAGGGGGCTCTACGCCGTAGAGGCCTGAGGGCCACAGGATGTCACCTAGGATCTGTCCTGCAGCAGAAGGAGAGGAGGGGAGGGAAATGAGAGAGAGGAAAGACAGGAGAGACAGTAGAGAGGAGAGGAGAGATCAACGTGTCAGGTAAGGTTTCAACGTACCATTTTGTAATAATCGATATGGTTTGGTATAACCTTAGACATCCTATATCTAGGGATTTGGCAGGAGAGGAGGCTAAGTGGGTGTGAAAGTCTAGTGTGAAATGATGTCCAGATCTGAGGGAAAACTCAAATGAAACAACTATCAACCAAACACAATGTTACTGTAGAATCTGCTAAAGTATTTTAACACACCTGTGCTTAAATTCTGGCTTGGTCAAAACAGTACAAGTTTCCACCAACAGCCTGTGAATCAGTGCCTATACTTTAGGCCTCGCTACTGCAATGGGGGTGGAGGAGAGGGGAGGGATCCATCTGGGTGAAACTGAAGCTTCTGCAGTGAAATCATGCATGAACATAGGGATGCAGTGCACCCAAACCATAGATAAGTAGATTGTCACAAAGATCCCAGGAGACTGAAATAGACTTGGATGAATCTTCCTGGTCTGTAAAGTGGCTAAAGAAAGCCTTTGTAACACTTATTCATAATAATTCACTTTAGAATAGTTTTGTTGGGACATTTCTGTCTCCAGTCTCAAATGGTGCCTGTCTCTGAAATATTCAAAAACACCAATAAATTATTTAGTCGCAGAAGGAAATAGGTTTCAGGAGGAAAAAAAACCATGTCTTGCCTGCATCATCCTTTTCTAACAGATGAAACATTTGTACAAAACAGCCTATTTCTTGAGAAAAATCAGGATTTCCAGTTTTAACTTCTCTGCATAGACGTGATTAGCAAGCACACACCCTACGTCTTATAGCTGAATGTTATGAAAAGGTTATAGAAAAAGTGAGAAAATAGTATTTCATCCAATACCAGTACATACCAACAGACACCTTTTTCAAAGCTCGTTTACCGTTGCTGCTCCCATTACACCGGCTAGTTGATTCCAATGACGAACGGCTCGTGACAATAATAACCGCGATGTCTTTGATCCAGCTGAAGAAAAATCTATTTCCAATTTGGGACACTTAATCAGATCCTCGTGTTGTCCGCAGCATCCTCCGCAACGCGCCGGCGTTGAGAGCGGGACCGTGTGTGCGGGTGTGTCCTCCTCCCCCTCCCAGTCTCTGTTCCTCGCGGCAGGTTGTCGTAGGATGGCGACAGACAAAAAGGCGGGGGGAGGTACCGAACCAAGAGTAGGTACTGCCGGTGCTTCCCTTAATATCCAAAGGTGCTAAGATCAGCAAAAGCATCCGCCTCCTGTGTGCTTAGACCCTATGACGTTGCCCAGCTACAACAGACAGCCGCAAAAGTAATTGCCTTTAAAGGTGCTAAGAGGCAACATCTGCAAAGAAGAGAAGAGAACTGGTGGAGAGGAGGAGTTGTTCTATTGATGACAACATTACATGTCAACAATACCAGAAATATAGGCTACTTTCATACTAGAGATTACAGGTAATCACAGCACGGTGAGCTAGTACAGTCTTCATCTATTTTTTGTTAGGTTGAATATTCAGAATGCCCTTAATTTTATACCGGGTGGGTGAGTTGCACAACGATTAGACTATTGCCCATTTATCATAAGGAAAGCTTCAAAATGATACTGCGCTCATCTGAGTTATGACTCATCACTATTCCACTGGGCTCGAACGGAGGACACTATTAACTTTAATTCACTCGCTGACAACGTTTAAAAAGGAATCAAGCATAAACCCTGAACACCTTTCCTCTCATTCCACAGTATAGCCTAAACGAGGGTGTCAAAAGAAAATAACGCCAATTAGACACAAGCGCTAATAAAGGTGATTTGTACAGCCGTGCCCATGCGGTTGTTAGTCGAGGGAGAGAGCCGCAGTCTCGTTAAGCTACACTCCTAAAAACAACAGCATCTCCAGACAATGAACTGAAATGCCACGCATGAAAGAATCACCCTGAACAGTGATCCAGATTACACAATTCCTTTTTTTGATCTATAGAGCCCGTGGTTCCTCTGATCTCGTTCTCTCGTCTAACAGAGGACAAACCGAGACTTGATTTGGTCTCGGTCTCTCTAATCACTAGTTGCCATCCTACTGCAGGTGCACAAAGCGCGGTCCGAACTGCAGTCAAGCAGCGCCTTGCATAAAGAGTGAGGTTGTGCTGGTAACGGGGAGGGAGAGAGTTCTCCCCTTGGCGCACAGTGCTAGCTACGGCTTCGTCCACCTAATCTGCAGCGTGGGTTGTTTAAAGTGAACGTGTATTGAGCACTGAGCTAGGCTAATTGTTCTAATGATGTGAAACGTGGGCCTATTATAGCATGTAGTGTCTTTTTCCTGTGCATTTGTGGGCGCAAACGTGACACACAACTGCCGATGCAGCGACAGGCTTTAAGGCAGCGACCTAAAATAAACACTGATGTGACATGTGATCTTTGTCATAATCTCAAGCATTTTTAAAGGGTCTCGGATTTCTTATTTTATTATGACAGTCAATTATGTTAACTGAAGGACGTATTATGACTCATGGTTTGTATGATTTTTATTTGTTTAAATGAGCACTGCATTAAGTAAGGATGACACAGCAATTCCATTGAATACATGTAGGCCTAAATAAGCAAAGTTCGTGGTGATGCAGTGTAGGACACGAAAAAAATAATAAATAAAATAGAAAGTGATGTCTGTTTAATGTATACAAATCAAAGGTTGTTTCTTAATCCGTTACACTATCGTTAATAGTCGTGTTATCACATTCAGTAATTTAGGCCTAATTTATAAAAGGGTTAGACCATTTTGACCTCAGATCAAGGTCGCAGATTCAAATACCCCTGTGCTGATTGCATAAAACCGTCATGCAAAGAAAACAAACTTCACAAGCACTCGTCCATTTAAAAAACGACATTAGCCTACGGCATTTGTAGGAGGCAAATTATCTTAGTCCCCATCTGCAATGTAATGGTTGCATAGACCCTCGGTTTGTACAAAATTCATGAAGTTCATTGAATCTAGCCCCTGGTGGTTTAAGTCATCGTCATAGTATTTTGGCGATAAGTGTGAGAGGCAGAGCTTGCGTTTCTTGAGCGTTCACAGTCTCAAACAGTCGCCTGGGAGTCTTCCGAGCCTAAACCGCAGTTTGAACAGGCAGAAAACAACCCCCCCAGAAAACAATCGCCCCCCCCCACCCCCCGCCACCACTACTCTCAAAGTCACAACGCGGAAAGGCTCACAAACCCAGTCACTGTGAAAGCTCAACCGAGACAGCTCCGCTGTGGAATGGACATTCCGAACGTGGAAAGAGAGGAATATTATACACGTTTTGTTTTTCTTAATAGTTTAAGCAATACGCCATCACTTCATTTTGTTAATTTACATAATTACATTTCAATTTAAAAAAATGTTTTAAATACTCAAATATATAAATGTATATACGTTAAAATGGCTGGGATTAATTTGACGCTCAAGGATAAAATATGCTGGTAAATTTGAAGACAAAGCTAACCCCAAACCTGCAGGAGGAAACACTGGAAAGAAGGATGGTGTGACCAGAAACAACCTCACCACAGGGTCAAAGGGCACGGGGAATCCCCCTGAGGAGAGGAGGAGGAAGGGATAGAGGGAGGGGCATGGAGGAATGGAGGAGATGATTTGTGAGACTTGGCATCGTCAAGGTTATTGTTAGCAGGTAGCGTTAGGCTCCCCTCCCCATATCTCCTCCTCACTCCCCTCCCATAATCTCATGTCCTCCTTCTTTTCTATCCTCTCTCCTCTCCACTCCTCTCCTCGTCTCATCTCCTTTCCTCTCCTCTCTCCTGTCTACCACACCTGCACACCTATCCTAATGGCTTTCTGAGGTTTTCCCTGACAGCTGAGTCATTATTCATGAGAGAGGAGGCCGTTACGAAGCCTGCTAATGCAGCCTATAGGAGGCTTGGATCACGTTACATTAGTCTCTCTTTAATTACAGTAAACAGTGACAGTAAAAGTGTAGGCTGCTGTTGGCATGTTACACTAATTGTGCGCGGTTGGTGGTCACTGAGGGGAGAGGGCCGCTGGGGGGGAGGAACAATGAATCGAGTTCAAGCTGCATTGATTTGAGGTCACTGACCTGCCCCTTACAGTCTGCCAATACGGGAAGCTAAGAGAATGAACTTGATGTATCGCAGAACGAAAGAAAGGCGAGCTTCTATCTTTGACACCGGTGGTGGCCTCTGTCTCCTGCAATGTCTGACATTTCAACCTCTGCCACTGAGACTGTGCGTTAAAGCAGCTCATCTAATCTTACATGTTAATCTCACATTTCGCATGCGGAGGAAGAGGTGGTTCTGGCATTGGAGGAGGGCTCTCTGTGACGGTGTAGGCCGGGGAAGGAGAGAGGCTGGGCGGCTGAAACAGTCCAGGACTGTTGACACTGCAATGCACCATCCACATGCACGCTTGACAGCCTCCCTTAAACTGGCAGAGTTATCAGGGTAACCACACACACACACACACGAACGGAGGCAAGCACAAAGCACATATGCACACAAGAACATGTGCACACACACACACACTTTGTTGTGAAGGTTTCCATTAACTACAGTATCCTTGATACACAGCAATATCTATATAAAGATTTCTGCCCAGGATGCTGTACGTGAATTCATCCCCACAGTGCTTAGACAGACCCAGATCTGTTCATATCATACACAGGCCTGCATGTGTTTAACAACTTACAAAAACATGTTGTTTGCCTGTGGATACAGTGATGCAGTTTCCTGCTGCCATCAGATAGTTAGCATGCTCTTTATAGCCATGCTGTGGTCCTGCATGTGGCTGGTTTATGACAGGCAGACTAGGTAAGATACCAGCAGACTAGGCAAGATACCAGCAGACTAGGCAAGATGAGGTTCATGTTGTCCTTCGTTTGAGGACAGACACCAGCTCCGAAACCTCCTGCATCAGAACATTTCTTTCAGCACATTTCTTTCGTTCCATGAGCCTGCGTTGTCCTGCTGGACAGAGGTCGTTTCAGCACCATTGTGCAGGAGGATGAAAGAGAGAGAGAGAGAGAGAGAGAGAGAGGGAGAGAGAGAGAGAGGGAGAGAGAGAGAGGGAGAGAGAGAGAGAGAGAGGGAGGGAGAGAGGGAGGGAGAGAGAGAGAAAGGGGGTATGAGGGGAGGGAGGGAGAGATAAGTGGGGTTGAGGGAGATGGAGAGGGGAGAGGGAGAGAGAGAGAGAGAGAGAGAGAGAGAGAGAGAGAGAGAGAGAGAGAGGGAGAAGAGAGAGAGAGAGAGAGAGAGAGAGAGAGAGAGAGAGAGAGAGAGAGAGAGAGAGAGAGAGAGGGAGGGAGATGTGGGGTTGATGGAGATGGAGAGGGGAGAGAAAGAGGCTATTACTGAGCTGCCTTCAAAGTTGAATTCCTACCGTAAGTGAAGAATAGGACAAACTGAGACGTCAAAGGGACCTCGTGAGGTACTGGACTGTCCTTACCTCTGGAGAGGACAGGACAGGAGAGGAGAAGCGCAAGGGGCACAAGGTTATTGGTCCACTGCAGTATTCAGTGTGCAGCATGCAGCATGCTGTCCAGTCTATCTTAGTCCAGGGTAAGACTGAGATGATACCCGGAGAGTTTGGGGGGCGATTTCAAAGAGAATTGGCCTCACTTTCTGTCTCATAAAGTACAGATTGATATTTGCGTGGGCAGCATGGGATCATGCTCAAACTCTGCAGGACGTGCCTCACACACATATACACACACACGTACGCACACACACACACGACTGTTACCTGAACTCAATGGGAGGCTGGGTGGCTGGGGGGCTGGAGGACTTGGAGATTAGGATGACTCACTCAGGATATTGGAGGGGATTCCTCCTCGAGTACTCTGGAGCTGACATGACACTTTTATATGAAACGCCATACAGACATGGAGATGATGTCTAGTTAAATAGTATCACAGTTTCTCGCATTGAATTGACATATTTTGACACACGTATGTAGATCCATGCAAAGCTTGTGATTTTGAATTGTCTGCCAGCAATGATTTTTGTCATTACTCCCTGCATTTCCGCACAGAGTGACGCCCTTGAAGTGTTCTGAAAATACCTCTACAGAGAGAGAGAGAGAGAAAATCTGAGAAATTGAGAAAGAGAGGGGGGATATAGCTAGAAAGAAAGAGAAGAGGGGGATAGAGAAAGAGAAAGAAAGAAATAAAGAGTACTAAGTCGATGGAGAGAGGCACACACAGACAGGCTTGTTCTGTTGTCTAATGAATACGTCAGTTAGATTTGTTGCGTTGGATACAGTGGAATTCTGCTCAAGTAGTCTCCTTCCGTTGCCACGGAGACTGCCCCTAGCGACATTCCAGTGAGCTGGAGGTGGCCCCGTTTGATGACATCATTCCCTCAGAGCCACTCCCCCTCTGAAGATGTCAGGTATCATCGGAAGCTGCACGATGACCAAGCACTTTGCTTGTCCTTGTTCAACTCCCTCCTGCCTCTCTCTGCCTCGTTCGTCCGGTGTAATTCGATGTCGGTTATCTGGTTTCAGAGAGAATAAGACCATTGCATCCATACAATACCTTTATCCTTTGTTTGTCCTGAGGGGATTTATTACACTATACTTTTAGCCAGTTAGCAGATGCTTTTATCCAAAGCGACATTCAAATTGTGTAAGAATTAAGAAAGAACAGCAGAAAAATCAATGACTGGAAGTGCATAACTCAGAAGTGAGTTAAATTGCGAACAGTCAACTTACAGTAAAGTGAGCAACATTGACTTATCAATTGCAAAGGAAGCATAATGATTTTATGACTAGGCTGGTATTTAGGTCAACTGTGGGGGGTAAAAGCATGTCTCTGGCAGGGTAATCTGGGCTTCCCTTAGACACACTGAAAGCCTTGAAATGTGAGTCTTCAACCAGAAGAGCGAACTTCATAAATGGTCCCCAGAAGACCGTTAGATAGACACCAGAGCAGACGGATGGTGTGGACAGAAACATAGAAGACAGATCCATCTGAAGTCTCCAAGTCAGCGACAGCGTGGAGTCTAAGGGAACCATAACATGACATGTATCACCGGTGAGATGCCGTGAAAAAATAGTGTGAGATGGTCTCGTTCACAAATACTTCATCTTCAAGTTCTACTATGACGGGGCCCCTTCAAGTCTCTCTCCTCACTGATATTTTCCAATCTGTCGCTATTGCTCGAGTGGCTAACTCAAAGACATTCTCATAGAGGAGGAGGGGATTGAAGAGGGGAGGGGAGAAGAGAGGAGAAGAGAGGCGAGGAGGATGAGAGGAGAGGGTCTTTCCTGAAATATATTGTGTTGTGCGCAAGGTTACAGAATGCAGTCAAGCAGACCTGCATCTGTATGACACATACAAACTACACGCAATCGCGCTGCTTAAAACCCATAATTTTGTGTGAGTGCAGGTCAGTCCTGCCAATTGTTGATAGAAGTTTGCAGAGTTCTGGGTTTTCAACTGTTGAAAGGAGTTCCATTGATAGAACATCAGGTAATGGATTGCTCACATTATCTCTCCACCACAGTTGTCTTCCACCAGCTTTAACATGTCCCATATTACCCTTCTTTTTGAGCCGTGACAGGAGTGATTTATGAGCTCAGGGAAACTCACGGACACGCTTTCCTTTGCCCCGAGATAAAAATACAGAGACAAGTCTATTTGTAGCGCCGGGGAAAACACAGGCAGTCAGCTGTTCTGGAGCAGCACCTGGGCTCACAGGAACTGTCGGACCGTCTCTCCAGCCAAGATTCTTAATTAACGGTTTCTCTCGATCCGACACAGCGTTGAAGACAAGATCTGAAGCGATTATCTGACTTGAACTTTGAAACTTCAGTGAAGGTCGTTAGATTTGTGTGTTGCGTACAGTAAGTGAAGGCCATATTTTGGTCAACCAAAAGCTACCTCATTATTTTATATGTATCTGAGTAATCCGTCTAAGGGAGAATGGTGAGATCAATGGAAATACAGATCCAAACTCACTGTTCTGTGAAAAGATTCTGCATGGCCGTGACCGTCCCATTTCTCAGTTCTGGATCCAAAGGTGTAGATACAAACGATGGATAACACGCTCGAGCATAATGTATTTAAATGTGTCCAATCATCTAAAGTTGATTGTGTGTTGAACATTATTACAGTCCTTTGTGTTTAAAGCAATCTTTCAATGCTCACATACTTCCCCTAGAGGGCAGTACTGGGCTGTGTTTCCGCCAGTCTCAGACCCGATCCATCCGGACAGACTAAAACAACAACAAACATGCCTAAAAACAGCATATGTTTTAAACTCTCATAAATAAATTTTCTTTTAATTAACTTTTATCCAAATGACAATAATAATAATAATAATAAATACAGGACTGACAATTATAGTAACAATAATAACACGTTTAAAAAAAAAAAATTCTACAGGTAGGCTACACTTTCTGAGTTTCATGTTGTTTAATTGTAACTTGTTTAACTGCATGCTCTTATGGTTCTTCCCTTTGGCACTTATTTGGTTTTTCACAATGTATGCTTCATGTTTTGGCTGCTCGCAATGTTTGGGGCTATCTCGTTGTTATGATCAGTGACCTATGTATGCTCTTTTGTAAAGCTCTCTCTTGGAAGTCGCTTTGGATAAAAGCGTCTGCTAAATTCATAAATGTAAATGTTTTGTGTTAATAGGAACAAAAAAGGTAGGTTAGTCCATAATTATGTATTTAATTGTTAAAGACTTTCTAACGCATAAATACGTCACCATGGATGTTTTGACAGAAAGCTTGTTTAGATTTTTTTTATATTTAATCTTTGATTTTGAGGTTGCTGAGTATTCGGAATAGGATCCATTTGTTATTTTCTCTGACAGAAACTCATTTTCGCTGCTCGTCATCTTAAGAGATATAATGACTCAAAACGAAACTTTTTTTTAAATCAAGAAGTGCCTAGGCCTACGGTAAGGACCTAGGCCTACGGTATTCGTTTGTAGTTGTTAAGTTTGACGTCAGTCTTAGTTGGCATGCCAACTCAGAGAGAGCGCAAGCAGGCTTGCAGTTCGGGTGATTGGAAAAATGTTTTGAGGATAACCGACAGTGCGGAAGTAGCCTAGCTAGCCCATTCTGTCCTCTAGGTGGAATATATAATATTACATATTCGACCTAGGCCAGTGGCCCAGCTGTGCCCATTCTCTGTATGAAATCCAGTCTAATCACCTGAACTAATGTTGGGGTATTAACTGTAGGCGAAGCCAAATGTAACTTGTAGCCTATTGATTTGTAAGTTGTTTGAATTAGGCTAAACTAGGGCGTTGGATAAATTATGCAAAGTTAGGTTGGTTTTACCAATCATAATCATAATAGAAATGTGAAAAGGATATCAAAGGATCTTCTTTTGTGTTTTAAGACAGACGGATGAATCAAATTTGAAGGGTCTCCGTGGAATATCTAAGTGGTACCATGGCAACATTAATGGGGTTACCCAGGTAACGATCGTCGTCATGGAGACTGCATCACAAGGCGGGTTTAATAGCAACCAGGAGGCGGGACTTTGAGCGTGCATGCGCACATAATAATGTATTCAACACTGTTCACATTACGAAATGGACATTCTTTTAGGAGCGTGTTCAATACCCTAAGGATACCCTCATTTAAATCCATTGTTTTGCCCTGTAGAAACTGTGATCAATGAGACATGCCACATAGCATAGACCTACACAAATATATATTTTAATCCGTTATATGCATCAAAAAAAGAAACTTGTTTAACCAAAGACCCTTTCCGAGTCTCGGGTTTAGGCTACATATCTTCCGTTGTATTTGGTATAGGCTAAAGGCGGTTCTGAATGAAAATACCTGTAGTAACATGCGCGTTACCTTTCGTATCGACACGACATCGACTCTGAATTACCTGAATAATAACACGAACAATACTCGGAGAGTCGGATCTCATAGTGCTGGATATCAGTATAGAATAACCTTACAGACATTTGGGCTATATATTGCTATATTCATTATACAGGACTGATAAACACACAAACCCACCCCCACGCCAAACACAGACAACTCTGTAAAGATTGATAGATTGTGAGGTATAATGCTACAGTAAGGACGGCAACACTTGACATCAACACCTGCATTTGACTCAAGGACGAATCGAAACATCACGATATGGTAGGCATCCTACCATACAGTATACTGTAGGATTTATACGTCCACTTAACAGATATGAACACGTCACGATTGCTTATCATGAAAAGAGTAGTGGTAATAGAGATCTCGAAGCCTGCTACATGCTTCATTAGGGGCCAGTCTTTTACACATCCGTAAAAATCTTTTTGATGTTTACACAGTTTTGTTTGTTTTCGTTATTGAAGCTGGGCTGTTTAAAAGCACTGTTGAGGCTCTCCTCTATAACCATATATTCCGACTTGCTGAGAGATGAGGCGCTGCACGTCCGCTTCAGTTCGTCTGACGGTAGGTGTTCACAGCTACTGACATGGAGGTATTGCGCGCTCTCTTCCCCGTCGGTTTCCCGGTGATAAAAGTAGTTGAAATTAGAGACGATAACGGGAACCGGTAGAGCAATAGTTAACACCCCGGCTATCGCGCACAAAGACCCCACTATTTTACCACCGATGGTCACCGGGTGCATGTCTCCATATCCCACGGTAGTCATGGTGACCACGGCCCACCAGAAGGCATCTGGGATGCTTGTAAAACTGGAGGACGGGTCGTCCGCCTCGGCAAAGTAAACCGCGCTGGAAAACAGAATCACTCCTATGAAGAGGAAGAATATGAGCAGGCCAAGCTCTCTCATGCTGGCTTTTAATGTCTGCCCTAGAATCTGAAGTCCTTTAGAGTGACGGGATAGCTTGAAGATGCGGAAAACTCGAACGAGCCTGATGACCCTGAGGATGGCTAGCGACATAGCTTGCTGGCCGCTCCCGTCACTATCGGCCAGCTCTGTTCCCAAAGTGATGAAGTAGGGAAATATAGCCACTATGTCAATTATATTCATTATGTTTTTTGAGAACGTGGTTTTGCTAGGACAGGCAAAGAAACGGACAAGCAATTCAAACGAGAACCAGATAATACAAAGGGTCTCTATCACAAAGAAAGGGTCTGAAAACGAACTTGGGACGTAGGGGGCAGTCCCGTTAACTACCGGTGCCACGGTGGCCGGGTCCTTATCATCACGAAATTCCGGTAAGGTCTCTAAACAGAATATAACAATTGAGATTAAAATGACAAGGACTGAGACTATGGCTATTCCTCTGGCTGGACCAGAGCTTTCGGGGTATTCAAACAACAGCCAAACCTGCCTTTGTAATTCATTGTTAGGCAAGGGACGTTCCTCTTCTTTTATGAATCCTTCATCCTCTCGAA
Organism: Thaleichthys pacificus; assembly: GCA_023658055.1. Taxonomy (NCBI): domain Eukaryota; kingdom Metazoa; phylum Chordata; class Actinopteri; order Osmeriformes; family Osmeridae; genus Thaleichthys; species Thaleichthys pacificus. The sequence goes on along the minus strand of CM042868.1, from coordinate 3,014,324 downwards.
ATTTTTCCATTGCCTCTTCCCCTAGCTGATAAAATCTGATCTCCTCCGAGAAAATATCAATGGGAACGTTAACAGGTCTCCGGATGCGCCCCCCGGACTGGTAGAAATAGAGAATAGCATCGAAGCTGGGTCGGTTTCTGTCGAAAAAGTACTCGTTCCTCAACGGGTCAAAGTAGCGCATTCTCTTCCTCGGGTCTCCAAGCAAGGTTTTTGGAAACTGGTTGAAAGTTTTAAGTTGAGTTTCGAAGCGCAAGCCTGAGATGTTGATAACCACTCTCTCACGGCACTCGTGTCCGCGCTGGTATCGATCGACTGACAGGTGGGTCGAGAGCGCAGAAGACTCTTCCAGCATGTTTTCAACAGTCATGACGCCTTTCTCCGCCTCGCCGTAGCCCGGGTTTTCACCGTTATCCCCCCTGTTCCTCAGAGAGGAGGGTGAGTCGATGAGGTTGAAGTGGTCATCCATACAGGTGGTGTGGCAATACAGAGTGCGCCGCGCCTCTCCTGACTGCCCGCCCTTGGAGAGCTATTAACCGACAATCAAGCGACGCGTTTTCTCTCTCCCCTCCCCATTCCTTCGTATCCACAGTAAAGTGTTGCCGCCTCACGAAGCGCGCACGGAGGTTTATAAACACATGTCTATTCCCGCCCACGGCGCGCATATGTCAGACATACTTCCAGCATCCGCCCAATCGGAAACCAACTTGACACAAACGGAGACACCAGATGCTCGTGCCATCTCACTTTGTGTCCAACCTGTGAGTGCCATAAGAAACACATTAGAATGGGCGATGACACAGTTCTGAGGCCGTGCAGTCAACAAAACGCTCGAGTATTATCTTTTTTCTTTACAGTTGCACTTTTCACGATCACACATAGAAAGTGGAAAGGAAGAACTCGCTTTGTTCTATAGCTCCTTTCTTTAATGTGCAGCTATGCTGTAGCAGATGTCCTTACCATGCTGCTATCCATGGTCCTGAAATGGTCGCAAGCGTCTTCATACATTAAACTCTTTACATTTACATTTTACATTTAGCAGAAGCTCTTATCCAGAGCGACTTACTTTACTCATTACTTTTTCACACAATGTTGTTGAAGTCTCAACTTGTGAATATAACCTACACAAATAGCATAGCTAAAATTTCTCGTCAAGAATATGAGATTGTGGAAGTACAAAAATACTGCATTCAACCTATTGTTTCCAAACATTAAATATTGACAGAGTAATGTGTCAATAAGACCTGAACAAAGCAGATGCAAAGATGAGAAAAGCGACTTGTCATTTCCTTTTAAATTCCCTCTATTCATGACGTTTCACCCTTAGAATGCCCCCAGCAATCGCCGGAGATGTCACCCCCATCTTGTGTTGGGATTGATGACGAAACGGTAAATCGATGCCATTTATTATTCATGCCAACAGGCCTTATCAAAGGCAGGCTGTCACAGTTGGTGGCACTGGGACATATTAATCTGTGTGCAAACAAGTTCAGCGACAGCTGTAATTTAATCCAACAGAAGGAAGAAACTCCAGGAATTCCACAACATGGGATTATTCCAGATGTTTTTTTCAAAACAGTTTTTGATGCAGGTGTAGGCGGCGTTGTAGCGGGGACACTATTTTAGCAGGGTAACTGTCGCGGAGCTGCCTTCAGGCACGTGGCCTCGGGGGAATTACCGTTTTGAGAGGGTTGTAAAACATTCCCCCCTCAGTCTGCCTGGTAGCTGGGGTGATTTGTTGACTTCGTCTGAATACTAAATCAGACTCCATAGATACAGAGCTCGGTATTAAAGGTTTGTGCGTCGGCATAGCGTCCGCTTATTGAGTCAGATTTAAAGATTTTAGATGATTTAATTTAAAAAAATATCCGTTATTTGATAAATACGATTAAGTATGAATAGCTATGTAGTTTTTTATGTTGAGTAAATCATGGCTGAACATTTGGTTGGATAATGTTAGCTAACATCCACATAGAGTGTGATATTGTGTGCCATTCGTGGCTCCATGGAAATGTACCACCTCTAGGCTTCTGCAAAACATTGTCAGATTGGTGACTCAGTTTTTCAAAAACACTGTTTTTTGTTTCCTCATGTTAAAGGGGTCCTTTTCAAATCAAAAAGGACAACATCCTCTTAATGGTGAAGGCGAGGCTGTTTTCAATCTCTCCAGTGTTGGCTCAACAAATTGAGAGATGAAAGAAAATACAGCACCCTGGGTAGATGAAACAGGCTCTTTCATTTTCACTGCCATTCTTTATTATTGAATATGTCTCTCTCTTTCTCTCTCTGCCTCTCTCCCCCTTTATCTGTCTCTGTATCTCTATTTATCTGTCCAACTCTTTTCACCCCTGTTCTTCTCTCTTCAAAACACATGTTTAGCCAGGAGTAAATTGATTTTAAATCATCAGTCATTTTCCCAAGGCCTGTCTCTAACCCTAACCCATCCCGTTGAACCCTCAGACCAGTGCAGGAGTCCATAGCCTGTCTTGTCAGAACCCAAGTCAGACTACAGTTTTGAAAGGTGAAAATTACAAATGACCTGACAAATTATCCCATGTCGATCTTCAAACCTTTAAAAATAGTCATCCAAGCCTCACATCTCAACCATTCTACTCAGTCATCGTTCGTTCACAATAGCAGATCTCTCCAGTCTGAATGAGCAGGACCTTGGACACTGGCACACGCAAGCAAACAGACCGTGGTCTCTCCTGGGTGACAGACAGAGCAGCTCTCTCCTGTCTGAACGCCGAGGTGAAGGTCTCTCCCGTCTGAACACGGTCCCTGAGCTTGGCGTTCAGAGGAGAGAGAGAGAGATCGATAGTTAGGGAGAGATCAGGGTCCATCGATCACCTCTGCATAGCCTCTGATCTGTGCCAGCGGAATCATTACTTGTTCTGTGTCCATCTCTGTCCCGCTCACGGGTCAAAGGTCAAGGTCACGAGCAGCACTCCAGTTCCTGTTATAGTCTTGGTGTGTTATTCAGTCTGAGACAAAGGTTACGAATCAACTGGTGAATGGATGCAGTAGACAGACAGATCACTCTGGACTCAAAACAACTTTGGAACCATCCACATGAAAAACAGGAAGCAATGTTGTGGTGGGTTGGTGTTGGTTAGCTTCATGTTGTTAGGCAGTGGGAGACCTAAGAGGGGTTTACAGGCCATTTTCTCCATCCTATTCTTCCTCCTTCATTAGGCTTTGCCGCCACGGTAACAGGACCAGCTGCCACGGCAACATGCAAAACAAGGTTGACACAGATAGCGAGTGGCTGGGGGCTTGGACCCAAACGCCTAAGCAACCTGCACACTGTCACACCACACACACACACACACACACACACACACACACACACCCATTCATACGATCACAAAAGAGATCTCATAAGGAGAGACACATAATCACACACACGAACACAGAACACACACAGATACAAACACACAGCTCTCATAAGATCACACATGACTCTCACACAGACACAGATCAACACATCAAACACACACACACACACAGACACAAACCGATGTAAGGAAGTAAAATTAACTGTATCAACACCTTTTCTTATGGGGTGTATTTCCCAGACACCCACAGCATGATGTCATGAGTGGTGACAGGAGGCTGTTCCAGACACACCGCCACAGAAGTGATGTGTGACACCCCACATCTCAAGAAATCATTCCACATGACAAGCCCTGCCGCAGCACCTGAAGGTCACCCTGCAGATGGGACACGTGTCGTGGGTAGGGTATCAAGAGAAGACCCCGCTCCTGTCCTTCTTCTCCCCCCATCCTCCCTCTCTCCTCCCCCATCCTCCCTCTCTCCTGCCTCCATCCTCCCCTCTCCTCCATCCATCCATCCACCCTCCCCTCTCCTCCATCCATCCATCCACCCTACCCTCTCCTCCATCCATCCATCCACCCTCCCCTCTCCTCCATCCATCCATCCATCCACCCACCCACCCTCCCCCCACCCCAGCCCACCAGGAAGAGTGTGTGTGCTGGGTCCTGGTGGGACTCTGTCAAGGTAATGGATTGCTTGGGCTGAGCACAATGCTCCCTAGAGCATCGGGTCAAAGCTTTATGTCTGCGCTGAGCGCAGGGGTCTAAGCCAGGAGACCACACATGCCGGGCTGGGCACTAATAGCGTCTCTGTAATTGATCGTGGTAGGGGGGCGTTGGGTTGTATATCCTGACGGGCTGGCTGAAGGGAGGGGAGGTGCAAGGTTAGGCTATAGCTGGGCCGTGTGGAGATAGAGCTTGTCTCGGAGGGCTGCCCCACGCAACAAATTAAAGCACCTCCACTGTGAAAGTGACTGCTAGTACAGTACATCTTCTCATTTGAGGATGTTACATCATATCTTATTCATTTAGCGTCAGTGTTGTCAGCGTGGAGGAGGAGCCTAATCAGAGCGGTCTGCTGTGACGATCAGCGGGACTCTGGCAGACAGACAGACGGTCTCCTGAAGTGAGAATCACAGACCTGGAGAAGCAGGAGGGGAGGAATGGTGTGACTCACACCGTCTGAGTCGAGAGCCAGAGATCAGGGAGGAGAGAGGAGGGGGAGGAGAGAGGAGGGAGGAGGGAGGAGGGAGGAGGGAGGAGGCAGGATGGAGAGAGAGGGAGGAGGGAGGAGGAGGGAGGAGAGAGAGAAGAGAGGAGGGGGAGGAGGGGGGAGAGAGAGAAGAGAGGAGAGAGGAGGGGGAGGAGGGGGGAGAGAGAGAAGAGAGGAGGGGGAGGAGGGGGGAGAGAGAGAAGAGAGGAGGGGGAGGAGGGGGGAGAGAGAGAAGAGAGGAGAGAGGAGGGGGAGGAGGGGGGAGAGAGAGAAGAGAGGAGGGGGAGGAGGGGGGAGAGAGAGAAGAGAGGAGGGGGAGGAGGGGGGAGAGAGGAGTAAGAGAAAGAAGAGAGAGAGGCAGGAAAGACTGTCCCAGTTCCAGTTCATGTGCGAGTCTGACAGAGTGAAGGAGCTACAAGTGAAGCTCAGTAATGGAGACGAGAGGAAACTCAATTTGCGGCTGTCATCAGCATAACCAACCCCAGATGCACCTCCTGTCCTCCTACTGACAGGCTGACCTGCGTGCCTCTCATTCGGATTCAAACTGATTCCTTGCTGTTCTTCTGGCATCAACTTTGGCGACGGCTGGGCAAGAGGGGTGGGTAGGATGGGGGGGGGGAGGGGTGCAGGAGATATGGAAAGAAGCACTGTGCATTGCCAAAAGGATCAAATGACAATGAAACTGATCTTTTTTCTTTTTTTTTACATGCACATGCAACAGAATCGGTGTAGATCAGGAAGCTATGCTGGGAGCATGTTACTAGTTCAGTCTGAACACCCAAGGGGACATTCAAGACCTGGAATAATATTCTGGAATGCTAATGACCACCAGGAAGAGGAGGGAGAAGATCCAAGCGCTGCCGCTACAAGAGGAAACCTCCTGCTCTGGTACTTAAGCATGAGAGATGAGCTCCAGCACATTGTTTACAGCCCCCAGCTCCCCTCTTCCCTCACACACACACACACACAGACACACACACACGCATGCAAACACACACACTCACGCACATGCATGCAAGCTGTAGCGAAATGAAAAAAAGAAGTCAAGGGATTCCTCTGTGCTCGGCCCCCTCCAGGCGTCCTTAAGGAGCTCCAGTAGCTGAAATACGAGGGAACGTAAAAATGCACATAAACACACTCGCTAGCTAACAAGAAAGAGCTTGTACACACACCCACACTGTGTACACACACACACACACACACACTGTGTACACACACACAGGTCTCTGTAGTGCCTTTGATCTTTCTTCATTGTGTGTGTACCTACAGAAAATTGTAAACAGACACACCAAAAGATGTCTTGAACGGAGAGAAATCCCATCAGGATATTTCTTTCCGTCGTGCTTTCCCAGGATGCAGAGCAGCAAACCAGAGACGTGAAGCAGAGGAGCTGGACTGCTCACACAACCAGCCTCACACTGCCCCGGTACCTCACACAACCAGCCTCACCCTGCCCCGGTACCTCACACAACCAGCCTCCCCCTGCCCCGGTACCTCACACAACCAGCCTCACCCTGCCCCGGTACCTCACACAACCAGCCTCCCCCTGCCCCGATACCTCACACAACCAGCCTCACACTGCCCCGGTACCTCACACAACCAGCCTCACACTGCCCCAGTACCTCACACAACCAGCCTCACACTGCCCCGGTACCTCACACAACCAGCCTCACCCTGCCCCGGTACCTCACACAACCAGCCTCACACTGCCCCGGTACCTCACACAACCAGCCTCCCCCTGCCCCGGTACCTCACACAACCAGCCTCACACTGCCCCGGTACCTCACACAACCAGCCTCACACTGCCCCGGTACCTCACACAACCAGCCTCACCCTGCCCCGGTACCTCACACAACCAGCCTCACCCTGCCCCGGTACCTCACACAACCAGCCTCACCCTGCCCCGGTACCTCACACAACCAGCCTCACACTGCCCCGGTACCTCACACAACCAGCCTCCCCCTGCCCCGGTACCTCACACAACCAGCCTCACACTGCCCCGGTACCTCACACAACCAGCCTCACCCTGCCCCGGTACCTCACACAACCAGCCTCCCCCTGCCCCGGTACCTCACACAACCAGCCTCACACTGCCCCGGTACCTCACACAACCAGCCTCACCCTGCCCCGGTACCTCACACAACCAGCCTCACACTGCCCCGGTACCTCACACAACCAGCCTCCCCCTGCCCCGGTACCTCACACAACCAGCCTCACACTGCCCCGGTACCTCACACAACCAGCCTCACCCTGCCCCGGTACCTCACACAACCAGCCTCACCCTGCCCCAGTACCTCACACAACCAGCCTCACACTGCCCCGGTACCTCACACAACCAGCCTCACCCTGCCCCGGTACCTCACACAACCAGCCTCACACTGCCCCGGTACCTCACACAACCAGCCTCACCCTGCCCCGGTACCTCACACAACCAGCCTCACCCTGCCCCGGTACCTCACACAACCAGCCTCACCCTGCCCCGATACCTCACACAACCAGCCTCACCCTGCCCCGGTACCTCACACAACCAGCCTCACCCTGCCCCGGTACCTCACACAACCAGCCTCACCCTGCCCCGGTACCTCACACAACCAGCCTCACACTGCCCCGGTACCTCACACAACCAGCCTCACCCTGCCCCGGTACCTCACACAACCAGCCTCACCCTGCCCCGGTACCTCACACAACCAGCCTCACCCTGCCCCGGTACCTCACACAACCAGCCTCCCCCTGCCCCGATACCTCACACAACCAGCCTCCCCCTGCCCCGATACCTCACACAACCAGCCTCCCCCTGCCCCAGTACCTCACACAACCAGCCTCCCCCTGCCCCGGTACCTCACACAACCAGCCTCACCCTGCCCCGGTACCTCACACAACCAGCCTCACCCTGCCCCGGTACCTCACACAACCAGCCTCACCCTGCCCCGGTACCTCACAAGACAGATCAAACTTTGCACTGCCCTTTTTTTTTGTGTCGGAGGTCTCCAACCCTGTTCCTGGAGACTTACCTGCATGTTGGTTTTTGCTCTAACCACAAGTATTTGACCTGATTCAACACTAGGTACTTGATCAACTAGCAAATTATTATTAAATTACATTACAATAGATACCGTAAACCTCACATTGTCATGTGAATGGGCTAACGTCACTGCCAGGAAACAGAAGAGGATACAGATAAGGACTTGCTGTGGCAACGCAGCTGAAACAAACAAACAAGCTGAGTATTGATGTGTGGCGTGAGCCTGCTGTTACATAACTGCTGCTGTGCACTGACTGCAGCCAGAGCGCAGACCTTTCACAACCCATCATCCAGTACTGCTGTCATCTCAGTGATCTCCACAACACACACCCTCACTCGTACACCCACATACACCCCCCCCCCCCCCCCCCCCCCCCACACACACACACACCGAAATACACACCCACCCTCTGCTGGATCCTGGAGCAGAGACATCCTGTAAACAGAGAGTTTCTGTTGGTCGTGCACGTCGGGGAGAGTTCCTGAGGCAATACCATTCCCAGCATGCACTCTGGCGTTGAAATATTTACCGCCAGGCAGAGCTGCCAGCCCGGCAGACATCCAGGTCAGTGCAGATGATTGGAGAGCCTGCTGCCTGGAAAACACCCCCTGTACAGCCGAGGCAGAGAGACAGGCTGGCAGAGAGACAGGCTGGCAGAGAGACAGGCTGGCAGGGAGACAGGCTGGCAGGGAGACAGGCTGGCAGGGAGACAGGCTGGCAGGGAGACAGGCTGGCAGAGAGACAGGCTGGCAGGGAGACAGGCTGGCACAGAGAGACAGGCTGGCCAAGAGACAGGCTGGCCGAGAGACAGACACGCAGAGAGACATACATGCAGAGAGACAGACATGCAGAGAGACAGTCAGGCAGAGAGACGGACATGCAGAGAGACAGACATGCAGAGAGACAGTCAGGCAGAGAGACAGACATACAGAGAGACAGACAGGCAGAGAGACAGTCTGGCAGAGAGACACAGACATGCAGAGAGACAGACATGCAGAGAGACAGTCAGGCAGAGAGACAGACATACAGAGAGACAGACATGCAGAGAGACAGTCAGGCAGAGAGACAGACATACAGAGAGACAGACATGCAGAGAGACAGTCAGGCAGAGAGACAGACATACAGAGAGACAGACAGGCAGAGAGACAGTCTGGCAGAGAGACACAGACATGCAGAGAGACAGACAGGCAGAGAGACAGTCTGGCAGAGAGACACAGACATGCAGAGAGACAGACAGGCAGAGAGACAGACAGGTAGGAAACCCCAGAGTGGCAGAACAATGAATCCTTTTAGAATTCAAACTAAAACAAACAAAGCTGAACATATGATTAGACTTCAAAGCCTGAGTCCTCATTAAATATTGTCTCTTTGAAGAGATTCTGGCAGTCCAGCATATGAGAACACAGATGCATCTCACCAACAACACAGACTCTCTCTTTCTCACACACTCTCTCTCACTCACTTGCTCTTTTTCTCGCTGTCTCTCTCTCCCTCTGCAATTCCACTAATTACACACAAATTATGCAAAAGTATTTGTATTGGCCTGTCCTATGTCTCTTTTCAGTCAGTGCCAATCCGTAACTACAGTTGTGGCATGTATAATTATACCTGATGATCATCATAACCACATGCTGTGCATGAACCTCACAGCCGAGGAAACCTGGTCGGTTTAACCATCCTGGTAAACTGGAGAAATCCTGTGGCTCTCCCAATCAGGAAGGGCAGGCTTGACATTTAGAACGTCACAGAAAGAACCGGGGAAAAAACGTCATCACAATCCGGACGCTGTGATTCTGAAGCTCTGCATCTGTGTTCCAAAGAAAATTAGGTCAATTACAACCGAGCGGAAAGAAACAGGTCAATAATTTCATTTTTGTATTTGGGGACTCTTTCCATCACGTCTCAAGGGGCCGAGTGAGGAGAAGGAGGAGAAGTGGAGTTTCTGTACAAGCTGAACGTGTTTTAAGTAGCCCATTGGACTTCTTTAGTCCTGCTTCCCTTGATAGTTTCCTTGCGGCCTGTCTAAACCTATAGCATAAATCATCTAAACCTACAAAGTCCTAAATGCATATGAGCTACTATTCTTATCAACAATGTAGGCTAGTGTAACAGAAACTAGAGAGGGAACCATTTCTGGTGTTCTGTCGGTTGCGGTTCAAACCTGTTGTTTAAACTAATTTCAACAAATATGAGAAGTTAACAAAAAAAAGTTCTGAAAAAAGGTTTAGTAACTTTTGCTAGAAAAGAGCAGACATCTCCATATTATCTCAGGTTGTTCATTGTGACCAAAAGAACACAGAAAATAACATGATGGCAGGACAAGACCCTTTGCATGTTAGGGGAGGGGGTACACATTATATCAAGTGAAAAAACGGCCTGATATAATGTGTATCCCCTCTGTAACTTTTGCTAGAAAAGAGCAACTTCAGTATCTTGACCAATACCAGTAGTAGGTCAACAAAAATGGTCAAAGGAAAACCTTTCATTGAAGACGGGAGAGTTTTTAAGGAAGTTTATATTTCATTCCAGCGACTGCTGTCTGACGACATCAGCTAATCGTAGAGGAACACAGCAGGCAGATGCTAACATCTGGAAGAGCCCCCATGTTGACTAGATAAGAATCTTAAGGCGGATTTACATTTACATTTAATCATTTAGCAGACGCTCTTATCCAGAGCCGACTTACAGTAAGTACAGGGACATTCCCCCGAGGCAAGTAGGGTGAAGTGCCTTGCCCAAGGACACAACGTATTTTTGGCACGGCGGGGAATCGAACCGGCAACCTTCTGATTACCAGCCCGATTCCCTAACCGCTCAGCCACCTGACTGGATTTGTGACGGGGAGCGAATAAGGGTTAAGACTGAGGGATTGGCAGGGTGACGACCTGGAACTGCGTCTGTCAAGCAGAGTGACGAGATATCTGTGATGTGGTCAAACCATCGCTATGAAAAACACCAGACCAGACATTATGGACGCAACGGTAGCAATGCGTGTAAAAGGTTAAATACATGTAAATGTCACAATGTCACAACTTACGGCAGTGTGGCTTTGTTGGTCTACGAGACTTTAAACTGCAGACAGTTACAAAACCCCATTGTTGGATTTCTGATGGTCATATTTCCTTTCTTTGAGGTTTTTCACAAACCAAATCTCACCAAATATATATATATTTTTTTTTAACCCTTGTGTTATCTTCGGGTCACCGTCGTATTGCGACAACTTTACCGTATACAAAAACAAAGTGAAGCATTTTCTTTTAACCGTTGGGCTGTCTCAGACCCCCCACATTGCAAAGGTTAAAAGAAAATGATTTGTATTTGTTTTTGTAGTTGGGTAAAAATTGGGTAAACACAACAATGGTTCGTTATGAACCTTTGGGTCATGTGACCTGAAGGCAGCACAAGGGTGAAAATATATATAATAGTCAAAGTGTTGTGCATGAGAGTAGAGTTCAGGTGTGTGTGCGGCTTGTTCCTCAGGACTGGAGTCGGCCAGAGGGGAATCTTTGCTCTGTCACTGAGACAGCTGTGACATGGCATGCTGAACAGGAGCTCTGTTTGAACTAACACACACACACACACCACCTACACCATCCTCCCCCCTCCCTCCTCCAACACACACACACACACACACACCACTACACATCCTCCCCCCTCCCTCCTCCAACACACAAACACACACACCAACACCGCCATTCTCCCCAGGCATACACACACAAACACACACAAACACACACACACATCTCCGTTCAATCTCTCACACACAGGCCTATGCACCTACCACAGCTTAACACCTCCCGCCACACACACCACTGACATCACCTCCCTATCCTCCCCCTACACACACACCATCACCATGCCCACCACTCACACACACACACACATCCCTGCTTAACCCCCCCCCCCCCCCCCCTCATACACGCACACAGGCAAGGCCACTTGTACCGGCACACATGTTCAGACCATTAGCTTACTGGCTAAACGTGTCACATTCCATATTAATCACGTCAGTCTTCAGCCACAGGCCTCTGAACACAAACCAACACAAGCAACCGGACTCGGTCGCTGCTCCCAGCTCAGCAAGGCCAGATCTCATCCTACCCTGTCTCTGTGGGCAATTGCCTTAGCTCAGTGATTTATTAAGAGAATATGACTCCGGCTCCAGATGGGACCAGGGTGTAAATATAGGGACCCTTCAGAGGAAACCATCCTGTACGAGCTGAGAACGACGGAGAAACGAAGGCTGGATGGAGGAGGAGAACCTGGGTGGTGAGAGGAGAAGGAGAGGACCTGAGGTCAGGGAGGAGGAGCATGAGAGGACCAGAGGTCAGGGAGGAGGAGGAGGAGAGGACCTGGGGTCAGGGAGGAGGAGGAGGTGAGGACCTGGGTGGTGAGGTCTAGTTGCAGCTCCCTGAGGAGAAGGGAGAATGAAGATGAATATCCATTACAGCGTATATGGATCGTTTGTGCTGTTTTGTTTAATATTGTTGAGGTGCGTATAGCTAAGTGGTAGAGTGTTTGACTGTAGATCCAGAGCTCCCAGGTTCAAATCCACCTCTGTACAGCGCTTTGAATACCAGCATCAGCTAAATAAACATGCTGTTAAAAAATGATAATAAGGGAATCAGGGATGTTGATTCATTCAATGACTTCTGTGGCTCTTAACTCTCCAGGTTAGGACTGTGGTCAAAGTCGTTTTTCATCCACACTTCTTCTTTGTGGGTGAATCACACGTGCTGTGTCCCTCTCAAACCTGCAGAACTCTGTCCTACTCTGTCCTACACACACAACACACACCACCATCTCTGGGTGAACTCTGTCCTACACACACAACACACGCCACCATCTCTGGGTGAACTCTGTCCTACACACACAACACACGCCACCATCTCTGGGTGAACTCTGTCCTACACACACAACACACACCACCATCTCTGGGTGAAGCTGTGAAGCCAGTCGAGTTACGGCGCTGCAGGTTCTTCTTGCTAACTCTATACGGTTGAGCTCTATACGGTTGAGCTCTATACGGTTGAGCTCTATACGGTTGAGCTCTATACGGTTGAGCTCTATACGGTTGAGCTCTATACGGTTGAGCTCTATATGGTTGAGCTCTATACGGTTGAGCTATAGCACGTATATATGGTAACCATGGGCCAGCATCTGGAGACTTGCTGCAGCTCGTTCATGAAGGGGCTGGAGGCCTAATTAACACTGATGTGTCCCAGGGGAACATCAGCAGGATGTACTGCCAGTGCAGGTGAATGACAGAAACACTTGTGTTAGCTGTGCATGACTTCATGCTAACACCCACTTGTGAAACAAAACAGTCGCCCACATGCAAGCACACACACACAAACACACACAAACACACAGAAACACACAAACACGCTCCACCACCTTGTGAAGACAAGCGTGGCTTGTTATTGCCTCACTTCAACCCCCCCCCTCCCCTAATCCCTCTCTGATGGTAGACATGTGCCTGGTAGCTGAGATGTGGTTACTTTACACTGAGCCTGGTAGCAGAGATGTGGTTACTTTACACTGAGCCTGGTAGCTGAGATGTGGTTACTTTACACTGAGCCTGGTAAATACAGACTGTTCCTTGACTCTGACTATCGAAATAGTCAGAGTCATAAATAAACTCCACTTTCTACATGCACCATGCATACGTCACTGAATGAATACAATGTCAATGTAAATCTTGTACATTAGTGTGAACAGACCTGAACTACAGAGGCACAGTGAGGTCTCACTTCCCTGCATATAACATGAAGCCCCACATCACAAGATAGGTGTTTTTATCTATTTATAGACGTCATTATCAAGTCTCTCTCTCTCTCGCTCTCTCTCTCTGTATATCTCACTCTCTCTCTCTCTCTCTCTCTCTCTCTCTCTCTCTGTATATCTCACTCTCTCTCACACTCTCTCACTCACTCACTCACTCTCTCTCTCACACTCTCACTCACTCTCTCTCTCACACTCTCTTACTCTCTCTCTCACACTCTCTCACTCACTCTCTCTCTCTCTCCCTCTCTCTTTCTCATGTATGTAGATGAGAGACTGTTATATTCACACACATTCTGTTGAACGGTTTCTTTTTTTTTTATACAATCGTTTTTCTCTGCTTTTGCGACTAACAAATGGTGAGTTTTCCTCAACCTCAAAACTGAGTGTTCAGTGTAGCGCTGACTCATCTCTCAGACCTGAACATGTGTCTACTTCATAACCTCGCTGGGTAGATTTGACTCACACTGGGTTGAGAAGATTTAAGTAGTTTTCCGTGAAAACAAATCCCGAGACCTGGGTCCATCCCCCACTCGCTCTCAGTCTTCCTCTGGAGTGGTCGGCAGAGCTCTCAGGTCACAGCACTGCCCCCGTGTGGTGGGGGGCAGTGCTGTTTTTTATTTATTTATAGTTGACTAGAGTGGCACTAGAAGGAGAAGAATACTTTTATTGATCTCACAATCCGTGTAACATATGGGAGTGGTAAAACATACACACACGCACACACGCACACGCGCGCACACGCGCGCACACGCACACACACGCGCGCACACACACACACACACACACACACACACATGCACACACACACATGCACACACACACACACACACAGTAGTGTGTGAGCAGTGGCCTAAGTACTCACACTCAGAACATGGGCAGGAGAACGCTCTCTTTTCTGCATGTTTTCACATTTGGGATATTGGAACATGAAACTCAGGTGATCACGAGGAGAACATGCTAACTCCACACAGAAAGGCCAGGGAGATAACTCAACACGCCCCAAGTGGGAATCGAACCCAGGACCATGTTGCTGCGAAGCACAGCTGAGGTCAGCAAACCAACGAATCCCTCAATAGTCGAGCGTTGCATCTTCAACCAGTAAACAAACCAATAAATGTATGCATGAAATAGCGTATTGTACTGTGATCTGAGTCTGACAAGCACAAGATACATAGTTCAGCTGCTGATTACTGCTTGTGAATGAATGCTATTTTCAGGTGATAACCTCATTCAAATGAAAACAGGCAGGCTCACATTAAAAATCAATACCCTTTTATGGGAAAAAAAATTGGCACAGTCCTTCTCTCCCGCTCTTTTCCTATTGCAATCACTCACAGTTTGACAATCCTCTGCGCCAACATTTAACTGCAAAGACCAATTCCACTCATCGCCACCAGAGGGCAGCAGAGAGCATCAGACGCCAGTGGAAGGCGCTCACCCGCTATGAGAGTTCAAACTGCTCAGCGCTGCCTGCACCATTGTTTTCCTGCGCGCAAAGCGTCATGTGACGGGGTGATGAAGTCACGTGACGAGGTCATGTGACGAGGTCATGTGACAAGAGGTGCGTTCGACTTCATGCAGCGCCGGCGTCGCCTGCAGCCGCCCGTAGCCCGGCTGACATGAAGCAGCCAATGACATTCTCAGCTTCAAGGCAGCCGGCTGTCGGCGCTGCCGGCGCTTCATGAAGTCGAACGCACCTAAGGTCATGTGATGGGGTGATGAGGTCACGTGACAAGGTCACGTCCATCAGTGTTCCATGCTGTGTTCCACGTCTCCTCTAAAGAACCTCGCTCTCATCCGTTCTACCATCTGGTCTGCACATTGACGACAACAGGGACTGACCTGAGATACAGCCGTTCATGAAAATACACTTAACGGTTGGTCTCGTCTGAAATGAAGACTCTGTATTCCGTCCAGACTGCGTGATCTGAGAAAACACAAAGCTCTCTCTGTATAGCAACGGTTGGCAACTTCAGGCGTGAATTTGTTCATGGAGTGTGTCATGACAGGTTCCTGGATGTTTTCAGTAGTGACAATCAAGTCCCTGCTGCAGGGGAAGGGAGAGAGAGGAGGGAGGGAAGGGAGAGGGAGGAGAGAGGGAGGAGAGAGGGATGGGAGAGGGATGGGAGAGAGAGGAGGGAGGGATGGGAGAGGGAGGAGAGAGGGATGGGAGAGAGAGGAGGGAGGGAAGGGAGAGAGAGGAGGGAGGGAAGGGAGAGGGATGGAGAGGAGGAGAGAGGGAAGGGAGAGGGAGGAGAGAGGGATGGGAGAGGGAGGAGAGAGGGATGGGAGAGGGAGGAGGGAGGGAAGGGAGAGGGAGGAGAGAGGGATGGGAGAGGGAGGAGGGAGGGAAGGGAGA
The DNA here is from genome assembly GCA_023658055.1 of Thaleichthys pacificus. Classification (NCBI taxonomy): domain Eukaryota; kingdom Metazoa; phylum Chordata; class Actinopteri; order Osmeriformes; family Osmeridae; genus Thaleichthys; species Thaleichthys pacificus. The sequence continues at coordinate 2,998,610 of CM042868.1, read as the reverse complement.
GGGAGGAGAGAGGGAAGGGAGAGGGAGGAGAGAGGGATGGGAGAGGGAGGAGGGAGGGAAGGGAGAGGGAGGAGAGAGGGATGGGAGAGAGAGGAGGAGAGGGAATGGGAGAGGAGAGGAGAGAGGGATGGGAGAGAGACCATCCTCCTATCCAGACGGCTTCCAGGAAACACTTGTTGTCCATCCTTCCACCTGTCAGGAGTTCATCCTCTCTTCAGCTCCCGAGGACCTCCAGCCAATCACAGCACAGCAGGAAGCCCTCAGGAGCACGTGCTACAGTGTGCATGACCACAGACGAAGACAGCGGTTGAGCGGTTCAGCATAATATGATGGTTCAGGAAGAATCCGAATACTGTGGTGGTGTATGGTGTTTTTTTTTGTAGTACTTAAAAAAACTTGAACCAGCTTGGAAGACCTTCTGGAATTCAAGTCACACTCTCTCAAAATACCTTACACACTTTGAAAAGACCGGATCTGCCTTAAAATATCGTATATTCTCTCAAAGGTTCTCCGTTCCCAAAGTTGAGGCCCATTGCATAAAACTGAACATGCCCACAAGGGTTATATTAACTTCAGTATGTGCGGGTTGTGTGCGTTGGAGCATGAGTGTGTGCTGAAGGGGGGGGGGCTGTAATTCACTGAATGTGGTTCCTGATGTCGTTTGATCACGTCCCCGATTTCAAAGGTTGCAGGGTCATCTGATCCTCTTGGTAAGAGGGGAGGAGGTGGGGGGGGGGGGGGGCAGAGTCGGCCTCAATGTCCCGGGGCTGGGGTATAATAGGTACCTTCCCCAGCCCCTGGGCCCCCAGCCCCCGCCCCCCCAGCCCCTCTCAGCCTCCCTGACAGGGAGGACTGCCTCCAGATCTGGTTTCAGAGGCCCATGGATGGACCAGTGCAGGGCAGGGTGCTGGGAGTTCAAACTGTGGAGAGATATTGTGGTCTCTACTCCATCCCATTCTCCCTCCCTCCTCTCCCTCTCCCTCTCCCTCCTCTCTACCTCCTCCCTCCTCTCTCTCTCCCTCCTCTCCCTCTCCCTCCTCTCTCCCTCCTCTCTACCTCTTCCTCCTCTCCCTCTCCCTCCTCTCCCTCTCCCTCCTCCCTCCTCTCTCTCTCCCTCCTCTCTCTCTCCCTCCTCTCTCCCTCTCCCTCCTTTCTCTCTCCCTCCTCTCTCCCTCCTCTCTCCCTCTCCCTCCTCTCTCCCTCCTCTCTCTCTCTCTCTCTATTTCAGTTTCTCTGTTTATCTTTTTCTCTGTCTCTCTGTCTTTACTTCTGTATAAATCTTTCTCTATCTGTGTATCTCTGTCTCCCTCTCCTCCTCCCTCTCTCTGTGTCTCCCTCTCTCCCTCTCTCCCTCTCTCCCTCTCTCTCTCTCTACTTCTCACATCTCTCCCCATCCATCAGACACATTCTCTCCCACTCACTGTATGAGCTGCATTTCTAATGAGGAACATGTTTCACATCTGGTTTCAACTGAACGCTCTCAGGTATGATGGAGAGAAACGGCCGCAGGGATCCAGGTATTGATGAGTTGTGATTCTCAGAGGAACTGGAACTACGTTTCAGTACAAGTGTGCAACATTAGAAACTGTTACAGATGGAGAGTCTGAGAAGCCAGACTCCTTTTTTTAGATCACTTAAACTCCCTTCACACCTGAGATCCTTGATGTTACGTAAACGGTTGTTATGCTGTGCATCTTGTGAGCTAGTTCTTAAGGTGAGGAGACGAGGTGCAATCCTTGGTCTGGAGAGGGGAGCGATTTGGAGGGATATTTTCTATTGAAGGTCGTCTATTGAAGTAAGAATAAGTTGAGTTCTTTCTAGGTTTACAGGGAAAATATATTTACATTAAATGATATTCATTTTGCAGACACTTTTACCCAAGGGGTGTGTGCTGTCAAATGATGCACTGAGGATAACATTTTTTTATAATAAAATAATAAATCACTTTAATCCAAAGCGATGAACAAAATGTGAATGTTTATTTACCTCTATGTTTATTGTATGCATCAACTCACCACAGCAAATTCCTCGTCAGACAGAGTCGGATTCATGAACGGCTTCCTGTTGTCCTCCACGTCCCAGCGCTCGGTCCACACGCGCTGGCTTGTGGAGCGAGCGCGACTCTCTCCCTCGGGGTGGAAACAGTGGGCGTCCAGCCAGAAGCCAGTGTCACAGTCCCGTATTGTGGATAATGAACCTATGGGACGTTAATGTGGGTCTTGGTGACGTATTAGCCACTGTGGTGCGAACGCCTCGTAAACTATACGTGTGGTATGCGTCAGTCATGAACTCAATGCCATGATATGCCATTATGAGCTCTCTCGACATCGTCATAATGGCAAGGAACGCAAATACACACAGACAGGAACACACACACACACACACACACAGAGGCCTTACAGGAACGTATCCTTGTCAAACAGAATGGATGTCCCAGTCACACACAGCTGCTAATACACGGCTGAGCGAGATCAGAGAACAGGAAGCACCTCTGAATGGCGCTCAATGAAACCATAAGCTTTACGCACAGACACTAAAGTACCCCCCCAAAAAGCTTAGCTTTTATCCAAATCGACACACAGTGCAAATAGTACACCAGAAGACCAGGAATCCAAAGTGCACAGTTGTAACAATATTTCGATCTTGGACTATTGGAACAGTCTCTATTTGAAAATGATTAAAAACATAGAAAAGGAGTTTGTAATTTGTTAATGAAAGGGAGATAAAGGGAAATGATTGTACAGAACTGGATTCAGACCAGATCGTGCTCACATGTGTTCAGAGAGGTCTGAACTCAACGCTGATTGGAGGCAAGGGAGAAGGTTAGGGGGGGGAAGTGGTTGCTGAATGGAAGGTCACTTAATCCCACAAAACTAGCAGGAGGGCAGTGATTGAGCCAATTGTGACATGAACTGAAACAGAATGATGACATTTTTGGAATTCTTCTTCTTCTTTTTTTTTTGTTGGGCCAAACGAAATTGAAGCCAGTGTGAAAATTGTTCTCTTTGTCAGAAACAACATGGGCATTGTGTGCTCCGGGTCTAAGCTGTCTTCAGGCAGACACAGGGTGGGGGTGTAGCGGGGTAGGGGGGTAGGGAGTAGGGGGTAGGGGTGGAAAGGGGGGTAGTCTGGACCAGACAGAGTGGAGGGTGCAGGGTTACAACAGGTTGGTCTCTCTCTCCCTCTCTCCCCCTCCATCCCATGAATTGGACGGCTGTTGAATGCAGCCGGCTATCTAGGCTTGTGTGGGCTAGCTGGGTTTGGCTTTACATTACATTTAGTCATTTAGCAGATGCTCTTATCCAGAGCGACTTACAGTAAATACAGAGACATTCTCCCCGAGGCAAGTAGGGTGAAGTGCCTTGCCCAAGGACACGTCATTTTGCACAGCCAGGAATCGAACCAACAACCTTCTGATTAATAGCCCGACTCCCTAACCGCTCAGCCATCTGACCCCCTCTGGCTTTGGAGCCAGGCTCCTGTAGTGAAAGGGCCGGTTGTGGGGAGATAAGTGTCTGGGAGGGGCTCCCACTGAGGGTGGAGGCTGGAGGGTGTCTGGAGGGTCAGGGGTCAGGGGTCATCTCACAGACACATCTCCTTTGCTCTTCTGGAGCACAGAGCTGTGATCTTATCATCATGTCTACTTTACAAGAGGGGGGGGGTTGGGGGGTGACAGGGCTTAGTTCACATCCATCTTCTCCACTCTTCATTGATTTTGGTTCTTCTTCTGGTGAATGTTTTGACCTCTTGACCTTTTCCAGAACCGGGGTTGTTGAGCTTGAGTCTTTGCTAGTGGGCCTGGTTCTGATCTGATGATGGTCATTCAAAACAGATGTCAGCTGATGTCACACACACCACCCTTGGCTCATACACACAGACACCCCCCCCCCCCGACACCAAAGGGAGGGTGAGAGGAGATCTGGGGGTGAGAGAGATCTTGCTCACACTAGTCTCTGACACAGACCCTTTCCACCACTCCCCTCTGGCAGTCATTGTGTTCTGCACTTGTGTACTCATGATCTGTTTTTGTTAACACTACTTCTACTGTTCTCTGTTATAACTACATGTTTATTGTCATGCAACATCAGACCAAAGCATATTTCTTCTGAATGTGAGAACCTACTCTGCAGTAAACCTGTTTCTGATTCTGACCCTCAAACCTCCAGCGGCCGACACAGATCTGCTCAGTCTCGCGCGATTTGATTCAAATTCCTGTGGTGTTAAACAATCATGTTTTTCTCAGAAAACTCCCTTCTGATTCTCCTACTGCCCCCCCACCACCCCCAGTCCAAACATCCTGGCCAGAGCTACTGTAACTCTGCCTCCATAGCTCTCGTGCTGTCATTGACAAAACAGGTCATCTTTCCTCTGGGCCCAAGGCTGCGCAACATACAAACGCATCGCATGCCCGCTGTTGAATACAATTTATTTAGGCCTAGACCCAGATCATCCTCCTCTTAGATACATCTCTCTTCCTCTGACACATCTTCACAATCCATCCATTCGCAGGCATTGTACAGGCCCACATTTCAGACAATGGATAAAGAGTGTCCTATCTTCAAAACCTCAAGACTGCTGTGTTCCCTGCTTAAATATGTGGGATTTACAACTCAATAAATCAATCTACTAAATGCAAGTTGAGGGGAGCCACAGTTTCATTCCTGGTCTGGTTGCACTTAGCTCTGCCAGGATAGCCAGTCAGACCAGACACGGTCTCTTTGAAATGAAGCCTAGTTTAACGTTGTTGGTCCCTCGGTATTTAATTACTTTGACATTTGAAAACACAAACCTGCTTGGCTGTCTTCATTGTTTGTCTTTCTGCCTGCTGAGAGAGAGAGAACCAGAGAGAACCAGAGTGAACCAGAGAGAACCAGAGAGAACCAGAGTGAACCAGAGAGAACCAGAGAGAACCAGAGTGAACCAGAGAGAACCAGAGTGAACCAGAGAGAACCAGAGTGAACCAGAGAGAACCAGAGAGAACCAGAGTGAACCAGAGAGAACCAGAGAGAACCAGAGAGAGAGAAAGAACCAGAGAGAGAGAAAGAACCAGAGAGAGAGAGAGAGAGAGAGAGAGAGAGAGAGAGAGAGAGAGAGAGAGAGAGAGAGAGAGAGAACCCCAGAAAGTGAGAGATGGAAAGAGAGAGACGTCCTCACCACCTGGACTGATTTATCCTTCTTCCTCTCCACCCTGAAGGTAAATTGACATGTTACCATGGGGCCATTAACACCAGGGGTGTTTGAGCAGGTCACTGCCCCAGAAGCCAGAGCAGCAAGCCTCACAGTAACCCTACTCCCAGATCACACGGGTGCAGACAACCACTGCAAATGGGAAGCAATTTCAGGACCTTGGGAACCAGACGGTCTTTAGAGGCAAAACACAAACACATGGGAATCAAATGTCACAGGGTTAGGGTTAGAGGGATATGAGCTGATACGTTCTCATTTGTGTTTCTTAAAAACACGGTTTGGATTTCTGGAGGAAGAGGGGAAGGTGGTAGAGGAGGAGAAGAGAGGAAGAGGAGAAGAGAGGAGGAGTAGGAGATGAGAGCAGAGGAGGAGTTAGAAAGAAGAGGAGGAGTTAGAGAGGATAGAGGGGGAGAAGAGAGGAGGAGAGAGAGGAGGAGGAGAGAGGAGGAGAGGAGGAGGAGAGAGGAGGGGAGAGGAGGAGGAGGGGGAAGAGAGAGGAGGAAGAGGTAGAGGAGGAGGTGAACAGAGAAGGCGAGGAGGAGGAGAGAAGATGAGGAGAGAGGAGGAGGAGGGGGCACTGCATTGTGTAAGACAGTTCAGCAGAGACAGAAGCTCACGTTAAGGGAACACATCTGAACGTTCCAAGTGTTCAGTCATGTAACAGAGAAAAGACCCAAGTTCTCCATTACCCCTGGAAAGGGTCTGAACTGTATAAACATCCATCTCAATGATCTCATAAACATCTGGAGGGGAAAGAAACACAGACACTCATGATGATAAGAAAACTAGATAAAAACCCCTTAACAATTGAGGAACAGGAGTCTTGCAACCCCCAACTATCACACACCCCACCCACTCCTACACACACACACACACACACACACACACACCCCACTCCTACACACACACACACACACACACACACACACACACACACACACCCCACTCCTACACACACACACACCACTCCTACACACACACACACACACACCCCACTCGTACACACACACACACAAACACACACACCACTCCTACACACACACACACACACACACACCCCATTCCTACACACACACACACCACTCTTACACACACACACACACCACATCCATTCCCACTCCTACACAAACACACCCGCCACAAACCTTACCCACACCCCCACTCCTACACACACACAAACACACCACATCCAACCCCATTCCAAAACAAACACACAAACCACACTCCCCCACAAACACACACACACACCACAAGAAACCTTGTGTGAAAATACCAGTCATTGTAGTAATTCTCCTTTCTCATCCTCTGTAACTTTCACCTAAATAACTACAACTTCCTGGCAGGGTGGAAAATGCTGATAGTTGAGAAGGATGAAAACTAAATTGCGTGTGCTTCACTTTAAATCCAATCCATGTATCTATAACTCAATGACATCAAACACTTGATGATTGACACACACAGTATCACCATCATCCTTTCCAGCACTTCTCTGCCAGATGCGGTCATTTGGAGTGAACCTGGCAGGCACTAGGACCCGTGGCTTCCCTCAACTGAAAGTAGCTCTGTCCGAGGGACTTCTCTCACCAACTTTAACAACCATCACTTTCCAAACAAGTGCAGGAGTCCGAGCTGAACTTCCAAAGGAGAACACACAGAACCAGCACCCTCTCTTCTTCTGATCCTTTGGAATACGAGGCCTTCTGGAATACCCTTCAGCTGTTCCCCGAGCCCCCCCCTGGCGCGTGGATGACGGGAGAGAGATCAGGTCGGTGGCCGAGCCCCCCCCTGGCGCGTGGATGACGGGAGAGAGATCAGGTCGGTGGCTTCATCCTGCTTTCACCCTGTGAGCTCTGCCATGCCTCGTGGGAATGGGACAGTCTCTCATTGGTCAGACCCGGGGAGCTGTTTGCATGGAGTGAGTGGAGTGTGTTTCGGATCAACCTGTTCTCTGTGGCGTGTGGTCACGCTGCAACGCTTGCTCTACTGCCAGGTTCACAAAGTTGTGTGTTTTTTGGACGTGTCTGCAGAGAGTGGGCGTAGCGAGATAGTCTTCGCAGAAAAAATTGCGATTCTTAAGAATACTGTATATCTCTCAGTTCAGAGTTCAGACCCGTTTGTTTGACTTGTGGGAGGGTGCAATCACTATCGATGTTCCACACCAGTAGATGTAAACCGTTTAATCTTGGGAGCTCATTTCAATATTTAGAGGATCTGAAGGCAGTTGTATACGTCAGTCACCACCATCAACACAGCTGTTGTGAAGGTGAGTCGCCCTTCAGATCTTTCCGGAACATGAGTATGTCTGAGGTGTCTGGTCTTACAGGAGTGAGGTGTAAAGTCTCTTTCCTCGTCTGACGCCCCTCTGCCTGGCCTGTTAGGAGCAGGGCTGGACAACAGGTTCCTCTAGACCTGTAATCTCCTCCTCATCCTCCTCCTTCTCTTCCTCTTCCTCTTCCTCTTCTTCCTCCTCCTCCTCCTCTCCCTAAGTAATTTTTTTTTTTTAATAATAATTTCATTTCCAAAGGTTGAAAAAAAAATCTGACAAGTTTGGAAAGAAAAGTTTCCAAAGGTTTCACAAATAATTTTGGAAAAAAGTTTTCAAAAAAGCAGAAAAGGTTTTTAACAAAACTTGGGTCGAGTTGTGTGTGGAGAAAACGTTTAAAAAAAAAGTTTTTGGTTTGTGTCGAGTTACAAAAAAAACCTTTGCACCATTGATGAGTACTTGATGAGGACTCTACTATACGCTAGTGTACTCTATTGTACTCTGCTCTGCTCTACTTTACTCTGTTATAGGCTTCTCTGTTCATCTCGCCACTCATCCTCTTTCCTCTTCTCTCCTTTCACTGTGTATGTGAAAAAATGTTACAGAAATATTTGAGAAAAAAGTTTCCAAAGGTTAAAATGTCGTGTACTATAAAAGTATGATATAAAAAATAATAATAATAAAAATGGATTCCAGCTATCTTCCCTCATCGACAGCCCATCCTGCATCAGGTGTTTCGTCTGCGTGGGTCTAAACTCACAAAGATGGTGACGGGGGCGCTTGGTAGAACTTCCTGTATACCACAGGAACTTCCTGTATACCACAGGAAGTAGAGACAACGTGGGTCTCAAAGAACAGGTCCTCTGTACAGTCCAGAGGAGCTGAGATACACACAGCCCTGCACTTCAGCTGGACCAGGACACACAAGCTGCTTCTGATTACAATGCACTGCAACTACATACATACCGCAATATCAGGGAGTCAGGTGGCTGAGCGGTTAGGGAATCGGACTAGTAATCAGAAGGTTGCTGGTTCGATCCCCGGCTCTGCAAAATGACGTTGTGTCCTTGGGCAAGACACTTCACCCTACTTGCCTCAGGAGAAATGTCCCTGTACTTACTGTAAGTCGCTCTGGATAAGAGCGTCTGCTAAATGACTAAATGTAAATGTAAATATCAGCGTTAGCCCCTCCCATCATATATATAGGGATTTTGTCATGATTATTCATTTAGGCTGACGGGGTAGATAAAAGTGCAGTGTGTTTGTTCAGCAGATGCGAACATGGACGAAGAGATGCATTTCAAATGTATCCGGAAACCCCAACTCTGTGCAACTCCTCCCTCCGCCATCCAACCAATCCTCGTTTGTGCAGCTCTGCGGTCAGTGTACGTGTAGCTACGCGCTTCCAGATTTTTGAGCTGGTGCACATAGCCTGTGCGGCCTTCCTGTGTGGCCTTGCTCTGCGGCCCTGTGCGGCATTGCTCTGCGGCCCTGTGTGGCCCTGTGTGGCCCTGTGTGGCCCTGTGTGGCCTTGCTCTGTGGCCCTGTGTGGCATTGCTCTGCGGCCCTGTGTGGCCCTGTGCAGGTCTCTGCGGCGTCCTCTAACCCTACGCAGACACTTTTGACATTGAAGCATAAACCAGGCTTAAGCTACAAGGTTTAGACACTAATTACTGCAATTCAGTCCTTTGGCATGAAACTGCCACCATTAATACATTGTGTAGGGTCTCATGTTTCTTTCTCCCATATAGCAAACGCTTTTCTCCTGAGTGATGTACAAATAGTGAATAGGCTAGCCTATTAATGATCTCCGGTTTGGAAAGGCACACAGTTCGGAGGGTGGTGACAAACGCAGGTTCCTGAGAAAATTGCGAGTCTTGAGAAGACTGTATATCTCTCAGTTCAGAGTTCAGACCCGTTTGTTTGACTTGTGGAAGGGGGCAATCACCATCGATGTTCCACAGCAGTAAATGTACACCGTTTAACCTTAGGAGCTAATTTCAATATTTAGAGGATCTGAAGGCAGTTGAATACGTGCCAAGAGACATAATATAAATCTACACATTCGGTGAGAAGAGTTGCACTATGAACACAACCAGGCGAGAGATCTAATCGCATGGCTGCACTCTAAACTCTTGCTACGTTGTTACATTACAGCCTACATTTTACCTACAGTATCAATCTCATAAACTCGAGATGATAAAATAGGGTGAAACCACGACGGCTCAGCAGTTTTTACGGCTGAACACAACGACCCACACTTCAACACACCACAAAGAGATGTTTAGTCTGGGTTGGCACAGAGATACAAGACATTTTCATGGGCATTTTCATGGTCGCTAAGTTACCGATGATAGAGTTGTGAGTGTTGGCTCAGTGCTTCCTGACAAAAACATTGCATGTTGTTTGAGAGTGGCCCCTTTGGGACGGTCAAGTTCTCTCTCTCGGTGAACTGGATGTTTATCGCGATTTTAATCGCTTGTGGCAAAGTTCCACACAGAAAGTGACTTTCATTAGTTTAAATTCCGATGAAACTGGATTTTTAGAACCCCTTTCATAGTGTCATAAACGTCTTGCCAGTTTCTAATGGTCCTCCAGGGAGATCCTAACTAAATTTTCAGAGATGACGAGGGTCAACTCTCACAGGAGATGAAATAAATTGAAGTTTAATTGTTTGAAAGCCTGTATTCCTCCGTCCAACTAAAACCATTTTGGGAGCCCATCAGATAAGAACTTTGTAACAATAACAAAAAGATGTATTATGTATTGCTCTCTTTAAGTCCTCCACACACGAAATAAACTGCAATCAGTCTTAGTCAGGTATCACTAATCATTTGTCTTTTGTTTACTTGTATTTAAAGGTCACTTGAGAACAAACTATATGAACCTAGTTTCAGAATCAGAATCAGAATGGGTTTTATTCTCCATGAAAGTTTGCACAGACAAGGAATTTGCTTTGGCAGGAAGGTGCATACAATAAACATATAGGAATCTTAAATTTAAATATGTGGTCTAACTATACTAAGGGTACATAAACTATCAATATTAAGTGGAATTAGAATTAAAAGATGTTTTGTAGATGAACGCATTCTTGAGTGCTGAGGAACTGAGGAGTATTTTTGATGCCAAGAGAGGAAGGGGTGGAATTTGAAACTGGAACGACCACAGCTCTATAATTTGGTAATTTAGCCACAAATCGTCAGACAGTGCAGCTGCCAAAAAATGAATAAATGTCCATCTTGATTAAAGTTATCATTTCTAATAGCCTAAAGATTAAGAAGACAAGATGATTTCCTGTCTTACACGAAAAGTTCAATTGAATTGACTGGGTGTTGAACTCTAGCAAAACGTTAAGCAGGGCCAACAAGCCGCACATCTTATTTATACAGTCATTCTACGAAATTGACAGTGATTCAACAGTGGTAACACAGAAGACGTTCTGCTTAATGCTGAGAGTTCTGGAGTGTGTGAGCTGTCCTCTAGAATGCTGAGAGTTCTGGAGTGTGTGAGCTGTCCTCTAGAATGCTGAGAGTTCTGGAGTGTGTGAGCTGTCCTCTAGAATGCTGAGAGAGTTCTGGAGTGTGTGAGCTGTCCTCTAGAATGCTGAGAGTTCTGGAGTGTGTGAGCTGTCCTCTAGAATGCTGAGAGTTCTGGAGTGTGTGAGCTGTCCTCTAGAATGCTGAGAGAGTTCTGGAGTGTGTGAGCTGTCCTCTAGAATGCTGAGAGTTCTGGAGTGTGTGAGCTGTCCTCTAGAATGCTGAGAGAGTTCTGGAGTGTGTGAGCTGTCCTCTAGAATGCTGAGAGTTCTGGAGTGTGTGAGCTGTCCTCTAGAATGCTGAGAGTTCTGGAGTGTGTGAGCTGTCCTCTAGAATGCTGAGAGTTCTGGAGTGTGTGAGCTGTCCTCCTGCTGTGAGATGTGTGGACATCCTACTAACACAGACAATATCCTGGACTATGTGTGTGTCTTCAGTGAGAAATAAATACGTCAAAATGTAAATTTCACAACAAAGTTACACAAAACTAATGAACATCTAGTGGACACAAACAGAGTCTGTAAGCATCATGCACTGTCCATAGGGATTGCATGAAAACACTACACACATTCAGACAAAATACACAACAGTGTGAATCAGTCGTGAAAGTCTTCACCTGTTGAAGATGTGTCATTCACCAGCTGTACTATAATAACGTTTACAGGAAGCAGCCCACAGTTTGGACAGGAAAGACTCATTAAGGCATCTGTCTCTCACACCAGTTCATGATGTGTGTTTACGTAGGTGTGTGTGTGTACAATATGTCACACACAGAGTTGACGCAAACACACATATAAACTAAACAGTCCTTCAGCGAGGTGTACGATGTTTGATCGAGGGGTTATTTTGTAGTGTGTGTAGGGTGTGTACTGAAGGCAGCTCCTACAATAACAATCCTATCTGTCTCTCAGTACCTGCCTAGCTCTTCCACCGGGAGCCACACAGGCTTCCATCCAGCACAAAGACGCTTCATTCACCAGAGTGGCTTCGCACGAATGCCCACACAACCGCAGCGAGCAACAGGTCTTTCGGAGCCCAGAGGTGGCCCTGAGATCAGTCACCTCAGATCCACATGGCTGGGACAGCCAAGCTCGGGTTACCAGGGCCAGCGTGTGACTTTCACCACGTGAATGAAGCTTGGACTTTGTATGGGGGGGGAGAGGGGAGGGTGGATAGATGGAGGGAGGGGGAAAGGGAGGGTAGGGGAGAGAGAGAGAAAGAGGGAGAGAGCGAAGGAGGAAGAGAAGGAGGGAGTGTGAGAGAGAGAGAGAGAGAGAGAGAGAGAGAGGGCGTGAGGGAGAGAGAGAGAGAGAGAGAGAGAGAGAGAGAGAGAGAGAGAGAGAGAGAGATTGAGAGAGAGAGAGAGGAGGGGGGGGGGGGGGGGGGGGCGATGATTCCCATGCTGCAGACGGTGGACTGTGTGTGTCGCCGGTCTGCCTGTCCGTCACAGCGGGTGGATCTGGTTAAAGGGAGTCCATTAGAGCTAATGAGTTCTGGGTCAGCGGCTGTGGGTGGGCTGTTCTGAACCAGGAGAGCATGTAAACGTGTGGGCCAGGCCTGTCCAGTGACGAGGGGGAACGGCCCAGGATCTACACGGACAGTGTAAAGTATCCTGTCATTGTTACAATGTTATTGTTGCACTAGACAACTGTACAGCTATACAGACCGTTCCTTGGCAACAACCACAGAAATCCAGTTAGAACTGTGCACTTCTGGTCCAACGGTTTAACCCAAAGTGACACAGGGGATTTGAACCGGGGAACTACGGTCAAACACTCTTAACCACCGAGCTGTACCCATCCCCAGTCTGTGCTGCTGGACTGTGAGCAGAGAGCATGAGTGTCCGTGTGGGACACAGGGGCCCAGTCTGATGTCATACATCATCCTGGACTGAGACCACCACAGTCACGCTCTGACACTAACGAGGTGTTGGAGAGATGAGGGCTCTGCTGTGGGCTTCACATCTCTCTCTCTCTCCATTTGTCCTCTGTCCCTCTCCATTTTCCTCTCTCTCACTCTCTCTCTCTTTCTCCTGTCCCTCCCCCCTCCCTGTCCCCCTCACCCTCTCTCTGTCTCCCACCCCCTCCCTCCCTCTCTCTCTTTTCTCTCTCTCCCTCCTCTACCCCCTCTCTCACTCTCCTACTCTCTCTGGTCACATTTCGTAAGACTGTCCTCACATCACTGCTGTGCATAGTTGAAGGCCACAGGGCCTTAGAGAAAGCCACCAGGGCTGGGTGGTCCAGCATTGCGCTCATTCCATCCAGCAATTAGCCTGACTCAGCCTAAATCTGCATGGCTAGGCAGAACAAACGTTTACTAGTTTATGTTTCTGATGGTTCCCTGTGTTGTATTTCTGTCTGTATTGTGTGTATGTAAATATCCTCCGGAGATTAGGGGGAGGGGGGGATTTTAAATGTTTACTTTTTACATAACATAAATGTTTAAACATATTTTAAGGGAAGAAATGTCACAACAATTCTTATTTGTTATACTTTTGCAACTAACTAGAATTACGTGACTAAAACGAAGGTCTTCATAAGAAGGCTGCAGATGTCCACTCAACTGGACAAAGTAAATAAATACAAAGGGCAGCATTTGTTGCTAAGTTACTCTGTAACATGGATGAATTGCTGTCTCAGGAGGATACGAGACACTCACTGGTCATTTCTCTCACTTGAGAATGTGTTTACATGACGATCCCACAAGCTGGTTCATGGTCTCTGGGTTTCTCCCCCTCTCCCTCCCCCTCTCCCTCCCCCTCTCTTTCCCCCTCTCCCTCCCCCTCCCCCTCTCTTTCCCCCTCTCCCTCTCCCCTCCCCCTCTCTTTCCCCCTCTCCCTCCCCCTCTCCCTCTCTCTCTTGTAATTCTGCCACGACACTGTAGAGACTACCTGTTACGATGCTGAGCTGAGCTCAGCAGAGCAGGCCTGAGAGGAGCCAGGAGAGATCAGCTGACAGGGAACAGAGGACACTGAAGAGAGAGACTGAAGAGAGAGACACAAGGGAGAGACAGGACGGGGCGGGACAGAAGGAGACTCTTCAGAGGAGAGAGCGGAGCTTAGCTGAGGGCTGCAGTGGAGGGATTCAGGGACACCAGAACAGAGGAAGGAGAGAGAACACCAGACCAGAGAGAGGCCAGACCTGGTAACAGGGATAGACCAGAGAGAGAGATCAGACCAGAGAGAGACCAGACCAGGGAGACACCAGACCAGACCAGATAGCAGAGAGAGACCAGACCAGACCAGGTAGCAGGGAAAGACCAGATCAGACCAGAGAGAGACCATACCAGGGAGACACCATACCAGACCAGGTATCAGGGAGAGACTAGACCATACCAGGGAGACACCAGACCAGACCAGAGAGAGACCGGACCAGACCAGGTAACAAGGAGAGACCAGACCAGCGAGAGACCAGACCACACCAGGTAACAGGGAGAGACCAGACCAGACCAGCGAGAGACCAGACCACACCAGGTAACAGGGAGAGACCAGACCAAAGAGAGACCAGACCAGACCAAAGAGAGACCAGACCAAAGAGAGACCAGACCAGAGAGAGGTGCGCAGGGTCCCCAGTCAGGGCTGATGGCTGGAGCCTGGGACACCAGCTGTTCTGAAGACAACCTCTGAGAGCCCAGCAGAGGGCCGCGCTTCACCTGGAAACACCGCTCAGGTAGGCACCGTACCACAGGACACTCACACACACACACACACAGGCACACACACACTCACACACACACTTACTGTCACACACACACACACGTTTGTTTCTCATCCAGGTGTACACACACCTGCATCACTATACTGGAACCTAAGAACCGAACCACAGCTGTGCTGATACTCGACCAAAGCGCACGCACGCCCTCCTGAGTGATATTGCTTGAATGATTGGAAGCACAGAGGAGGTTTCTCCCAACTCCAAATATCATACTGGCAGCAGCGTAAAGAAACTCACTCTCAACTCACTGTGCTCTCCTGTGTGAAGCTACTTCAATCACACCCATGAATTACTTCACTGTAAACAACACATGCCATCCAAAGTTACATAAGTCGACATGCTTAATTTCCATGCCAACATTGAGAGGTAAACATGTTTTCCTAGCCAGGGAGTCAGGTGACTGAGCGGTTAGGGAATCGGGCTAGTAATCAGAAGGTTGCCGGTTCGATTCCCCGCCAGGAAAAATGATGTTGTGTCCTTGGGAAAGGCACTTCACCCTACTTGCCTCTGGGGAATGTCCCTGTACTTACTGTAAGTCGCTCTGGATAAGAGCGTCTGCTAAATGACTAAATGTAAATGTACCATGCGCTAGCATGCTAATTAGCATGTATGAGCTGTCTTTTCCAGAGAGTACAGCTGTCGTGTGATCAGGGATCAGGAGAGTTAGCTCTGTCACAGCGTGCTTACAGACAGGCTGTTTGTCTGCACGACAGCGCTCCGCTCTCCCTGCATCAAACAGTTGTCTAATTAGGGAGCCCAACTGCCAGTTGAGGACAATAAGTCGTATGGTTGTTAAGACAACGAAGTGTTTGACAGTATGGCGTTTCCAGCTCATTATGGGATGATGCTACTCTTTCCCGATGTATAAAAACACGTGTGTGTGTGTCTGTGTATGTTTGTGTGCGCGTGCGTGTCCCAGGTCGCGAGCCCATGAAGTCGTTCACGCTGGTCCTGCTCCTTGTGATCGGCGCCCGGGCTGCGGTCCCTATGGTAACCACGGGAGGGGCGTCCGCCTGTCTCTCTGCCTCCAAGCTGCAGCCGCAGGAAGAGGAGGGGTCTAACCTGACCTCCGCTCCCACCATCGACCCCAAACTCTTCGCCAAGCGGCGCTACCGCTCGCCCCTGGTCCTCTTCAGCGACAAGCCCCTGGAGGCGGGGCCTGGGGGCAGGGCCAGGAGGAGGGCGGAGTCTCCGCTTCACGAGTCCAGAGGCCCCCTCAATGTGTGCGAGAGCATCAGCTTGTGGGTGGGCAACAAGACCCGCGCCACAGACATCAAGGGCAACGAGGTGACGGTCCTGCCAGACGTGAAGATCAACAACGTCACTAAGAAGCAGTTCTTCTTCGAGACCATCTGCCACAGCGAGCGGGTCGGGCGCGTGGGCTGCCGGGGCATCGACGGACGCCACTGGAACTCCCTGTGCACAAACTCACACACGTTTGTGCGTGCGCTCACCACCTTCCAGAACCTGGTGGGCTGGAGGCTCATACGGATCAACGTGGCCTGCGAGTGTGTGCTCAGCCGCAAGTCATGGAAACACTGACCGATGCCAACACACACACACACACATACACCAAGATACACACACACACACAGACATATACACACATACACCAAGATACACACAGATACACACACACACAGACATATACACACACACACCAAGATACACACAGATACACACACACACAGACATATACACACATACACCAAGATACACACAGATACACACACACACACACATACACCAAGATACACACAGATACACACACACAGACATATACACACACACAGATACACACACACACAGACATATATACACACACACACAGAGATCTACACACAGATACACACACAAATACAAAACTAAAGGACAGCTACAGATCCTTGTCATCATTGTTCATACGTACGAGGACTGCATGTACATACTGTAAACCAGCCGTTTGTTATTCTGTTGTTGTTATTTATTAAACGCTGAAGTCCGTGCAGAGAAGGCTATGTGGTTGGTTCTCTAGGCCTCAGGCCTGCTGTGTGTCTCCAGGGAGACAGAACATCATCAGAAGTATTTATATCGTATTTATTATTCATTCACACACTTAAAATATTAAAATAACGTGTTTATTTAGCAGACTGTTTCATCCAAAGGGGATTTGAACCTGGGATCTCTTCATCTGCAGTCAAATGCGAGTTTGCGAAATGTGAGTTTGTCCCCAAATCAGAAGTGTAGTCCTTAACCTTGGGATCAGGACTGGAAAGTGTTCACATAACTGGCATCCTATCATGAGCTACCTATGAGAACATGGATGATTATAAGGAAGGTAAACATTCGGGATCATTTAGGGTCTGTACTTGTAAGATTGGTTTACACAAAACAGAGTTTTACATAGAAACCCATTTCGAGTTTTCTTCACATAGTCTTTGGAGTGTAATAGAAGAATAAAATGGCAGCGAGAAGTTATGAGTGGGAACATTCAATACACAGAAAGCAGAGATCAAGATGGAGTTCTGACAAAACAACTACACCAGTCAGTATTACAGCGCCCCCTTCTGGATGTCCTGCTAACTGCAATTAAGCACAGGCCTCAGAAACTATTATCGTGTTATTGACAGTGCTCCCTGACCATTTATCATTGAGTTTTTTCGTTCAGCTTTGTGAGGACGGTTTAATGGTTGAAATAATCGAATACAATAGCCTATGCACTATTCAACCACAATCTGAATCTAGGACAGGTCATAGTGACCGACAAACACAAACAATCAGCGTAGTGTGAATATGTAGATTATTTATAGTCAGCATAACTGAAACGTTTTAAATTACCCCATCAAATCATGGTTGCTGAAGTGTGGCATCCGGATGTAAATTCACAGTTTCAACCTTCATTTCTTCTTCGGTCATCAGGTTACCATAGATACCAGCCTGCATGACGGAGCGGTTTATTTTGGCCTACATCGCTTATCAACACCTTGTTTTAAAGAAACATCGGCTGACACCTAGGACTATTCAACCACAATCTGAATCGAGGACAGTGTCGTCGACTGAAACAGTCTAGCGCACGGCGATGTTAAGATTTTCTTTACGGTGCAACAATCCGACAAACGCTCTGGCACGCATAGGTATCGAGGCTGACTGAGTCCAGTGTTTGGATCTATATCTGGAAGCTTGTTGAAGATGGTGGCAGAGAAAACATCTTGTAGAGAAACATCACTACTAAGCCCAGTAAATACGGTTATTTGACCCTGACCACCGAAATACTGGCGAATTGCGCACTTCTGATCCTTGACCTCCTACTGGATGTTCACTATTTGTTGCTTTGGATAAAACCTAGGCTACCAGTACCTGCTAAATGAATACAATGTTGTGTAGCTGTCATACCCTACAGTTTACTGGTGTGTGACCACTGTGTCTCTGTATGACAATAAGTTTGAGGAACATTGCTTTCGCTGAAGCAGCGAAACAGCAAAACAGCTTGACCAGTTGAGTTTAACCGATCTACACTGGCTACTCAAGCAACAGAACAGCTGACACGCCATAATCCTTTATATCCACTAGATGGCAATTGCTGTGTCATTTTGCATGTCGCTCGTAGGCTACTAAATTAGTTAGCACTAAGGGAATTTGAGATAGGCTAGTAAAAACATATCTAGTCTTTTTTAACGGCTATAGAGAGGTTTTCATCAGATATAAGTTTAAGTAAAGATGTTATGAACTATGAGTCGAGTTTGTTGACAACTCTCCTTGACGACCAAGTGAAAAAAAACGGAGAGAATCGTGACCTTATCTGACCCTTTCTCAACGGCCACGTCAAACACCGATGACTGATGTAGCCTATTTCCTTCACGGAAATATCCTCGGCATTTCGCACGTCCTGCAACACTGCTGTGTTGGGATTCTTGAGAACAAACAGTTCTTCCATTTAAATAATAATTTCCAAAACGAATTACTTAGAAATACTTAGTAGGCCTACTTCTTTTCTGCATTCTTGGCTAATTGTGTCGGTCAGGAGACCTTAATTTGAACACCAGACACCACAGGCCTATTTTAGCCTATTTCAACAAGACGGTTGCTTAAAAAATATTTTTACGGTGTTTCGATTTGAGGACAAGCCTGTGTTGCAAATGGTCAAGCTCTACCATGAAGGGTTTAGCATAGGCTATTGATATCCTAAATATGTTATTAGGCTATATAAACATACACACCTGCAGCACTGACTGTTGGCTAACAAAACAATATCTGACATGATGGAATGAAGATGTTGGTAGTACAGGTTAACTCTTCACGTGCCACACAACGGAATGGGCGGTGCGAAAAGGCGCGCGTGCTGCTTTTCCGAATGTTTTCATTCTTAGCTGTTGTTGTGAAGCTGTACTCCCTATGATTAATCTCCTTCGATAAATGAAACATTTTAACTCAACATTTTGGTGAAAGACGTTTAGCGTCCGTTTCCATTCGTTTGCAGCACTTGCTCAGTTATTTTTTATTCATTTTAAAAACGGACTCCTCAAACCGAACAGGCAAGATGAGTAAAGTGCAAGGTGGAATGAAATGCGTGAAATATCTTCTGTTCATCTTCAACTTCATGTTCTGGGTAAGCCAGATATTTTTCATCCTAATTTGTAAATGGTTTTAGTTAATCGATGTAACTCTCCCGTATCTACAGCCTTTATAACGCACCCAACCCATCGATTAGAGATAGAGATATCTCTATCGATGGCTAGACGTAACCCTATATTGGTTTGGTCGGTGGATTATGGCGATATATTAAATTGCTTGAATTGCTTAAATTGACATGAAACGCATTTCGCATGTTTTACATTTGAAACAATTTATAGTTAGCGAGATCCGGGAACCCATTCAAGTGACTATTGTTTACATATCAAACATGTTTGTACTAATAATGTTTTGTTGAGATATTATCATTGGCAGTGTCCGTCAATACGGTCTGCTATGTAGGCTACTGTGGTCTATACTGCCTACACATGACTGGCCAGTCGGTGCATGTTTTTGATTTATGTGTATTTATGCCAGTCATAAACCATTTAGGCTATGAACATTCACTTGCAATACAATCTCTCTCTCTCTCTCTCTCTCTCTCTCTCTCTCTCTCTCTCTCTCTCTCTCTCTCTCTCTCTCTCTCTCTCTCTCTCACTCTCTCTTCTCTCTCTCTCTCTCTCTTTCACACAACTCCCCTCAAACAGACAGACACTCCATCCTGCACTGAAAAGTTAATAGTTGATATATTCATCAAGATCCCCCAAGGCCACAGTCTTTAACATGGATATCGGCATACCAAGGTCCCAACTTTATGGTATGCGGAATAGGTTACAGTCGTGTTACATATTTACTGGTTTAGTTGCCGTATATATATAGCACGGATGAGCACAACAAACTGTCACTTAGTTGCTAAATTTCCAGCGTAGCTCAGAATGTCAGCGATAGTTCCGACATCCATCCTCCCTCACCGCAATTTAGCACTGATGCAAAGTTTTGTTTATTTATGTGGGGGGGGGGGGGAGATGTGTAGGTTTGTCTTGAGGAGTAGGCCTAATGTAACATTGTGTTTTGTTATTATATGGAAATGCTTGCCTCTGAATAAGAACACAACTCTATTGTGGTCATGTTGTCGGTATTTCAGGGTTCACATATACATTTGTAATAATTTGGCAGGTGTCAAGTAGGTGAATTCACTGGAGCAACTCACCTGTGGTAACATGTCACATCAGCAGGCAGCAGGTCAGGAGAGTAAGGCTCAACCACCTGTCTGGTAAGACAGTGATCTGGGTTCAACCAGAAGAAATCAATGGACATTTCTTTCACCTGTGGACTGATACAGACCTGAGCAGGACATTGCATAGTTGACCTCGCTGGCCTCAGTAGATATGGGGTGTTTTTGTCTACTAAAAGGTTTGCAGTTGACACAGTGACCAGTGTGTTAGCTTTAGGCTGTGAAACGTACAAGGCATTTGAATGCACAACTCATTATCTATGTTATCACACAATTTACATACGAATACATAAGGTGACATTTATAAATAAACTAACTGAGTTTACATATAACAGTTCCGTTTAAAAGAGGCATTTGTTTATCTTCTGGTAGAGGGGGAGATTGTTGCTCTGTTGAAGCATTGTCCTGGAGAACCCAGTCTAACTCTCTCTGGCTAGAACATACGGTCAGGGTTCCCAGAAGGCCGTGGGACCGGTTCCCTCGTCTCACTCGGAGGAACATCTCCAAAAGAGAACTTAACGTTGGCGCTGATCAGATGCGAGGCCCAATGAGGGGTCTGACAAAGCAACCTAATCTGTTGTTTAATTGGACGGTGCTGCAACAGCGGCTCTGCCCTGCTCCTGGCAGACAGTCCCCCGTTACCACGGTGATGTCACCTGACGGACAGCGGCTCTTTGTCAGGAGACAGATCTGTTGCGTCAAGGGCAAGTAGGGGCGGGGCCTGTGTGTGTGGAGGGGTAAGGGGGGTTGGACTGGAACAGTGCCAAGTGGAGAGCCCGTGCCAGGGTGTGTTACATCACCCAGGGCCTGTGCTCACAGCTCAGCCCGCACATGGAGGTTCCTGTGCTCACAGCTCAGCCTGCAGATGGAGGTTCCCTGTGCTCACAGCTCAGCCTGCAGATGGAGGTCCCTGTGCTCACAGCTCAGCCTGCAGATGGAGGTCCCTGTGCTCACAGCTCAGCCCGCACAGGAGGTCCCTGTGCTCACAGCTCAGCCTGCAGATGGAGGTCCCTGTGCTCACAGCTCAGCCCGCACAGGAGGTCCCTGTGCTCACGGCTCAGCCCGCAGATGGAGGTTCCTGTGCTCACAGCTCAGCCCGCACAGGAGGTCCCTGTGCTCACAGCTCAGCCCGCAGATGGAGGTTCCTGTGCTCACAGCTCAGCCTGCAGATGGAGGTCCCTGTGCTCACAGCTCAGCCCGCACAGGAGGTCCCTGTGCTCACAGCTCAGCCCGCACAGGAGGTCCCTGTGCTCACAGCTCAGCCCGCACAGGAGGTCCCTGTGCTCACAGCTCAGCCCGCACAGGAGGTCCCTGTGCGGAGGGACAACAGCGACAGGGGCCTCTCTGGTGTAGTTTAACTACTAATAAAGAGGAGATAGAAAACTAGTGAATTTGTGCTCTGTGTGTTTATGTACTGGTGAAGAAGAGGTGAGACGTTTCTGCTGTATTTTAAAGAGCACTAAAGAGGGCCGGTACATTTGCAGCTTTATACTTGTGAATAAGACTTGCAGTAGTACTGAATGTTATAAACAATTGAAGACTTGGGTTTATGTACTTTCGCTTTGCGGCAGGCCGGTGTCATCCAAGTTATAGACCCGGACAGTAGTTTCACTGAACTGTCTGCGACCAGATTTACCACTGCGCCTGCTGGTTAGGTTTTGTATGAGTCAAAGTGAAAGGACAAACGAAGGAACCCACCTCATCTAACTCATGTGTGAGTTCAGGTTTGGGGATGAAAGCCCCAGATCTGTTTCTTAGTTTTACAGATACAGTACTGACTGCAAGAAATAGAAAACAGGATATTTGATCATTCGGCCAATATGTCGTATTTTCATCTATGGGTTGTTGTCAGAGCACATCTCAGCACAGACAGACAGGAAACGAGATAGTCTGTGGGGCCAGGCACCTGTGGGAGAAGGGTTTGAGTCAGGGGGACACCAGTCCCTGTTACTGGGTTACAATCAATGGTTTATTCTGGTCAAACTTCCCCTGGGAGCTACAGCCAGCAGATCTCAAAGTCAGCTGGCTGGAAGGCAGGTCAGTCTGATGCACAGCTGGTCTCTCCAACAGTAGCCCTCTCAGCATTAGGAACATATCTGATTCTCTCTTCAGCTTGATCATTTTACATCCTCTGTTTATCTTGAACATTACAGTCTCTCATTACAGTCTCTCTACAGCTCGACCAGTTTACATCCTCTCATTCGCTTGAACAATTGACATTGTATTCTCAGTCAGTATGGGGAGTATAGCCTTGGCTTCTCCCTGCTATAATGAACATGTTTTTCATCAAGTGTTTATAAGTTGTTGCCTCTGCTATTCAGATGCTCCCGGACATGCTAGATCTTGATGCTAGATGTTGATGCCAGATGTTCAAACCAGATGTTGATGCCAGATATTGATGCTAGGTGTTGGTGGTCCGCAGGTGTCTGGTCTGCTGGTGCTGGCGGTGGGCTTGTGGCTGATGTTGGACTCCGACACCACCCAGCTGCTGACAGGAGACGGTGCTCCAGACACCTTCTTCTTAGGTGATCACACACACACACAGTAGACACACACTCTCTCTCTCAGTACACACACACTCTCTCTCAGTAGACACACACTCTCAGTACACACACACACTCTCAGTACACACGCACACACAGTAGACACACACACTCTCTCTCAGTAGACACACACACTCTCAGTACACACACACTCTCTCTCAGTAGACACACACTCTCAGTACACTCACACACTCTCAGTACACACGCACACAGTAGACACACACACTCTCTCTCAGTAGACACACACTCTCTCTCAGTACACACACACTCTCAGTACACACACACACACACAGTAGACACACACTGTCTCTCAGTAGACACACACTCTCTCTCAGTACACACACACACTCTCAGTACACACACACACACACACAGTAGACACACACTATCTCTCAGTAGACACACACTCTCTCTCAGTACACACACACACTCTCAGTACACACACACACACACAGTAGACACACACTATCTCTCAGTAGACACACACACTCTCTCAGTACACACACACACAGTAGACACACACACACTCTCTCTCAGTCGACACACTCCCACACACACACACACTATCTCTCAGTAGACACACACTCTCTTTCAGTAGACACACACACACTCTCTCTCAGTCGACACACTCCCACACACAGATCACTGTCACCACAGTAATTGTCATATTGCTACATTCTTCTATTTTATTCCATATGCTTCTTGTACTGTGTGTGTACTGCTTCTTTGACTGAAACTATTCAAATCCATTCTGTTGATTTACTGTATTTATGTTACCAGTGCTTCGGTGTCTGTGCGGGCCTGAGGTAATAGGATTCTCAGGGAAAGAGAGCGACAGCAAACCACCTCGTTATTCCTAGGAGATATTCCAGCAGACCTCGTGTTTCTGCCGGCCTTGAAGGGCTGTTGCTGGCGTCCGCTCCCCTGTACAATAGCAGCTCTCTCTCAGTCGGTCTTCAGAGGAGGATAATGTCACCATTCTTCATCTCCCTATATAGAGCATGACCTAAAATGGTGGCTTCACTCTGTCAGCTTCACCAATCTGCTGCCCTAGTGCCTCAGGGTAGAGGCTAGGGGCAGGGTGTGGCTCTGAGACTCACCAACTCCCCCACTCCACCCTTCCCTTCCCTGCCCCTCTCCACCCTCATATTTCCCACCCTCCCCCCCTCTCTTCCCCTCCCCTAGCTACTGAATGTTCCTCTATCAACAACAGAAGCATGATATCATCCAGTGTTGCATTATGGTACAGTGAAGTGATAGCAGCAAAGGGGCTCAGCCAGATAGCTTTATAACTCCATCCCTGGAACAGGCAGGTGACACCCAGCTGGCTACATGCCCAGCAGGCTGGAAGGTGAGTTCCTCCAAACGTTTGAAGCAGTAGGCGGCCATGTTTTGCAGTAATGGGCTCTCGTGTTCGACCAGGCTCTCCATGCAAATGTCTGGTCAACTTTGGCTGTGACTGTGACTCAAACAGGCCGCCTGTGTCTCTCACATGCAGAACAGTCTGCTGGATACTGAACCTCAGCCAGTAGACGTGTCACCTGCACAACTCAAAGATTGATCACGCTGTGTCATCAAGTGGCAACCATAGCAACAAGATAAATATTATCTGGGTCCGCGTACGCAAAATGTGGGGAGACGGTTTCCCATAATGCATCTCTCCTACAGAAGCTGTTTCAAGACTAAATAAAGATGTCATAACGGCCATGGTGGTAGCACTCCCTGTGGGGGATTCACTTTCCATATGTTGTGCGTGTGTGTGTCTCTAAGATGAACTGAACCGCGTGGCCATTATAGAAAGGTGTGTGAGTTTAATCTATTGACTGAACGATTTTCATACTGTCCACGCCAAGAAAGAAAAACAGAGCTATCACAAGCAGGATTCAAAAGGAGGGGCTCGTTAACTGGATATCAAACTCTCTGACGACATATCAGCATCCTTTGTTTAAAGAAGCAGTCTCGTCTCCAGTTACCAGCGCTAATTAGGAGATCATCTTCCCCCTGCACGGAGGGAAGATTTCGTCTCCCTGCTGCAGTTCAAACCTCAGCGGACCTCCCCTCCTCTCTTCATGTCCTTTACACTTCCTCTCCCCTCTTCTCCTCTCCTACCCTCCTCCTCTTTCTCTCCTCCTCCTTCTCATCCACCTCTCTGTTGCTCTGGTGCTGTAAACAAGCCCAGCCCCTTGTGTCTTCATTAGCCGTCAGAGCCTGTGGAGCTGATTGGCCCCTGGGCGCAGGGTGTGGAGGGACAAGGGGCAGGCTCAGGTGTGTCTGGGATGGAAGGGTGGGGGGAGGTGTAGAGAGAGAGAGAGACAGGTAGAGAGAGACAGAGGTAGAGCAAGAGACACAGGTGGAGAGAGGTTGGTGGAGAGAGAGAGAGACAGAGAGAAGTTGGCAGAAAGAGACAGTTAGAGAGAGAGAGGTTGATATAGAGAGAGACAGTTAGAGAGAGAGGTTGATATAGAGAGAGACAGTTAGAGAGAGAGGTTGATATAGAGAGAGACAGAGGTAGAAAGAGAGAGGTTGATATAGAGAGAGACAGTTAGAGAGAGAGGTTGATATAGAGAGAGCCAGAGGTAGAAAGAGAGAGAGAGAGGCTGGCAGCTGGGGAGTGAGAGAGAGGGGGAGCAGGAAGAGAGGAAGACAGGGAGCAGGGGCCCACTGGGGGGATGACTCTATGCTGCCATTCTGTTAGCTACCCAGCTCTGGAACAGATGCTGCCACGGCAACGCCTAGTATCTGTCAGGACCTGCTCTGAACCTCCTCTCCCTCACCCCTTCCTCCCTTCTTTCACCTCCTCCCTCGCTCTCACCCGCTGCATCACACGTTTCTCCCTCTTTCATCTCCTCTCTCTCTCTCCCACCACCATCACCACCTCTCACCCCCTCCCTCTCTGGCTCATCCGTTATCTCATCCCCTCCCTCCTTCCTCCCTCTCACCCTTCCTCGCCTTCTCTCTCCCTCCCTGTCACCTCCTTCTCACCCCCTCTCTCGATCCTCCCGCAGTAACTCGAGAGACATCGAAAACAAACTGTGGAAATGTGTACGTCGTGTAATACTTACATACGGAAAGTACCCTCCCTGTCAGTTGGTTCCTGTGTTGCTCATAGTCAGTTGTGGGAAGCCTTAATGTGCTTGTATTTTGTGTCTTTAAAAAATAACTGTGTCCCCCTGACCTACAGAAAGTCCCTTCTCTGAATCTGGTGCCTGATCCGTCTTTATGTCACTGTCACTTTATGTCACTGTCTGCTTCATTCCTTGTGCACCACGCCACCTACAGTTCTACTGTTGAACTGCATTTTGATCGAGCAGAACATAATACTCATCGTTTTTGCCGACTATGTCTTTCTTCCTCTCCTCTGCAACTCTCTCTCGTCCTCCACCTCCCTCTTCCTCCTCCACTCCCCTCCTCCCTCTCTCTCCTCCTTCTCTTCTCCTTCTCTCCTCCCTCTTCTTCTCTCCTCCCTCTCTCTCCTTCTCTCCTCCCTCTCTCTCCTCCCTCTCCTCTTCTTCTCTCCTCCCTCTCTCTCCTCCCTCCGCCTCCTCCCTCTCTCTCCTTCTCTTCCTTCTCTCCTCCCTCTCTCCCCTCTCCTCTTCTCCTTCTCTCTCTTCTCTCCTCCCTCTCTCTCCCCCCTCTCTTTCCTGGTCCCCAGCGGTCTACATTCTGATTGGGGCTGGTGGTCTCATGACGGTGGTGGGATTCATCGGCTGCTTCGGGGCCATAAGAGAGTCGCAATGCCTTCTGGGATTGGTAGGCATAGCTTGACTCCTTTCCAGTCACGCATGTACCCTCAGGTTTAATACAGTACAGACATGTACTGTATATGTGTACTGGTTTTCACGTTTACATTTCAAAGCAAACTGTGATTTCTGTGTGTACAGTCTCCTGTGTCTCATGCATTAAGATCACATTTGTACACCTACTAAAATGTTTTTTAACTTTATTTGTGTGTGTAAACTGTCCAGTAATGTAACTAGCACTCTGTTCTGCAGTTCTTTGCTTGTCTTCTTGTCATCTTCGGGGCTGAGGTTGCGGCTGGAGTGTTTGGATTCTTAAACAAAGACAAGGCAAGTCGTTTCCTTGTGAGATGATCAATTAGAACATCCAATTTGAGTAAAACTAATATTGTGTCTTTACATGACTTTTACGGTATATTTATGAATACAACTCAAATGTTTGATTCCGGTGTTCCACAACGTGCGTTCTAGATTGTGGAGGAGGTCCAGAAGTTCTACAGCGACTCGATCAGTGACGAGACCAGCCCCAACGCCACTGCCATAGCAACCGTTTACCACTCTGTGGTGAGTGACAGCCACAGTGCCAGTTTCTACTTCCTGTTCTTGCTGGTGATGTCATCCATGTCGCTTATGCAGTACAGTTTTTCATAGCTATGGATATGTGTTACTCATCACTATGGTGATGTTTTTCATAGCTATGTTTATGTGGTCACTATGGTGATATAGTGTTCTCTTCTTCTTTGGTAGCTAAACTGCTGTGGAGGCTCCACCCCTAACCCTCCTCTCTGCAGTGATGCTGAGGAAGACACCAAGGTACTGCCCGCTCGCTCTCTCTTTCTTTCATTCATTACCTACCTACCTACCTACATACTTAATCCCAGTGAGTTATGGGTACAATAAAATAAATGTAAAAAAATACATATACCTGTATATATCAGATATATATAACTAAGTAGAAGTAGTGTTTTGTACATTGCTTTGGATTAAAGCATCTGTTTAATGTATAAAAAATATATATATATTGGACAAAAAATGTAATGGCTGCAGTACCACACTAGCCAGTAGGTGGCATCATAACAGCATGTCAGTGGTGGATGACATCTGTTTCCTGACAGTAATGTGGTTCTCACCTTGTGTTTCAGGACTGTCTCACAGCTATAACAGACTTCTTCAATGAAAAGCTCTACTTCATTGGATATGTGGGGATTTGTGTTGCAGGAGTAATGGTAAGCATTGAGCACCATACAATCCTCCACGTTAAACGACATCAGATAAGCAGGAACAGTGATTGTGAAGTGACATTTTTACCGTCACAAAAGTTGGTGTTGCAGGAGGAAAGCCCAATACCATCATTATCCATGTAATCAGATTGCAAGGTTATGATCATAACATATCATTTTGTTGATGCGGGCCATATTTGCTGTTAACGCTAATGCTCTCTCTGACCTCTGTCCTCAGGTCATTGGCATGATCTTCAGTATGGTGCTGTGCTGTGCTATCCGAAACAGCCGGGAGGTCATCTAGACCCCCCTCCCCCACCCCCTCGAGGCAGACCCCAGACACCAACTGTAATCACGTGTCTGAACTGGAGAGGGAGGGCAACACAGTCGACTATGAGCGGAGGTTTCAGCCTTCTTTGATATTTTATGCAAGACCAGGGAGATTAGACAGCAAGGGTTTTATATCACTGAATGAACACAATTACTATGGCATTCCCAGCATCTTCCTGATTACATTTAGTCATTTTTTAGCAGACGCTCTTATCCAGAGCGACTTACAGTAAGTGCAGGGACATTCCCCCCGAGGCAAGTAGGGTGAAGTGCCTTGCCCAAGGACACAACGTCATTTGGCACGGCGGGGAATCGATCCGGCAACCTTCTGATTACTAGCCCGACTCCCTCACCGCTCAGCCAGATTAGAACCGTGCATTATCTTCTCCTACTTTATTGCTACTTCTGTTCTCCCAGCATCATACTAGCCATCTCTGGCGGCACTCTCATACACACAACGTTAAGCACTTCTGTGACATCTAGTAACTAGGTCGGCTACCTGTACATGTAGGTAGACAATTCACGTCCTCTGCGACGCGGGATGTTGTGGCGGAGGTGTACTGCTGTAAATAGAAACCTTATTTTTAACACTTATTTATTTGATGTTTTTATGCAACCTCCAATTTGGGTGATGATTTTGTGTAACACTCACCCAGCGTGTGTTTGTGTAGATCGATGTCATGCTAGATGACGGCACTTGAGCTCCGCTTCTGTGCGCCCTCCGAGAAGGCGGTCGTTTTCCTAACACATTGCAGGAAGAAAAGTTTTTAAACGCACCAGCAGCTTTTAAAACTTTCGCCGCCATTTCAGGGTAGCGGTTAATAAAGAGCGAGGCGGCTCTGCAGTTCCTGCCTGAATATTTTCAACATCCTTGACAGAATAATGGACTTTTACTTGTTGTGGTGCAGCTAAAATTGTTAGAAGGATATGCAGCATTTTGACGGTGAACTAGTGTGTTGTGTGATTAGTGGATGTTAATGTTCTTGTGTGCCAATATGATGTGTGTAATAGATTTGTGTGGTAGATCCGGATTCTAAATGACGTTGGCTTGTTGTGATACGTACTTTTAAACCAGGAATTAAATAAAGACGATTGTCCATTTTGCATGTGACTTTTTTTCAGTAGAAATGGTCTGTAAGCAGGCACGAGGATGTGCTTCCATGGGGTGAAGTTTGGTGGCAAGGATGGGATTTGCTCAACTACCAACATTTTCTAGATTATTTTGAAGGGTAAAACTCAGGTTAGAGATATTGACGCCAGATTAAGAGGTGGGAGCTTCTGATACACAGACTACCTTATGTTACACTTGCTAACTCATTTAGTTCACAGTTAACACCAAACATCATTTATTAGGTATACTTTATTTAATACATCTACTGCTTGTACAAAAACACAGGACTAGTAGTGTAACAGTAATATTGAAATGCTGTTCTGCATGTAATGAAATGTTTTCATCAGTCACTTTAAGGCAAACATTTCCATTAGGATTCAAATACTGTGGCATATTTTCAAACTGACTACTTCCCCCCCCCCCCCCCCTTGCACAGAATATTTTTGTTAAAACTACCAGTTAATTGCTATGTTACCTTACCCCAAAACTACAGTTATTTGACCTAATGGCCCTCAGCAAGACAATAAGTTGTTTTTTTTAACACAATATGTACTCTGTCCAACCTTGGACCCTGCTAATCTCTGTAGAAGACTAGACAACCATCTCACACACATGCACACACACACACACACACACGTCAAGTGCTTGCCAGAACGTGAAAAAGTCACAAAACAAGTGAATCCTTCAATAGATTAATAGTGGCCCACGATATCACATGTAACGGAATATAGATCTGAGGTTTCTCATGGACCACTGAACTCATCGGGGTCGCTTGAACACTAGTGAGGTGTTTTAACAAGCCTAGGTGATTAGACCCCTTTCCACAAAATACACTTTATAACCTGAAAATGTATTTGACAAAACACCATTTGTTTGTGAAATTGAAATAAAAAACAAAAGGTTTCATATTAAAAGTCAAAGACTAAAATGCTGACATTTGAATGTCATGAGAATGTGAATATGTTAACCAAAAACACTGGCACACATTCACCAGGAATGCCAGAACTGCTAACTATTTCAGTCAATAGCAAAATGTGGAATTGTCTTAAATAGTCAAAATAATATCAAACTGCATCATCATAAAAAAAATTACAAGTGGAAAATGTCTTGTGGAAGCTTTTGTTCTTCGCTCCCTCCTCTCCCTCACGGAGGGAACCGGGGGGAGGGGCCAGGGACCAGCGAGTCCCCCGCCCAGCACATCTCCTCACATGCAAACAGCGCTCCCAGCCCCTACGAGCAGCCGAAGAACCGTACAGGAAGTGGAGGTGACATAGTTAGGCCACACAGGAAGTTCAGGAGCCCAGCGAGCTGCTTGCACGGGTACCTCAAAGCTCTGGCAGGTGTCCAGCCTGGTTAGTAGGTGACTTCCTCTAATGCGTGCTGTAGTGGTAGCTGGCTGGGGCAGTTGCAGGCTGGGATCCCTGGGGAGTGTTTCCTGTGCAGAACCAGGAAGTGGGAGGGGGGGGGGGGGGTGGGCTCACGAAAACAGGAAGTTGATGGATGCGTTGTCGAGGATGTATTCTCCAATGCCCACGAAGTACATGACCTGGGCGATGCCGAAGAGGGGCGCGATGACCAAAGCTCTGCAGGCCGCGCCCTTCAGGAAGGCAGCAGGACCCTCCTTCCTCATGATCTTACTGCAGACACAGGGAGAGAGAGACACAGGTTACCCAGGAGACAGAGGTTACCCAGGAGACAGAGGCCTCATGACCTTACTGCAGACAGAGACACAGGAAGGTGCTAACTGATGCTATGTTCTCACTACAGCCTGGTTCTTACTAAGCCGTACAGGGTGGGTGATTTCCAAATGGTCTGAAACTGACAGGCAACTGCATGAGTTTTGAAAACATCTGTGCTCTGACTGATCTCAAGCATTTGTACAAAAAAAAAAAAGTTGTATTGCAAACAGAAAATAACAGCAGCGGCTGTTTTGAGTCTGAAATGACTCACTGCACTGAAATGCAGTAAAAAAAGAGTAGACGTATATGAACATGACTAGCAGACAGAGGGAGGCAGACTCAGTAGATGAGAAGCATGACTAGCAGCAGACTGTGGAGGAGGTCACCTGATGCAGTCCACCACTCCATTGTAGCTCTCCTCATTGGCTCCTTTCGTCAGGGACTGCAGTCTCGTCTTGACCACTGAAACACACACAGAGACACAATCAGAAACACAGACACAGGTAAAACCGGTTTCAGGCTGGTTGTCGAGGGCATGTACTCTTCCACACACCCCTGGACAGGGGCTAGGGCAGTAAACCTGCCAGCTGTGACCAGAATCTGGGAGGGGAGGGGGGGAGGGGTGTGCAGGGGAGGGGAGGACCTCCAGGTGTGCTGGGGGGCTCGGTTCTGGAGGGCAGGGACTCACCGTCACAGGGGTTGACGGCCACGGCGGCGGTGCTGCCGGCCAGGCAGCCCGACAGGAAGGCCCAGTAGAAGGGAGCCTGCTGGCCAGGGCTGGGCTGGCCCACACGGTTCAGGTTGGCAAACAGGGGGAAGTAGATCATGGAGAACGGCACATCTCTGGAACAACAACAACAACACACAGAGCAGGAGCTGGTCAGGGAGGTGTCACGCTACACATGCAGGCTTCTTCCACATTTGTCGGTTTGACGTGTAGAACATCTTCTGAAGGCCCTGCTGCTCCTGAGATTAACCCACTAGCCTCCATAGAGCCCATCACAGATCTCCCTCCTCTCTGCTCCTCTCCCCCTCCCCTTCCCCACGGTTCCTCCCCTCCTCCCTACAGCTGACGGTGTCTACCTCATGAGCGTGGCCCCCAGGCCCCTGTAGAGCCCCTGGATGCCCTGGGTTTGGAACAGCTCCCTGGCAATCTGGGTTGCCGTGGCGGCGTGGGCGGGGGCGGGGCCAACGTTGTAGGATCGACTCAGCACCGCGCTCGGAGACGCCAGCATGCTGGACGCCATCATGGCCGCCGGCTTCCTCTGCTGGGCCGCTGGACACGCAACCAGGAAGAGGAGAGGGATGAAGAGGAGAAGGAGGAAGAGGAGAGATGGAGGAGAAGAAAGGAGAGATGCAGAGAAGATGAGGAAGAAGAAGAAGAGAGTCAATCACATGACTTGGATACGGTTGTCATGTATGTGTCAGTAAAAGCCCACACAGAGGTGGTGTCTGCATACCTAGCCTGCCCGCATCCTGCAGCTGGATCTTCAGCATCTCCATAGGGGTGGTGATGACCACCTGGCACATGCCTGCACCACACCCCGCCAACATCTCCCTCATCACCGTCAAGCCCTTCCTGCAACACACACACACACCGTCACGCAGGAACACACACCAACAGCTTACCCGGCACTGGTTACCCTAACAGGAGGGGGCTACTACACAGCAGTAACAAGGCATCGTTTATCGTTATTCATTGATTTTAGAAAGGGGGGGGGGGGGGGGGTGTTGACTGACCTCTAATCTAATTTAA
Source organism: Thaleichthys pacificus (assembly GCA_023658055.1). Lineage (NCBI taxonomy): Eukaryota > Metazoa > Chordata > Actinopteri > Osmeriformes > Osmeridae > Thaleichthys > Thaleichthys pacificus. The sequence continues at coordinate 2,965,816 of CM042868.1, read as the reverse complement.
CAAGGAATTCTGCTAAGCCTTTGTCATGTGCCAACTCACCCATCTTTGGCCAGGTGGTGGCGGAAGAAATCGTTGGCCGCCAGTTTAATAGCCTTCTCAGGGGTGACTAGGGTCAAGTTTACCGCAGCGCCTGGCGGAGGAGAAACAGACACTTAGCGATGCGTTCATCAACACATCTCGGTTTGGGTGTGTGACAAAAACATTGTCTAAACATTTCCTGCCACAATCAATCCATTGGATATACTATGGTACAGAATGTAGCTACAGACAGTGTTCTAACAGAGAGAGGAGGAGAGAGAGGGAAAGAGAGAGAGACGGCACAGGAGAGATTAACAGACTGGAGAGAGAGAGAGCGAGAGAGAGAGCACATGAGAGAGAGGGAGAGAGAAAGGGAGCACATGAGAGAGAGAGGGAGAGGGAGAGAGAGCACATGAGAGAGAGAGGGAGCACATGAGAGAGAGAGAGAGAGAGAGAGAGAGAGCACATGAGAGAGAGAGAGAGCACATGAGAGCGAGGGAGAGAGAGAGAGAGAGAGAGAGAGAGGCACATGAGATTAACAGACTGGAGAGAGAGGTGGGGTAAAACTCAAGTCAGGAGAAGAAGAGGGGGATGCACAGAGAAGGCAGACATGAGAAAAATGAGAATATTGGTTTGATCACATGCCCCAATGTTTCTCTAAACAACAAAGTGGAAACGGTTAAGAAAATGAATCTAGGGACAACAGCTGGCTGCTGGCGCGAGAGAGAGAGAGAGAGAGAGAGTGAGGAGAGAGAGAGAGTGAGGAGAGAGAGAGAGAGAAAGAGTGAGGAGAGAGAGAGAGAGTGAGGAGAGAGAGATGAGACGGGAGAGAGAGAAAGAGAGGGAGAGAGAGCGAGACACTAGACAGGAAACAGAGAGCGAGACACCAGACAGGAAACGAAGGTGTTAAAGAGACAAGACGGTGAAGAAGACTGGACAGGACAGAGGAATAACCGATGTTAATGACCAGAGCAAAATAATTAAATTTAACAGACAGGACATGACAAAATACATTACAATACGGAAAATTGGTGCCTAGTTAAAATAGAGCAGTGTTGTAAGAACCATCAAATGATTTGCCTCCATCGTGGCTGCTAGCTTTCACTATCCCAGGGGGACCACGTCTGCAACATGAAAAACACAGATGCAAACCAACAGCAAACCTCACACAGGTGGATCACCCACACCCTCACCCCCACCCTAACACTCCACCCTCACCTCCACAACCTCCCTCCTTTAAAACACATCTCCCTTCAGTTCTGCTTTTAACATCAAGCACGTTACAATTCGAGTCTACATACATGAGCAGACCATTGATATAAATGTTGAATTTCCTGTGGCCACTTACAGCCTACATTGACAACACTGTCATCCTATCCTGTTAATACATTTAAATATTAATCTGCTAGTGTGGTGTAGTTAGCCTGTACATTGAGGGTGTCCTAGAGGCAAATGTGATGAGAAATCAGGCAACCCCATAACAACCCATAACAACCAGGTTTTATTATGACTCACATCCACAGTTTCTAACGTATATGAGGGGTTGAGGACTAAGACCTGACTGAATCTTACCTCTGTACATTCCAAAGTATCCCTCCGATCTAACAGTTTTCACAAGGCAATCCATCCTGTTAACCAAAAAGAAAAGTAATTAAATAAATATATATTTTGTTCGTTTTTTTTGTTGTTTTTTTGTATGTGTGTTTCATGCAATTTAGCCAATAAACCCCCCAGCATTGGTATATCTCCTACTGAACCACCCAAGCCCTGCCCAGTGGTCACACAGACCTGCTCTGAGAGCAGCTGCATGTGGAGTGGCTGTACAGCACCAGAGCTAAGACCCTTTCCTGGGGATTACTTATGGTGTTGCTATGGAACAATGTCTGGAATGAGTCGCTATAGAACAATGACCGGAGAGGGTTGGCATGGCGAGTCGTCTCTGTTTACACAGTCACAAAGGCACGACAACGCCCTTTGAAGTTTAGCCCTCAAGACCCCACAACTGGTATTTCTGGTCGAGTTATTCTGTAGCTAAAACAACTAGCTGGATGGGGGATTGGACACACAGTTCACACAGGCCAGGGTGGAAATGTAGCTGCCGTGGCAACGACAAGTCACTATTACAGGGCTAGTTTCACACAGGCTTTAGAAGATTAAATTAAGTTCATTTGTATTCATTATAGATTGTTTTATAAGAATGTTAGCTCACATGGAATTAATATTTATTTAATTAGAAGTTTAGAGACTTAGAACCATAAAGGATTTAAAACATATAGAAAACAGAAAGAAAAGTTACAATTTACATTTTATGTAAATGTTTATAATGGCCTCTTTTTATAATGTTAGCTACCATACGATTACAATTGATGTAGAAGTTAATGACTCAGAACCATTTTAGGATTTACAACATAAGAACCTGTCTAGATTTGATACTTGATAATTTCAAGTGCTTTGTTAACACGTTAAGAGATATTATAAAAAAATATTAAATACGACTGACTATAGTCAAAGCAAACTGTATTGAGATACTTGTTACAAATAAACCAGAATTGTAAAAGTTGAACAACTTACATGTTCCTGTAGACCTGCTGCCCTTGTCTCTGGTTCTGTAACCTGGTTTTAGCAAGGTCGATGGGGAACACACATGTAACCCCCACGATGCCAGCAATACCCCCGTTGATCAGCTTAGCTGGAAGGCTATAGAAAACAACACAAAACATGCTTTAACAACATAGAAGTCATATCAGGAACGTGACATTTACTCTCCTTGTCTTCCAACAGTGAAATCTTAAGTTCGTTGTAACATAAATGACTAACGTTAAGCGAAAGTAACTAGCAACTAATTACTAAATAATTGTTGTGTTGAAAAGGTTAAAATTGAAGAGAAATGTGTTGGAGGGACAGATCAAAGACATACCTGATATGTTGCTGTGTCATTCTGAGTTATGGATGCTTCAAAGTAACGGATGAATAGAGATGGCAGTAGTGACTACACAGAGGTCCGAAGATAAAGTGGTGATGAGCTGAAGAGTAGAGTCCTAAAAGGTGACGGACTTTATGTTAAATATAGACACACCTCACCAGTTCCTAGTGTACACATGCAACATTGATACTAAAAGCTTAAAGCCTATCCCACGCACATTACGGACCGGATGGACTTAACGAGCCTCGCGCCGCTTGAGGACTGTAGTAGTAAAGGATCACGAGGGTGTGACGTACTGACCGGCTTCAAAAGAGCGAGGAAGGGGCGTGTCCACACCGTACGCTGTACCAGCACATACGCCGGAATTCCATACAAGGGCATTCAATGGCGTAATGTGATCGCGCTCTAACTTGTCAAGTTAGTCACAGCAGAGACTAAACTTCTCTAATTTGTTTACATTTCCAGTTACAATAACGTTGAGGGTGCACAAATTCTACCACTAAACATGCTGTGTTCTTCCTGCACAGAAACCCAACTTGTGGTTATAACTGAAAACAGCTACCATCTTACTTTTGACTGTTTCAAAACTCTTTCAAATACAATGCAACGATACGCAATCATTGTAGCACTTAGTCTAGCTGTGTGGTTACAAAGCTACAAACTTCAAATGCTGCTAGACAATAACGCTTAACCAAGAGACGTAAATTGTTAGCTATGCTAGCTAGTCTATAGACACAATGGATTCGGACGGTGCAGACATTCATACCATCTTAATATTAGAAATCCACACAAATATACACTTCAAACATGGCCAATAGCTCACCTTAGATATCGATGTCACTTCTATGTATTGGTAGAGACGTTTTTTAAGGTAGTTAGCTATACGTGTTCGTTTTCTTCTCGTAAATGCTATGGTAACGATTTTCTCTTTACTTCTGAGACGGGCTGGAAAATTCCATTGATATTTTATCTTGGGGGAGGTTCCCTCGAAGCGAGAGTAAGAAATCAACCAATCATGGCCTCGATGATTTACATATTGACTTCTCATTGGGCCTTAGGGTCTCCGCTACAAATTCACTGGAAATTTACTGTCACTTAATCTCTAACTTTAAAGCCGTCTACAAAATGTAACAGTGTTTGACATTGTTACTAAATAATTAAAGGCTATTGCAGTGAGGAGCAATAGCCTTTAAAGGGACATCAAAAGGACATCAAGGGAATCTTTAGCAAATTTACATTTACATAACATTTGGTTTATTTAGCTTTATCCAAAGCAGCATACAAATATATCAAAAAGTAGGACAGAAGATCAAGGATCAGACATGCATATAGCAAAAGGCCGTAGGCAGTGAAATGTCCTGAACCAACATAGAGAAATCGCTATAGTAGAATTCAGCATAAACAACCCGTGGTGTGTCAGAATGTGAGAGTAGGTGGTCCACATAGCAGACGCTACAGGAATGCTGAGAGGGGACAATTCCATTTTGGCGATTTCTGTATCCAATACAGCATTAGGGCTTTGACTTTCCAAACACCCCGTAGATGGGAATGTCGGCCGGGCGATTCACACCATTGTGTTGTCTAGTCGGACGGATTGTTTAAATAGTCAAAGCAGGTCAACTTTTTGAGCACAGTTCAAAAGGAGAAGATGAACAACAACATAGGTGACTCATAATCACCGGTAATCACATTGCCTTAGACGGGCTACGGAGTCACAACATTAACAGGTGGTGACCATGTCAACACAAACCCAGGGATTAGAGAAATCTAGAAGCGTTTTCGGGCCAGCCTTATACTTAGTAGCTACTGCTATCTAAATAACGGTTTGGTTCTTTAATAGAAATTTGTGAAATTGTGGAACCTTTTGTTGTATGAAATGGTTCTACCTGGAACCCATCATGAGTGAGGGGTTTCCAACACTTGAACTACTGTAGAACGTGAAGCCAATATGTGGTTTTAGCCTACTTTTTCTCTTGTAGTTCAAGGTCACAAACGAAGTAACGCTAAACGAATAGCTAAATAAACCGAGGTTTACATAAGTATACCTACGATTGTTTACATTTTGATAATGTATATTTATATCAATCAATCTGCTTTTTTAATAGCCTATATACAACGGTTGGTCAGGTCTACATGGGAATTCAATGTTGTGAATGACTAATTCAGTCCCCCGGCCCGCTAGCATGTGACATGAAGCCCTGTGACTACTACACTTGAAAAGCAATAAGCAACGGAAAGTTGCGATGTCAGATTAAGTATCTCATCATCTAATCAGGTATGTTTGTTCGCACGTCCCCTTCCCTCTGGACTGTCCTGGTCTATATATAAGATACAGCTGTCCCCCGAATGCCTTTTGAATGTTTCGGACCTGCACGTGAACCATGCGTGGGCTCTGTGACACCTCTCTGTCGAACGGAGAAAGACTCACGCAGAAATAAACATACGTTTGGAGTGCATCCAGAAGGGAGGGGTACCACCACACACATATGTAACGATAATACATACGTCAGACAGAGAACTGTCAAGGTTTAAGTGAGTGTGCCATTTGTAGCCACCTGTGCTGTGTTGTCTGCGCACTGATGTTAACATGAAATGTTCCCACAGGATGTGATTAATGCTAGATTACCGAGAAACTATTTCAAGACCTAAGCTTTAATCAAGTTCAAGGAAAGCTATAATGGTTTACAGAAGACAATAACGATGTGAGCCAGTAACAGGCATGCGGCAGCAGGAACAACAGAACTGAGAGGAATAAAAACGTTAAGGATCAGACACCATTGTGTTGTAAACAAAAAGCACATCCACAAACCACAGGCCTGACACTGAAAAAGAACACTCACGCGGTGCAAACAATGTAAACTAACAAGCTAACAATGGTACCACCTCTCTATACGTTCACCAATACGCACCACAAAGCAAAATAAATGAAAATACAAAAAAATACAACAAAACAAAATATATCAGCATTTCACTTCAGCTTCGACCAACAAAACAAACAGGCCGGTCAGTCGAGGCTAATGTAGTTGCTCTGGCCAGGGTATGGGTACAGGTGTCTCAGCGGCTTGGAGCACCGGGCACCGTCTCCTATGGCCTTGTGGGCACATTCATCGCTGTCCGTGTTGCAGGTGCCACAGTGGCAGCTGACAGCCACAGGGTAGGTGAAGAGGGGGTTGGTGTGGGAAGGGCACCCTGGCAGGATAGCTGTCCTGTACTCCACCTTGTTGTACACACAGCCTCGCTGGAGCAAGAATCTAGGACCCGCCAGCTCCTTCATGTTGCTGTCCTGAAGATACAGGTTTAGCTGTTGGTTAAACCTGTTTAGGTTGGTTTTAGGTACGGTACTCTAGGGTGTGTTAAGCCCTCTGTGAAATAGCTCCTAAAAAGGGCTGCACGAATACATTTAATGTTTTAGTGAAGGTTATTTTCTTGACAGCTCACCGGTAAAATATTTCAAGATAATGTGTGCGGTAGAATTATAATAACATGTATGTTCCTGGAAGGGATAATGATTTTCAGTTTTGACCACAGAGCTTAGTCACCTAATTAGTTCCAACCTATACAGCACCTCTTCCAGAGACTTACATAAACAGGACGAAAGTATAATAAAGTACAACAAATATACACTGCTATAAATGTGATATAAGGTCTATCTACACTTTTCCCACGTCGCTTTGGATAAAAGCGTCTGCTAACTGAATAAAATCTCACATGTAGCCTACTGTATGTAAACATAGATTCAACAGACATAGCCTGGAGAGTTAATGTCATCCTCACTTATTTGAAAGAGCTGTCACACCCACGTTTGAAAACAAACCGACGCCCCTGCTTCAAAGTGGCGATCTGACTGAACAGTCACTAACCCTGGAGTAACAGAAACCCATGCAGATGGTGGTGTTGATGGCCACACAGTAGTCACATTCCTGTTTCTCCACGTACACGGTGTAGTCGGTAGGGACACAGATGGCAACAGCAGGGCTCATCAGCACACACAGAAGCCCCCAGTAGAAAACTGGACAGTCCATGATGCTGGGAGGAACAGACGATCGTCCTTGTCTCGACAAGTACCTGCATGAAGGGGTTGACAGTATGAGGAAGAATTGTGAAAATAAAAAAGAAGAATTCAGTGGATTTTAAAGCTTTGTGTTTTATAGTGAGTTCTCTGAAACGTTGTTACCTTGGATTCTTAAACTGTATTTATGTATTAATTTAAAAGTCTACACAGGCTTGGTATTCATTTTCATTTAGCAGGCTTCTTTTTTGACCACGAGGAGACACTTACCTGAGAGATGTAAGAGAACGCTCAGCTTCTCCCTTCCTGCTTCTGCTGTGTCCGACAGTGCCTGGGGGTCTTATACAGGAACCGTTGCCCACCTGGCCTCCAGCCGGCTCCTTATCTCCCATCTCCAAAGACGGGGAACCAGTAGCCATCAGTCCATTATGAGGATGACATGCATTAATGATGACCACGAAGCGAACGGCACACAGGACGACACCGGGAGGTCGTGAGCCTCTGTCCCTCCTCTCAGACTCCTGTTGAGTGTTGAAGAAGTCTGGCAAAGCAAGTCAGTTTCATCGCCAAGAACTCTGTCTGAGTGAATGTGACTACAAACTTAAAGTTGTTCTACAGATAAATGTCGATGCAGTTTGCACAGGCTCCACAGGATGGCAGAACAGACAAGACGAAGGGCTTTATACCGTTCTTTAAAAATAAACAAAGTTAGGAACACACCAATGTAGGTCACAGGTGAGGTTAGAGGCCTACTCCTTACAGTACAAGACAACCTTTTTTTTCAACTGTTCGGTTGAACGGTATACAGTTAAGATGTTCATTTGATTTGTAGTTTGCAGTTGCAGGACAGAGAGTAGGAAGTAGGCCAAGGCTTACACACTGTCATGATGGCGCGCTGATGAGGCAGAAACATTTAATGAGTCAGAAATGTCAATAACATCGTCACAGTACAGGATGCTACTGTCCTGTCAATTCAGGACATGTTCCCATCACCAACAATCTAAATATCACCTGATGTTTCCAGGGAGCTCAGTTGAACTTGGAAGAGGATAATTACTGCAGCTGTTTGTAGGGGCCCTTAACCATCTACCATTTAAACATAAACTTATACCAAGTGTCTAATCTACTTGTGTTTTGCTTTTGAGGTAAATGATTGATGAAGTTATCCATGTTTTTCATTGCTGTGAAAGTCTCTAACTAAAGAATGTTTTTCTGTTGAAAACATTTTGTGTGTTTGTCTCTTCATTGTTTTGTCTCAGCATTGGATTTATGAATGAATATGTTTTTAATATTGGATTATTTGGGTTATATTGGATTATTTCATGTGGATTTATTTAAAGTGTATATTGGATTATTTCATATGGATTTATTTAAAGTGTAAAAAGCCTTAAAAGAAAAAGAAAAGTTGAATTCCTGTTCTATTGTATCTTTTTAAATGACGCCACAGAAATAACAACTCTGCATCGACCATTCCTTACCCTCCCTAGGAGACCTATCACCCTGGTGTCTTATCTTGAGTCTAAAAATACTGGAAATTCTGAATGAAGAGAAATCATGACCTTGATGCTTAATGTAGCCTCTCATCACAAATGAGATAGTTTGAGCACACAAAATGTCATACTAAAGCATTAGTCAATGATGATTAACATCCCGTCTGGTATATAAAGTGTTCTTGCAAGCAAGTTTCCTCTCAGTTTTATTAGGAGTCGCCCTTGGTATCTTCTGTCCTTGAGAGATTATTAACTAAAACGTCTTTATGGAGGGTAGATACCTTCAGTGTTAAGGCTCTTAACCTAGTAGAAGCCATAGGAGCAGTCTTCCTGGTCCATAAACGAGGGCCGCGCTGATCATTCACTAATCTTCAAACGAGTGTAGCCTGCCAAGACAGAAAGCTACAAGAACCAGCAGCTTGATGTTTGGATTCTACGAGGAGTATACAGGATTCATTGACTGCTCTTAAAGAAGGTGAACTTAACTGAAAGCAGTTGTCACCGTCTTGTGTCAACACTCGCAACAAAGTGTTTCTACTACTGGTACATTTTCTACAATTGACTTTGCTTGAACAGTTTGTTTTAGACGTTGATCTTAGGGCAAAGTTTTTGAAGATAGGCCTACACCTGTGGTGCAACTATAGTATTCGATACTTTTTTATATAGGTATTCCCAGGTGTTTCTGAGACTTCAAAACGTAGAAATCTTTTATAACTACAAAGTCTGTCAAATTAAACAGATTCTGAGGACTGCATTTTCATACTCAGGCGAGGTTTAGGTGAATTTAGGTGTGATAATTCTTGGCTCCTGGAAGAATCGTTTTTGGTTTCCATTGGACTTTGAGGAAGCAGTGAGTGTTTACAGCCTTGAGGTGAGTTACATAGTAAAGCAAGGTGAACGTAGATGACACAGTAGTTACCTTTCGGAAGCTCTCTGCTGGACTGATTAACCATGACGGGTACCGGGGGGCCTGTGGCTCCCTTCTCCGTGTGGGACTACGTGGTGTTCGCTGGCACGGTCCTCGGAGCCGCCGGCATCGGCCTTTTCCAGGCCATCCGAGGACGCAAGAACACGAGCAGCGAGGAGTTCCTGCTCGGAGGTCGGCAGATGTCAGCCGTGCCGGTGGCCATGTCGCTCACCGCCAGCTTCATGTCCGGCATCACCGTGATCGGCACTCCAGCCGAAGCCTACCTGTACGGAGCGGCCTTCTGGATCTTCGGCTTCTCGTACGCCATCATGTCCGTCGTCACGGCCTGAGATCTTCGTCCCTCTCTTCTACCGTCTGGGAATCACCAGCACCTACGAGGTGAGAGAACCTGGACAGGGTGGGTACTGTAGAGAGAACCTGGACAGGGTGGGTACTGTAGAGAGAACCTGGACAGGGTGGGTACTGTAGAGAGAACCTGGACAGGGTGGGTACTGTAGAGAGAACCTGGACAGGGTGGGTACTGTAGAGAGAACCTGGACAGGGTGGATACTGTACTTATAGGTAAAATATGCTTGCGCACTGGAATTCTGTTAGTGAGAGTCTACTTTACTTTTGACAAGTTGAGGGCGGAAACCTATGGAGGCACTGACCCTCTTATGATTTGTGTGTGACACAAATCTGACGCCATAAAAAACACACAGAAAGGAGGAACTGGAAATTGATGTTTTGATGTCACCCCAAAAGGAGATCCTTGGAAGAACCTTTTATCTATCTAGGACAGCGATTCCCAACCTGTGAGCGGCAAGGGTAATGCAAGTGGGCTGCAAAACCAATGAAAACTAAAATATCAAAATATTTATATATACTGTCAATTATTAATACAATTCATACAAATGTTAAAACAACATTTTGCCTTTAATTCATCATGACCGGAACGCCAATAGTTACGTTTCGCAGCACTGACAGAAACCCAACTGACATTTCCGCATTAACTTGCATACGCCCACAATGCACGCATCACTTCCGCAGATTGCACAATCCAGGTCAACAACTTCCGGTAGCTAGCATGTTTACATAAACCTTACATACCCTTACAGTTATGTAAGGTTTCGCACACAAAATGCGGGTTTTTAGAAGGTGTGCGGGTTATCTTCCCAAAATGACAATTAACGATGTTTCTAGCTACATTGACAATTACGAAAGGTAAGGTTCATCTAACTAAGTAGCTAGCTATCACTAAGACAAGTCTCTAATGCCGGATTTGAGCAGCAACGTTAGCTAGGCTAGCTAGCTAACAATTCAGCTAGCTAACAACCAAAGCAGAGTTAGTTTTTTTCCATGCAGCTGTTTGTGTTCTTAGAGAATATGATTCAGACTTATTTTTTTTATGGTTTGGAATAGGTTGCTAGGAAACTGTCAAGAGGAGCATGAGCAGGACCAAATCATTCCAATATAGGCTAGCTCTACCTGTTTACTTTTTACAAATGGCAAAAACACAGAACAACACAGAAACTTCAAACAAAAATCTTCCTTTTTCTCCCTAGTATCTGGAGATGCGCTACAACAAGTTGATTCGTGTGATCGGGACATCCATGTATATCGTACAAACGGTAACTACAGAAGGCTTTCAACAACATGACGAACATACGATTCTTCCATATCAACACACACCTCATCAAAATGCTGTTCTAGATCTTTCTGAGTGCATCGCTGGATGCGTAACACATGAACTTGTCATAGGAACATCTAGTCTTTGTTATGATGTGCTTCTCCAGGGTTATCTGATTACTATCATGAATGTTTAACTTGCTGTGTGTGTGTGTATGTGTAAATGTGCGTCTGCGTTCAATCAGCTAATGGATTATGTTGAATGTTCCAGGCTCTGTACACCGGCATGGTCATCTACGCACCAGCTCTGGCCCTCAATCAAAGTAAGTCATGTGCAGAAGAGTTACTCTCAGGGCGCGTGGTGTCCATGGTGTTTTTCTCAGCTGATGTCTGTCTACTGATAGTTGTGAGTGGAAGTGTGTGGACACCCGGATCAAGGCGTGTGTTGTGTGTTTCAGTCACAGGACTGAACTTGTGGGGCGTATTAGTGGCTACAGGAGTGGTGTGCATCATCTACTGCACCTTGGTCAGTATGGCATCCATTACCTCCCTCCCACTCTGCACAGGGTTGCAAAATAAACATTGGATGTGCTGTATATATGTGTATATATGTGTATATATGTGTATATATGTGTACATATGTGTACATATGTGTATATATATGTGTGTATATGTGTGTATACATGTGTATTTATGTGTGTCATGGAATGGGGCTGATTGATTGAGTATTTGATTGAGTATTCCGTTCAATACAGGTGCTAGCGTCCTGAAACTTTCTCTCTCTGACCTACTGTTGTTGTTTGTGTCTGTCTGTGTGTGTGGTGAGTATGTGTGTGTATCTGTGTTTATGTGTGCGTGTGTGTCTGTATGTGTGTGTATGTGTGTATATGTGTGTGTGTCTAGGGAGGTCTGAAGGCAGTGATCTGGACAGACGTGTTCCAGATGGTGATCATGCTGGCTGGCTTCGTGGCCGTCATCGCCAGGGGAGCGGTGATCCAGGGGGGGCTGAGCCGGATCTGGGACGACGCCTCCAAGGGGGGGCGGCTGGACGCTTTCAAGTAAGCACACACACACACACACACACGTAAACACACACAGAGGCTCTCTTACCCTCTCTCTCTCTCTCTCTCTCTCTCTGTCTCTCTCTCTCTCACACACACACACACACACACACGTAAACACACACAGAGGCTCTCTTACCCTCTCTCTCTCTCTCTCTCTCTCTCTCTCTGTCTCTCTCTCTCACACACAGTCTTCTCTGACTTCCTGTGTGCGTTCCGCAGCTTCAACCCCGACCCCCTGATGCGTCACACCTTCTGGACCATCGTGGTGGGCGGCAGCATCATGTGGACCTCCATCTACTCCATCAACCAATCACAGGTGCAGCGCTACATCTCCTGCAAGACCCTGGCGCATGCCAAGATGTGAGTACATTCACGCATGTGACCCATTCAGCTGCCCCTTCCATCCAGAGTGACCTATAGAGAGATCACATGATCAGAGAGATCATGTGATCAGAGAGAGCACGTGATCAGAGAGATCACGTGATCAGAGAGATCACATGATCAGAGAGAGCACGTAGGAGGTACAGCAGATGACCAACAATCACAAGTGCATATTTCATACTTAATTACGGTGCAACAATAACTAGGGGTGTAACGATACACTCAGCTCACGATACATTAAGTATTAGAGCCACACGCCTCCTGATGCAGGACAACAGTCGGACGTTCAGCTGGTGCAGGTGTGGAAATGAGAGAAGCACGATATTCCTGCCGCCCTCCTGAAGCTGTCAGCTGCTCTGTGTCCTCTGAAGCTGTCAGCTGCTCTGTGTGATAACTGCATGTCACCTGAGGACTTTGTTCTGTCTCTTTCTCGGGAGCATCCAAAAGCACTTTAGTGTAGTTTCAATAGCCGCATTCACGCATCGTGTTTTATGTTCTTATATCTGCGTAGAAATGCTTATAAAAGATGGACTAAGTTCCCTGTGTGCCTAGGTCTCTGTACGTGAACATGGTCGGTCTCTGGTTGACGGTGAGCCTGGCTGTGTTCTCTGGTATCACCATGTTCTCCATCTACAAGGACTGTGACCCTCTCAGCAACGGAGACGTAGGGGCTCTGGACCAGGTAGGCCTGCTGGATTAACTTCACGCTCTGCATCCACACTAACTTCTCCAACTACCTTGACGTTCACTTCACTAACTACATTGATGTTAATTCATTGATATTGTATGCATGTGTGTGTATCTGTGTGTATGTATCTTTGTGTGTGTGTAACTGTGTGTGTGTGTGTGTGTTTGAAAGCTACTTCCATACCTGGTGATGGACATTCTGGCAGCCTATCCTGGGGTCCCTGGCTTGTTTGTGGCTGCAGCGTACAGTGGAACCCTGAGGTGACAAGAGAACTGCAGCCCCTCCACCACAACCAATCACAACCAACCACCAATCACAGCCAACCACCAACCAGAACCAATCAAAACACCTCACAACTAGTCACATGAACCTGCTGATACACATCTCCGACTCGTTCCCAGCTTTCACATATCGTCGATCAACTCACGAGCAAAACTAAACTGAACTTCAAGTAGTGTGTCATGCATTAGTGTGTAGTGTGTCATGCAGGAGTGTGTAGTGTGTCATGGAGGAGTGTGTAGTGTGTCATGCAGGAGTGTGTAGTGTGTCATGCAGGAGTGTGTAGTGTGTCATGCAGGAGTGTGTAGTGTGTCATGGAGGAGTGTGTAGTGTGTCATGCAGGAGTGTGTAGTGTGTCATGCAGGAGTGTGTAGTGTGTCATGCAGGAGTGTGTAGCGTGTCATGCAGGAGTGTGTAGTGTGTCATGCAGGAGTGTGTAGCGTGTCATGCAGGAGTGTGTAGTGTGTCATGCAGGAGTGTGTAGCGTGTCATGCAGGAGTGTGTAGCGTGTCATGCAGGAGTGTGTAGCGTGTCATGCAGGAGTGTGTAGCGTGTCATGCAGGAGTGTGTAGCGTGTCATGCAGGAGTGTGTAGCGTGTCATGCAGGAGTGTGTAGCGTGTCATGCTGTGCTCTGCCCCCAGCACAGTGTCGTCCAGCATCAACGCGCTGGTGGCCGTCACCGTGGAGGACTTTGTGAAGCCGGTGTGGAAGGACCTGACAGAGAAACAGGTGTTGTGGATCAACATGGGACTGAGTGAGTATCTGCACAGCAGCAAGCCAGCCTGACAGACAGTACTTTGCAGTCATTTGTCATATAAATGATATATATATATACACCTTTTTTCATATGACATAAGCCACATTTATAAGTATTGCACCTTCCTACCACAGAAAACTCCTTGTTTGTGTGAACTTAGATGGTGAATAAAGACCATTCTGATTCGGATTGTGAAATATGTATTTATAAATATCCATGACAGTGTATGTAGGCTGTGTTTATTGTTTGTCTGTGTTTGTAGTGATGAGGTGTTGGTCTAACCGTCACTGATGTGTTTGTAGTGATGAGGTGTTGGTCTGACCGTCACTGATGTGTTCGTAGTGATGAGGTGTTGGTCTGAACCGTCACTGATGTGTTTGTAGTGATGAGGTGTTGGTCTGACCGTCACTGATGTGTTTGTAGTGATGAGGTGTTGGTCTAACCGTCACTGATGTGTTTGTAGTGATGAGGTGTTGGTCTAACCGTCACTGATGTGTTTGTAGTGATGAGGTGTTGGTCTGAACCGTCACTGATCTCTTCCAGGTGTGTTCTTTGGAGCGGTGTGCATAGGCATGGCTGCTGTGGCGTCTCTGATGGGCAGCATTCTACAGGTCGCTAACCTCTCAACACACTGTGCCACCGTGTGACTGTGAGCCTGTTCTGAAGCACTGCTCTCTAGCGCCCCCTGTCTGGTTATGCGTGTGTGTCTGTGCTTGTGGGTATCTGTCTGTCTGTTTGTGGGTATGTGTGGGTGTGTCTTAATGTGTGTGTATGTGTGTGGGGGGGATGTATGTATGTCAGTGTCTTAACGTGTGTGTGTCTTAATGTGTGTGTGTGTGTCTTAATGTGTGTGTGTGGGGATGTATGTATGTCAGTGTCTTAACGTGTGTGTGTCTTAATGTGTGTGTGGGGATGTATGTATGTCAGTGTCTTAACGTGTGTGTGTGTATCTTAAGGTGTGTGTGTGTGTGTCTTAATGTGTGTGTGTGTCCTCAGGCCGCCCTCTCTGTGTTTGGGATGATCAGTGGTCCTCTCCTCGGTCTCTACCTGCTCGGCATGTTCTTCCGTACCACAAACTCCACTGTAAGTCCTGTTCCAGATGTGACTGTATGTTCAAACTCCACTGTAAGTCCTGTTCCAGATGTGACTGTATGTTCAAACTCCACTGTAAGTCCTGTTCCAGATGTGACTGTATGTTCAAACTCCACTGTAAGTCCTGTTCCAGATGTGACTGTATGTTCAAACTCCACTGTAAGTCCTGTTCCAGATGTGACTGTATGTTCAAACTCCACTGTAAGTCCTGTTCCAGATGTGACTGTATGTTCAAACTCCACTGTAAGTCCTGTTCCAGATGTGACTGTATGTTCGAACTCCACTGTAAGTCCTGTTCCAGATGTGACTGTATGTTCAAACTCAACTGTAAGTCTTGTTCCAGATATGACTGTATGTTCTCCTGCAGAGACGGTTCCCTCCAGCTGCACCCTCACATATGATCTCTTAAGTCGCTGTTTAAATCTATTGAAAATACCTAGTAGTAGGTAATATGGGTTAAACAAAATATTCATAGCTGGGAGGAAAATTGTGACTTATTAATTGATATTCAATCTGTTACATACACACCAGTTGTGGCTGGTTGTTGAAACTCGATCCAATCAACTGTCGACATGCAAACAATCCCAGATGAAGTGTGTGGTTGTGCTATCTGTGTGACAGGGGGGGCTGTCAGGACTGATCCTGGGGCTGGTCATCACCCTGTGGGTGGGGATCGGAGCCCAGATCTACCCCCCCACGCCTGACAAGACCAACCCCCTCCCCCTCAGCACGGCCGGGTGTAACCGCACGGTCGACTTCAACACCACCACCGTGGCACCCTGGACCAGCGCGGTCACATTCCCCCCAGAGTGAGTCAGCTCTGTATGACCTATTACAGCTGCTGATACATGGTATCTAGTCAGGACCTACAGTAGATGATACATGGTCTTAAATTACTGGCAGATGTTCACACATGTTCAGTCATTTACACACAGAAGCACACACGCAGACAAACACACTCAAATCCACAAGAGCAAAAGACACTTTCAAAGATTCTTGTTCTGATAACATGACAATCCTCTGGTCCTGACTGGTCCTGACTGGTCCTGACTGGTCCTGACTGGTTCTGACTGGTCCTGACTGGTTCTGACTGGTCCTGACTGGTCCTCTTGTTGTGTTAGAGAGCGTCCAGCGCTGGCTGACTCCTGGTACTCCCTGTCCTACCTCTACTTCTGTGTGCTGGGCACTCTCATCACCATGACGTCTGGTCTGCTGGTGAGCGCTATCACAGGTAAGTTATCCTTCTTCCTGGCCCCTCCTACTACTACCCTTTGCACCCCAGTTTTAAAACCTAGAATCGCCGTGTGGTGTGTCTGTGTGTGTCCAGGTGGCTGTAAGCAGGAGAGCCTCTGCTCCGATCTGTTTGTCAGGAAGAATGATCTGATCTGCTTCAACTGTGGACGACACGCCCAGGTTTGTCTGCTTATCTGGGTTCAATCCCAGGTTCAGTCTGGGTTCAATCCCAGGTTCAGTCTCAGTTCTAGTAATGCAGGTTCAGTCTAGGTTCTAATAATGCAGGTTCAGTCTAGGTTCTAGTAATGCAGGTTCAGTCTAGGTTCTAATAATGCAGGTTCAGTCTGGGTTCAATCCCAGGTTCAGTCTAGGTTCTAGTAATGCAGGTTCAGTCTAGGTACTAATAATGCAGGTTCAGTCTAGGTTCTAATAATGCAGGTTCAGTCTAGGTTCTAGTAATGCAGGTTCAGTCTAGGTTCTAATAATGCAGGTTCAGTCTAGGTTGTAGTAATGGAGGTTCAGTCTAGGTTTGAATGCAGGTATGTGTAGGTTGCCTGTCTGTGAGAGAAAGGTTCACACTGGTTCCCAGCAGTATCATACTGGGCCTGGTCTAACACCAAAGTACATTCACATAAAGATGACTGATCAACCTATGCATCATTTCATCATAACCACCACGTTCCATCCCCACAGGACTCAGAACCAGAGCTGGTGGAAAAGGATGGATCAGAGCTGAAGAAGGGCACTGACAACCCGGCCTTCGCAGTCTCAGTGTTGGACATAACAGACCGAGACATGGAGAAAGTCACCAAGATGTGAAGACGGGGTCAGGATGCTGCGTCCTCACCAGGTGTTCTGCAGCTCTGGTGCTGACAGGAGACCTGTCCTGCTTCTCTGAAGCAGGTGGAGACGAGGTTGAGCTGTGTCTTTGTGACTCATCTTTGGAAACAAATCTTTAGCTAAGCTGGGACCTGATTACTCTGAGACTCAGAACACAGACAGACACAGCTTTTCACAGCAGCGCTTCATTCATTCACTTTTCTGACTATAAACTTCTCTACTCAAGGCTTTTCTGATTATATCGTTTTATTGTTTGAATAAAAAAGTGTCTGAATTAAATATTTTCTCTGCAATAATAATGTGATTATTAATGTGTCTCCTATAGTATTAGTATGCCAAAGGCAGTCAGTCAGCATGTACAGTGTCATAATGTAGATTTGGTGTTTCGCAATGCTGTGTGGTAATATTCAAGATATTATTTGTTGACTTAAGATTTGTTAATAAACTACTAGTGCTTGGTTCACCTGTTTCCTGAAGCAGATTCTGGCTTTTTTGTGTCCTGTTTTTTCTTCACGAACCTGTTAGTGAACAAAACAACACAAGCAGAGGTAACATATGGTTGTTAGGAAGGCAGACACACACTCACACACTAAGTCACTAACGTTTTAGTACTGCAATCTCCACATGGCTGTTGTGTTAAGAATTGCTCGAACAATGCTGACAGTAAACAGTGTGAGATAGAGGGAAGGCGAGAGAGGGGGGGGGGGGGAAGAGAGAGGGAGTGGTAGACTGGTTGATCACCTCTGTCTCCATGGCAACATTCACAAAAGAAGGAAGTTGACAAAGAAGGGATCCGCCCCCTCACCTACCCCTGGCCTAAGGATAAGCCTGTTGTGTCTCCCACAGGAGTGCCCAGCCACCGACAATAACTTCCTGGTTTTCAGTCGGGACAAAGTTGTGCGAGTAAGGTAATAAAAAGCTGTTGTTGTACTGTTAAATGAACTGACACAGGATAAGGTCAAACTGGAAATACGAAGCTTGTTGTCTATTCTGTAGATACTGTAGGTCTGGTCTCTGTCTCCCTACTTTCTATGGGTTTAAAAGCACAGGTGCATTGGTTTTGTTTGTTGAGGTTCGTTGTGACGTCTACTGTATTGTCCTTACGCTTTAGAGGGCTCAGAGCTGCCTCTGCTTACACTGCATGTCCTTCACTTCATATCCGTACCTTTTACAAAGAGAAATATATCATATATAATAATATGTATTAGAAGGGAGAGTGCTATGGCAACAACTGTTTGTGAATCAGGAACTAGCATACAGTGTTTAAACTTCAACACTATTCAGTGAGTGTTTTTGTAATACTGTGTGATCACAAACTTTGAATCTATGCTATAGGGACAAATATCCAAGCAGAAGAGTGCTGTTGATCATGGAGAGCAGGTATTCTCTGCTCCTGGTCGGATGTCTGCTCTCTGTTTCCCTGGCCAGCGCAGCCCTAAGCCCTCCAGAGGGACCAAACCACACTCCAACCATCTCACCTACCACGACAAGGGTTCCAAACCCAGCCACTGCCACGGCAACGCTGAACAGAACCTCTGCCGCCAATGGAACGCTCACAACAACAGCGGGTGCCACGCCTGCGATCGTGGGAGGAGGTGCTCCACCCAACGGCTCTGCTGGCACCTCCACAGTCCCCACGGCCAGCTCTGTCAGCACTCACACCCCAGGGCCTGCAGCCGAAGCTGGGGAAACCAACACCACATCTACCCCTCCTACAGGCTCTCCTCCCACCACAGTGCCAACAACTCAATCACCAGCTACGACTGTGATTTTCAACACCACGTCCAATCTGACAACGACTCAATCACCAGCTACGACTGTGATTTTCAACACCACGTCCAATCTGACAACGACTCAATCACCGGCTACGACTGTGATTTTCAACACCACGTCCAATCTGACAACGACTCAATCACCGACTACGACTGTGATTTTCAACACCACGTCCAATCTGACAACGACTCAATCACCGGCCTCACCCTCCCATCCACCAAGTGAAGATCCTCCCACCTCTAACAACACCACCTCGTGGGTGTCAACGACCAACACAGCGCTTAACAACACACGAGGTAAGCTCTGTGTGTCTGACCTTTGACCTTGAGTGACCCCGGACACTCAGCCTACAGAATGTCTGTGTGCATATCTACGTTTTTCACCTGGTTTCTCTCCTTTGATTGTAGGAAGGGGAGTGAGGCTGGATGACTATGAGAAGACCCTGACCGTGGTGTTCAGCGTGGTGCTGGGGGTGTCCATCTTGGGGTTGGTGATGTACCAGATGACAAGATGCCACCTGAGAAGAGCCCAGTACTCACATCAGCCGCTCACTGAAAACACTGGTAAGCCCTAGAACAGTGGTTCTCAATCCTGGTCCTCGGGACCCGCTGCCCTGCATGTTTTAGATATTTCCCTGCTCCAACACACCTGATTTAAATAAAAACATGCAGGGCAGTGGGTCCCGAGGACCAGGATTGAGAACCACTGCCCTAGAACATCCCCCCCAAAAACACTCTGCTCAACTTTTATAGGTCTTTGTCAACAGTATTTACTATATACATTGTAGGAGTGTTTAAACTGCTACCGAATGCCTGCGCCACAAATGCATGTACTTGTGAAGTGATCAATATGGAAGCAAATCAGTGATATAATGTTATGAGTTTTAAAAGGCATTGAATACTTATTATTGACATTTAAACACCACTGCATTTGTTGGTTTTGAATTCACCTCTTTAAAATTTAAATATCAATTCATTTCAATGTTAAAAAAAAATCTGATACCAAAAATCAAGGTTCAGAAATGCAGGTTTCTCAAATTCGAACAGTAAAATTCAGATCCGAAAAATTCAATACAGTAAATTTGAGCTTCAGAAATTGAAATATAACTAAATTCAGGCTGCTCAAATTCGACTGGTAAAATTCAGATCCAAAAAATTGCGACCCGAAAAAATTCAGATTGCAACATCCGGCAGGGTTTCCCGCAGCACTTTTCAGTTATGGCGGCCGCCTAAGCAACACACGCCTGCCGTCTTAACTACGTAGTAAAAAATAATAATATTAGTTCTATCGCACAAACTTACCCTTCACCCGGTCTGACGGCAAACCACACCCTACCACCTTAACTAACAATATTCAATTCAAAACATTATGTCACTGATTTGCTTCCATAGATCAATGACTAGTTAATGTTCAATGTTATTCTTTTCAGGTGACCTATTCATTTCAGATGAAGACACGCTTGTCATATCAGGAGGACTCTATGAGGGACACGTCTCTGAGCCAATCACAACACAGCAAGACTTCCCTCCTGGCCCCTCCCAGCTAACACAGCTCCGCCTTGAGTTCTTAAATGATGATCGATAATTACTGTCCTGTTCTTAGAGGAAAACAATCCTTGCTTTCACCGTTTGATTTTAAGTTATGCAGGATTTAACTGATTTGTTAGTCTGACAAGTATGATCACATTTGATGTTGTTTTATTTGACAATAAATACAATAATATAAATAAAATAAAATAAATAAAAATTACAAAACCGGAAAAATCTATTAAATAATTTAAGAACAATAAGTTAAAGTTGAACAATAATAATGAAAACCAAAAAACATTTTCTGAACACAAAATTCTCATTCATGTTGAATGGAGTCAAACTTAAGCCCGACACAGTATAGTGATCAATAAACAACATCACATCTCAAGAAATGTATTTCAAACGCTCTCACTTACACGTGAACCTCTGCTTCTATCAAACAACTGTTAATAAAAATGTCATGAATGTAATGAACTTCAGTATTGAGTAAAGAGTGAACACTGACTATGCGAAGATCTTCTCTGCTGCCTTCTTCTTCTTGTGGGAGCCCGTGACGGCGGTCCAGCCTGCATCTCTCATCCTCTTCATGGCCGCCAGCTTCAAGGCGTTCCCTGGGGACTTCTGAACAGCGGGGCTTTGATTCTAACACACAAAGAAAGGCGTTCAAACACTGCTCAATGTCCTGAAAATGAGTTCAATTGAGAAACACAGAAATGTCAGTGAGGGTGCGTTGACTGATGTAGCGAGATGGTTTCTCCTCTCTCTCGTCACACAGGTGTGTCTCACCTTCTTAAACACGTGGACTTTAGACCAGTGTGCTGAGGACGCCCCCTGCTGGAGGCTTTGGAGCGGTTCTACGACTGCAAAGCTCTGAAAAGCACAGCAGCACAGCAGCACACAGCGTTCAGCACGTGGACAGGCGTACGTGGCCGAGCGTAGCGCTGGGCTGGGAGGAGGGACGGTGGCTAGCTCGTTTGTTTACCAGCAGGTCAGCGTGCTCCGAGCTGTCAGACTTGGGGTCCAGCTCCAGGGTGGTCTGGCTCCAGGGCCCAGCCTTCTGAGTCGAGGGGGGGGTCCGGATTCTGTAGGACTGCAGAGAAGGCGATGAGATCAACACTCCACAGGGGAGAGAACAGAGAGATGATAAAGAGTCTGTAGTGATAACAGATAACCCCTGGGTTCCTACCTTAATGCGAGGAGTCTCCCCGACTCTGGTTCCAGAACTCCATGACGGAGTCTGGAGGGCGCCACTCTTGGTTTCCTGGGCAACCAGCAGATATTAATAATGGTATGATCGTATGGTAAATGGAGCTCCAACATTTCAATTTCAATAGTTCTATCCCATAATACTCACTCTGACAGCAGGAGTAGAGGCCTGTATTTTACCGGCGCTTTGGGACGGGGTTTTCAGTTTGGTTTTGGAGAAATCCAACCCGTTCCTCTTGATGGCCAGTCTCTCTGGTGTGTCCCAACATCTCCCCTCAGAAGCTGAGGCTGGATCAGACAGCTAGGTGTTGAACAAGGAGGATTAGAAGTGAGGAAATGTACCCCTTCAATATTGAACAACTCCTCTGAGCGTCGGTTTACCTGCTTGCTCTGAGTCTTGGGTAGTAGGTTGGAAGGGTTGGTTTTCACAGATGCCAATTCTTCTTTCAGTTCTGCGATCTTCTGCATCAACTTCTCCTGAGGTCACAAACAACAGAGGAAATCATAATAATTTAACTGTCCAAATCATAGGACTGGAATTCACCATGTGTGCATTTGAAAACCAAGTCCTCTGTCACCCCCTCCTTAGTTTCTTGATCCAGATGATTCTTCAGCCTGTCGTTCTGTATCTTGCTCTGCTCCAGCTCCAGCTCCTGGGGAGAGTCACACGTCACACGTCAGTGCTGCTGCCAGCGGCTCTCTCTCTGGTGAGCCCCGGCCTCTCCAGACTGAAAGCCCCTCCAGGTGAGGATCGTACCAGGGCCGTTCTGCTGGCGTCTGCCTCCACCACGCTCCTCTTCTTCTCCTTCAGCTCCACGTCTTTCTCTTCCAGCATCTTGTCGTACTGGTTCTGCGTCAGGATCGCACGGAATATTGCTTGTTTCCACGGACGCTTCCGAGACGTTTGATGTCACGTCTCACATCAAACGTTTCGGAAGCGTCTTGTCGGAGAAATATTCTGTGTGATTCTGACTAGATCGGAGAGAAATCTCACTTTGTGCTTTTCCATCAGGGCAACCATGTCTGCGATCTTGTGTTGGCACTTGATCTCTGCATCCTCTCTGCTCCTCACGGCCTCGCCAGCTGTGAGCTTCAGATCCTGCACCTGTAGGGGGACAAACATACCTCCGGTTTCCTCGCCTATCACGTCAAAGAGAAGGGATTGGAAGCAGGAAGTCAGGACTAACCTCTTTCTGCAGCTCTGCTTCAGAAGATGACTTGGCAGCGACTTCATCGAGCAGTTCCTGATGTTTCTCCCTGCTGGACTTCTGAAGACTTTCTGCTGTTTCATTCAGTTGGTTGATCTAAAATGGCCGACAAAAACATGTCTGTTTCATCCAGTCTGAGGAAGCGCTGGTCCCAGCCTGTCGACTGTGCAGGCTGGCATCAGAGAACAGCATGGCTACAACACCACTCATACGTCACTGTGTTCCAGATGCTTTGTCCTTCAGAACGAGAGTCTCATACCTCACTTTCCAGCTGACAAGATCTTTCCGCCTCTTTGGCGATCTGTTTTTTGAGCATTTTAGCCTGGAAACATCAAGGCGAGATTAGCTCTGGAATACTACACAAGAGGCGAGGCAGAGATATTTCTTTACCACGCTACACACCTCTTTCTCATATTCCTCCTGATGTTTGTTTTTCGTGTCCAACTTAGTCTTCAGGCTGGACAGCTAGAGAGAGAGACAGACAGGTGTGAGGCTGGACAGCTAAAGAGAGAGACAGACAGGTGTAAGGCTGGACAGCTAAAGAGAGAGACAGACAGGTGTGAGGCTGGACAGCTAAAGAGAGAGACAGACAGGTGTGAGGCTGGACAGCTAAAGAGAGAGACAGACAGGTGTGAGACTGGGCAGCTAAAGAGAGAGACAGACAGGTGTGAGGCTGGACAACTAAAGAGAGAGACAGACAGGTGTGAGGCTGGACAGCTAAAGAGAGAGACAGACAGGTGTGAGGCTGGACAGCTAAAGAGAGAGACAGACAGGTGTGAGGCTGGACAGCTAAAGAGAGAGACAGACAGGTGTGAGGTTGTAGTTCCGCACCCCAGTCGCCTGGCTTCCTCACCTTGGTCTCCATGGCTCTGATGTGCTTCTCCTTCCTGCTGATTTCCACCTGCAGATCTCCACACTACAGAGGAGCCAGGAGAGCCACGACTGATGTGAACTTACAGTGATGAGCTACAGCTACAGTTTTCAAGATGGCTTCGGAATGGCCGACTTACGCTTTCATCAAGTTTCTTCTGCAGGTTCTCTGCTCCTTGACCTTGTTCTTCCAGCCTGGTGCTCAAAGAGCTCACCTCCTCCCTGATAGGACGGGAAAGTGACAAGCTCTGCTTTCATTCCTCAGTGTCTACAACTACGACAACTTAATAACAGTAAAGGTTCCAAGTGTTCCAAGTCAGGTACCGTAGCTGATGGTTTTGATCTTCAAGCGCTTCGATTTCCTTTGAGATCTCTGTGCCTCTCGCTTCACTCTCCTGTTTCCACACGTCAAAACACAGATGTACGACGTCATCCCCTGCCCGACGATCATGTTTTATAGACAGCGTCAGCATGTTTGACTCTAACCTTCAGGCGAGCCTCCAGGGTGTTGGCTTGGGAACATTTGTTCTCAGCCTGCTCTTGAACCGTCTTCTTCTCAAGTTGCAGCTCATTAAAACTCACCAACAACTTGTCATATTTCACCCTGAGACCAAATCAAAATCCAGTTATTTCCAGTGGAGACGCGTAGCTGCAGGGGGTCTGCTTGATGTTTCTTTAGAACGAGAGAACTCACTCCTGCTGTGCTACGTCTCCTTGCAGCTGCTCTATCTCCTCGGTGGACCTTTTGTTTATTGTTCTGGCAAAAGACAACTGTTCTTCTATCTCCTGTGTTTGGGCCTGAGAATCAGACAACATGATGAGCTTTAACGTCTGGCCTGTTCACACCATAAGGACTGGAGTGATGAGAACAATGTTTTCTTATGTAAGCCAAGAAACTGTGATCAAAGGACTCCAACCTCACTCACCTGTGTTTTGTTCCTCAGATCGCTGTGGGCCTTTTCAGCTTCCTGAAGTGCCTTCTCCAGTAAGGTCTTCTCCGTCTCCAGGATCTGTACTTTGGTCTACGAGGGATAAAACAGCAGTGCTTGAGTCCTGACACAGCACGTTCAGACAGCCAGGCCTCAGCCAGGCCTCAGCCAGGCCTGATTCAGGCTGTCACAGTGGCTTGTCTTGTGGTCTCACCTGGTAGCGCTGGACTTGGTCCCTCTTCCCTGCCAGCTCAGACGACAGCAGTGTAGCTTGTCTATCAGCAGCTTCTATCTTCTCCCTCAGTGACTCCATGGATTTAGATTTCACATCCTAAACAAGACCATTTCATTTATATATATATATATTTTTTAAGACTACACTGCCAGACATTACGTGCAAATGTCTGTCCACAAATACTACAAATTACCAGTTCCTCCTCAAGTACTTGTATCTGTCCATCTTTCTCTTCGTTCTGTTTATTCATTTCTCCTTAAATAAAAACAAAACAAAACAATCTCCAATCTATTCATACAGGGTTTCAATGCAACAATGTGCTCTCTCTATAATCCCTGATCTGATGCAGTACCTGCCCGGATCCTCTTCTCCTGCAGCTCCTCAGAGACGGACACCATCTTTACTTCCAGCTCTTGAGCCCTGGAAAAGAAAGTCACGAGAGACCCACAGGGAGGTAAACAGCCATCCTGCACAGACCAGCGGAGCAGCGCTGTCACTTCCATGCACCAGCTACTGTCTAGTTTAGTTCCTGGTTTCCCCTGCCCTGGTGTTCTGTCTGTCTTCTCTGTCTCCTGCTCCAGGGTCCATCCTCCCACTCACCCGTGACAAGCTCCAGCCATACCTCTCTGTCTCCCGTGCCAGGCAGGTCTGTAGCTCCTGCACGGTGGCCTGAGCCTGGGCCAGCTGGCCTTCTTGAGCAGCCCTAGTCTGGTGGAGCTCTTCTAGGCTGGCGTCTTTCTGGAGGACGATCTGGGCAGTCTCCTCTTTGTTCAGCTCCAGCGCAGTGGAAATTGCTTTTCTATTTTCCTGCGCGAAAAGACAGATAAACAAACATAACATGATGTACAATTCTGTACACAGTCTTTATAAAACCCTAAGAAAATCATTGATTCATGAAATGTTTACATCCAGAAACATCTTTCCAAATCCTGACCTCGCTTTCTTTAAGAAGTTCTTCTGCGTTGTGTAGCTTCTCTGACAGAGCCTGGCGCTCCTGGTGAGCGCTGTGAAGGGCGTCCTGGTGCAGCTCTGCTCAGAGACACAAGGAGCCGCAGTGAACAGTGGGTCAGAAACATCCACTTAGCATTAGAGCAGCCTTTCTCAACCCTGGTCCTCGGGGCTCACAGCCCTGCATGTTTTAGATGTTTCCCAGCTCCACCACACCCGATTCATATCAACGGGTCGTTACCAGGCTTCTGCTGAGCTTGATGATGACACATTCATTTGAATGGGGTGTGTTGGAGCAGGGAAACAGCATGCAGGGCAGGGGGTCCCTGAGGACCAGGGTTGAGAGAGACTGCGTTAGAGCGTAGTCTTGATGGGCTGTTCCTACGTGCGGCCTGCTGCAGATGTTGGCAGCTCTCCTGTGCTTCCTGCAGGTGGAGGAGGATCGCCTGCAGCTCCTTCTCCTTCTCCTTCAGGGCCGCTTGAAGCTGCTCCACCTGCCAAGGAGCCGTCACGGTTACACAGTGTCAGAGCTTCCTATGTACAACATCAAAGGTAACTAGCCTGTCATGGTCTTGGAATGTGTGTCGATGTAGATGTTTGCGATTGATAGGTTTACACTAACCTCTTGTTCCTTCATGTTGATCTCGTCCCCAAACTTCTCCTTCAGATTGTCAAACTGTAGCAATCCCTCTTTAACTGAGTCCGACATTTTAAATTAATTGATTTACTTCATTACTGGGCAAAATTAAGACAAAACAATGATGAAATTAAATGTAATGCTATGTAACAGACTAGATCTATGTTATGTTGGACAGTTACCTTTTTGCATTTCACAACGGTCAAACTGTGCTTGCAGCCGAAGACTCTCAAAAGCAGCTATCATCCTCTGCAAAGAAAAAAAAAACTTGGTCAAGCAGAAATACATGAGAGAAAAACTATTTGCATCTGGGCACCAGTGGATTAGTCCGTCTTAAATATTCACCTGAATATTCTCCCTGTTTTCCATAAAGAGTTGCTGTGTCTCCTCTCTTTCAGACTCAACTAAGAGAGCAAAGGAGAAACATGGAGTCATCAGTTAACACTAACAAGCTGCTTGTTGTGATTCAGCCTGGGGCTCCACTGAGATCATTTTCAGTTTTTATTTAACTCACACAGATGCATCTTGTCTGCTGATCTCTGGAACGTATCCTTCAGTATGTTACACAAATTGCGTGTTGCATTATTTCTGTGGCGAGGATAAAAAATAAGTTATTAACGTTGTGTTACGATAAAATATGTAGTGTTGTTTAAATATCTGTTTAATAGTAAAATATTCCTCTTGTTCAGCACTGTGCTCCTTCAACAACCAGACAGGAGTTTGACAGCTCCAGTCCAGCTGGGTCTGCTTGATAAGGCAGAAAACATACTTATTCCTCAGATCCTCGTTTTCACTGATCTGTTCTTCCAGTTTAATGCTGAGACTTTCATTTCCAAACTGTGATATGCAGAAATGCTTCCATTAGACACTTGCTTGCCATGTTTTGTTCCCGCATAGCAAAACCAACTGTGATGTTGGATACCTGTAAGTCCTGGATGGCGTTGCGCTGCGTTTCAATAGTTCTTTTGTTTTCTTGCAGTTTTCTCTCTCTTTGGACCGTCTCTGAGTCTACTTGGATTTTCCAACACTTTATTTTCTCAACTTCATCAAAGAGTTTTGAATATAACTTTCCAGATGTGCCTTTAGTCTGAGGAATATGTTCACAAAATATTGAAAACCCAAAATACTCCAGGCACTGTTAAATAACAAAAGCTACTGCAATGAAATCTGTTCTCCTGTTTGCCCTACTGAAGAATATATGCCAAGAAGATTAAGGTTGACATTATGGGATTTAGTGTCTCAGGAGGAATATATCATCACTAGAGCTTGGCTCAGAAACACAAAAATCATTTCCAAACTCACCTCTACTTTTTCTACAGGTGAGACAAAAGTAATCTTGGACACATCTTTGGAAAACAGAGCCAATTGAAGTCAGACATTGTGAACAAAATGGACATAGGTATGATATGCATTCTGCACAGCACAGTTGTGTTATAGATAAATACCTGCTTTAGGTTTAGTGGATCCCATATTTGTAATGGGGATGGTAAAGTGAGTCTCTTTGTCAAATAGTTTACTGTAACCCTGTTAAATAAAGAAAGTCAGTAGCCTAATAGTTACTGCTGAGTGACAATACTGCAACAGAAAATGAACACTGATGAATGAGTGAACCTGAATGTGCCTTAGTACAAGCTAGTTTGAGTCAAAGTCTGTGGCTTGGCATTAAGTTGACTGCTAGCGCTTTGTAGACTCATTGCTTACCTGTTGCGCGGTGTTCATGACTCCACAATCGTCTACGGATTCCTGAGGTTTCACGGCAGAAATCTGTCCTGGGTTAACTCTGGGAGGCACCATTAACTTGAAGTGGAAACACTTGTCCCGCTCCATTCCAAGTACTTGGCAGGAATCTTTCTAACGGCAAGAAAGTTAGCCTACAGTACAGTACAGTCATTTCTGGCCAATTTTTTTTCAAACCTACAGTACAGTAGACTAGCGTATGTTACAGTAGAGCTAACAGCTACTAAACGTCCATTAGTCTATGTAATATCTTAAATTAGCCGAGGATACACACAAATATCGTTTAAGATAGCTAACGTTAGTAAACCCGTTACTAGCCTACTGTACAGTATGCTAGCAGTCAAGAGCTACTGAACAGTACAGTGGAGTTAGCTACTGTACAGTACTGTACAAAGTAACAGTTTGTTGAGAGCTGCAAAATATTGTTACAATTGCTAGCTACTGATACATTGGAATAGCGATAATTTCGTGATACTACTCATCAAATTACGAAGTTAGCTAACTAACTATAACTTTACCTATCCGCAGTCCAAGACAAAACGGTTTTGACGGTTTTTTATTACCAACGGTTTCTGTTATCTCCGCCAGCATATGCACGAGCAGAGGACTTGTTCTGGCGCGGGAGTCGATGTCATTCAGAACCAAGCGGATGCGTACAGTTAGTTATCATCAATTAAATCAGTTTATAACAGTTTATCGAGAATAATAGCTCCCTCTCCTGTGAAATTTCTTTATTGAACAATGTTGTAATATTAGTGGCACATAATAGACGTCATTCCAGTCATACCAACGTTTCTGATTTTTCATTAGTCATCTTATGGGGAGACAACATTTTACTATTGTGTGAAAATGTAAATCTTCACTGATTCATTACTTCAGCTTCCCAATGAAACGTGTATTTGGTAATAGCTAAATGTAGGAGAGAGACTCACTGACACTTTAATGATGATGAGGCACACGCATGGAGAATAGTCGGTTTGTCAAATCCCACCCGTCTCGAGTATTTTATTCTCGTAGCACGGCATATGCACACCTTCAATGATGACAGGAATGAATAAGAAAAATGGTTCTAACTCAAACGTTATCTGACAGAGGTCTTAGTGACACATCACATTTAAATGTTTATAATGGAGTAGAATATATATTCAGTCAAAGTGATACTACACAAAATCCTTATTAATGTGTCACTGTCATATTGCAAATAGTTCATGAGGCTTTCAGGAGTAAATAAATCAACTTGCAATGCAGATACATGTCTGTTCTCAACAATATTGCAAAGGATAGGTGAATTCTACAGCCTTTAAAAATGTTTTCATAGAAAACATTAGCAGTTATAATTTGGACACACATATATTGCTAATGCTTGAAGTAGCCTACATTGTTGACATTGCAACTGATTCATGAATTCCCTGTCTTTCCTCACACACTAACTACAACGAAGCCTCAGTTAGTTCTGCTTCTGTCATCAGTGTTAATAATACAGTCATGAAGAGAGAGGTAACTAGAAAAGCAGTCGATCACAATCTGTTTTTCTTCCGGAAGTCTGTCCATATAGACTAGCACCACAGCAGTGCTTTGGCATATACATTAACACGTTCACATCTTTACACATTAAGAAAGCCGTCAGATTGACCGTTAGACAGCTTCTTCGGCAGCTCCCGGCTCGTCGATAAAGGCTTCCAACTCTTTGGCGGTGTTGTTCTTGTTAGACACGTCTTCTCTGTCCTCCCTCTTCACTCTCCTCTCCTCCTCCTTCTTCTCCTTGTCCAGCAGCCGGTAGTTGATGCCCATTCCCACGAACAGGAAGACGCTGGACACGACCAGAATCACCCCACAGCTCCAGTATGTGTACTTGTAGTCATGGTAGATGTCTTTGAATCGTCCTATAGATATATAATTGAAATCATAATTACATGATGATAATTATTTAAAAGTTTTCAGTTAACATATTAAATATTAAATCTCATAATCATCCCGGTTGAGAGTGTAAGTGAATCCCTGTCGTGTCGGCCGGTGTGACACCCTACTCACCCAGCAGAGGGGGCCCTAGCAACACAGGCCCGCACTCCACGATGGTGACCAGGCCCACCGCGCTGGAGAAACGCTGGGTTCCCACCAGGTCCATTAGGGTCTCGAACAACACCGAGCTCAGCCAGCCGAAAGCAAAACCAAAGAACAGGGAGTAGATGACGAAGCCGGTGTAGTCAACAGAGATGGGGGCCAGCAGGTGACACACGCCGTTGTACAGCACCGAGGCCGCGAAGAAGTACTGAATCCTGGGCCGGACCCACTTGGTGTTGGCCAGGAGCCCCATGGAGGGCCGGGCGACCATGTCCACGAAGGCCAGGACGGAGAGCAGGAAGGCAGCCTTCTCCTTGGGGATGTCCTTGCTCTTGGCGAAGTTGCTGAGGAACACCAGCGGGGTGAAGAGTCCGAAGAACATGATGACGTTGCCCAGGAGGTAGAGGAGGAAACCGCGGTGCTTGAAGAGCGACAGGTCGATGACGCTGTTCACCTTCTCCATGCACGTCTTCTTCGGGCCGTCCGGGTCGATGACAGCCGGCTGGGGCTTGGGCCCGATGGGTCTCATGAGAGAACCGGCCACGCAGCAGTTGAAGAGCAGCCCTCCCAGGATGAGGAAGCTGCCTCTCCAGCCGAAGTGGTCGAAGAACCAGCTGTTCAGCGGGGCCAGCGTGGACAGGAAGACCGGGCTCCCAGCCATGGCGATCCCATTGGCTATGGGTCTCTTCTTGTAGAAGTACTTGCCAATCATAGTGAGGGCCGGATTGAGATTGAATGCCAGACCCAGACCTGTTAGAACAGACTGTTAGGCTCGGGGATAACCGACAGAAGCGTTTTCACATTTGAATGTCAAAGACCCAAATTCATCATGTGAGAGAGTGATAAAGGAAGTGAGTTGACAAGAGTTGACACTAGGTAGCGACAGAGTTCATGGAGAACAAAAAAAAACATTTGAAAGCAGAAAGGAAACCATAAGAAAATACCTCCCACCACTCCCACACAGAAGTAGAGGCCTTCCACAGAGTTGCAGAAAGAGGCGGCGATCAGGCCGCTGCCTGCCAAACAGCCTCCCAGCATCATGATGGGTCGGCTACCATACTTGTTCACCAGGATACTGCTGATGGGCCCTGAGAGGGAGAGGAGAGGGTGAAAGGTAGGGAGGGGGAGGAAGACAAGAGGAAGAGAGGGAGAGGAGGAGAGACCAGCAGAGGGACAGAGGAGAGAAGAGAGAAGGAGGAGGGTGGAGGAGGAGAGGGAGAGATGAGGAGGAAAGGGGGAGAGGAGAGGGAAAGAGGAGAAGTAAAGAGGATGAAATCACGACAATACACAGCCAAGCTGATTATCTGCAAGTTATGAGTATGTAGTTATGTTTGACTATAAATGTCAGGATTGCATTGTGGATTTACATGCTGCATGGGGCTGCAAAATAGATTTTTAATTCCTTTACATTCATTTGCTAACAGTGCCACCTACAGACAATGCCTTTTGTCAATACAAGTTCAAACCAGTCTTTTTACTGCGAACATTTCAGAGAACAAAAATATGTTTGGCCACCAGAGGGCCTCAGAAGCACACCTCTGGCCTGTCACTGAAATCACACAACTTCTGCAATAATTTCTCTCACTGCTGCACTGCAGTAATATTTTTGCCATCAACACCATTCACAATGCAATCTCACACAAAACAAGACACTCATAGTGAATTGATGGATTGCAAGTTGACAGGCGATGCAGCGACTGACTCCAGTGCTGAGAACGAGAACGGACTCTCTTCAGTGTGGTGATCCTTTGTGGTCTCAAGCTAAGGACGGGCGGAACTGGGGATGTATGCAGTTGTCAATGAGAGTAACATACATACATATTTACTGTGTGTATATAGGCCTACATACATACAGAGAGAGGGGGGGGGGGAGAGAGAGAGAGGGGGAGGGTAGAGAGACAGAGGGAAAAGGAAAGAGAGGACCTAACTATATGAGGAGGTGGATAACAGTAGAGATATAGACCATAACCCCACACCTAACTCACTAGGATATGTAAACACGGCATGGAGGTATCAGCTGGCTGCCCGCCACGTCCCTGACAGGCCCGCCACGACGGCCCAACTGGCGAACAAGTCAGGATCCACGAGCTTGAAGATGCTTCAGCCCCTCCCTGCCAAACCCCAGCCCCTCCCTGCCAAACCCCAGCCCCTCCCTGCCAAACCCCAGCACCTCGCCACAACCCCAGCCCCTCCCTGCCAAACCCCAGCCCCTCCTGCCAAACCCCAGCCCCTCCCTGCCAAACCCCAGCACCTCGCCACAAACCCAAATGGAACCTGACAGTTTTTGTTTAGAGGTTGTCCAGACTCATTTGCTGGCACGGAGCAGGACAAAGGCTGGTTAGTTTCTAATGCGAGCCCGGCTGAATGCAAACGACGACTTTCCTCTGCTCTGTCTCTGAGGGAACAGTTGATCTGGGAGACAGGTCAGACCACCAAGCCCTGTAGATTATTAGACCAACGCCAGATGGGAAGTTGATGGAGGTGGTGGATGTCTGGCAGTGTTCAGTGAGGACACCCCCTCTTAAGCCCTGCAATCACTCGCAGGAGTAGAATCACACTCTACTGTGTGTGCGGTCTAATGTGTTGATCTGCTGTAAGGTGACCTCACAGTCAGAAGGCCTGGCTTTAGTGGCCCGGCTTTGGGCCGTGTGAAATAATGACGTCTGTAGAGTTTGAGACCCACAGACTTGACGGATTCTGGCTGCGTACGAGTTCATAGGTCGGCCCACACAGTTATTTGGATGTCATGTGCACTCAGTCATGTGGCCTGAACAACCAAGCCAACAGACTCACTCAGAAGAGAGAGAGAGAGAGAAAGAGAGAGAAAGAGAGAGAGAAAGAGAGAGAGAGAGAGAGAGAGAGAGAGAGAGAGAGAGAAAGAAAGACTGAGAGTGTGTAAGTCAGATGGAGATGAAAAGAAAGAAAGAGGGAGAGAAAGAGGGAGAGAAAGAGGGAGAGAAAGTAAGAAAGAGACGGGGAAACAGTTTTAGACCCTTGGCTCTGAAGCCCTTGATTGTGTCCTGTGACTGAGAGCTACCTTCTGATGAGAGGAGGGGGTGGAGCTGTTGAACAATAAACAGCATTGATTCCCTGGTGGGGATCACCACCACTGTGTAGTAGAGTAAAAAGGGCTTATTTGGCTCGAATACACACAGACTTTACACACACTGAACTAATCCTTAATGTAAGCTATGGGCTAAATTATTTACAAACTATTTCAGACGTTTTTCCTGCGAGACAAGCTGGGACTGAGGCTTGAGCTTGCATCGCGTTACTGATCATGGAACAAACTAGTTAACTCTTGTTTTCTTTGAGACTCACAGTATTTCCTGTTCAAAGCCTAACACGGGCATTAAGCTACCCGCATGCTTGCATTCCTTTGAGAAAAAAAATTGCATTTTGTATGACCGACTTAAAATTACGTGTTTACTAGTTTGGATAAAAAAAAGGCTTGTTTGTCTTTGCCCCTGGAGAGAGCAGGACCATTCAAACAGAGCCCAGGCTTTGTGTTGCGTGTTCTCCAGGTCCTGAGCTGGTCTGCAGGGGACTGAGAAGCGGCTCTCAGATTAAAGCCCTGTACGTGCTGAATGTCACGCAGATGAAAGGAGACGTTTCAAGGCTTGGCAGGAGAGTCCCGTCTGACATCACCGAGCTTTGTGATTCGTCCCGTCAGCGGGGGAGCACCCCCCCCTTCCCCCTGGACGTCCCTCTGCCCGGACACTTCCATGTGAAGCACCTCACCTGCTCTCCTCTCACAACACTGATCCGGTCCACATCAACAAGACAACGGGGCTGAAACCAAACACAGGACCCTGGAGACAGATATAGTTGCACTCTTTCAGAACGACTCCTCAATGGAGGGGTTTGAGAGCTCCGAAAGCCTCATTCGTCCTGATTCCGCGAGAGCGGTGTGTGATTCAAGCCCGGACGTCTCGTTCCAGACAACGCTCTTAATCTTGATCTGGCGCTCCGTGACCTCAGAGGACACAGACGATGGGTGGGAACCTGGGAGAGCTCTGTGTGTCTGAGGAGGAGGAATGTGGGTGGTGCGGAGGTAATGGACCTCCGTCACCAAGACAGAGTACCTGCAGTCTCAGGAGGAGGTGGAGGAATACTGAGCAGGGAGGAGAGACTCTGGGCACCAAGTCAGATATTAGGCGTATTTCCACAAATGTAAAAGCACTTGGTGGTCATGGGGTTGTTATAGACTCAGCAAAAGCTGTGTGAAGTGACGCCATGGCAACCTAACAATGCAGTCTTATTGCATTTAGACATTACATTTACATTTAGTCATTTAGCAGATGCTCTTATCCAGTGCGACTTTACAGTAAGTACAGGGACATTCTCCCCAAAGCAAGTAGGGTGAAGTGTCTTGCCCAATGACACAAAGTCATTTGGCACGGCCGGGAACTGGCCAGGAATCGATCCGGCAACCTTCTGATTACTAGGCCGATTCCCTAACCGCTCAGCCACCTGACTCCCTTGTTGCTGTGGATTGTTTCTGACAGTGCGGTGCCTCACAAAGCACTTACTATGTTTTAGTGCATTTGACATTTTCAAAATGTTTGGGGCTACAAATAGGGCATGTGGAAAGTTCAGGATCAGAAGCACATACATATTTTAATGTATTTTGGAGGCAAGGAAGAGTCTGTGTTAAAGGCATGGTATCTAATATGTTTGATAAGCTCTTATTTGCCGAAATAAACTTCACATCTTGATTGCAACAAATACATATAAAGGTTTGACGGCAATATGAAATCAATCCGACATCTGTGGGCGTTGTTGCCAACACAGTTAGCTACCTTACCTTACCAAGCCAACCCTAACCCTAACTCTAACCCTAACCCTAACCCTAACCCTAACCCTTACCAAGCCAACCCTAACTCTAACCCTAACCCTAACCCTAACCCTTACCAAGCCAACCCTAACTCTAACCCTAACCCTAACCCTAACCCTAACCCTAGCTCTACTCTAAGCGTACAGAAAGCTTATAAAGAACGGCAAGTTCTGTAGTCAGGATGCGGGTTCATGTGTTTTGTGGGAGGGGGTGTGGTATTTTGGTTTGAATCGTGTCAAACAGAAGCTAAAATAGCTAGCTTCGAAAAACTCGCCTAACCCAGCTTTAGTAACTAGCCACATTGCAAAGCAACCCCATCTCATTTACCCAGAACAGTGAATGAAAAAATTCACAATATGGCTTTGCTGAGTGGTTCTGTTGAATTTCCTTGTCCCTGGAAAACCCAAAACAAACCGCAAATCAAACAAAACATGACCCTGCATTCAGTCAGCGTGTTTACAGGCAGCTGTTGTTGTTTATATCATGTATATGCCAGGTTGCTTTGAGTTGTCTTGTCCAAAGAATTTCAGTGCCCAGTCTGACCCTGTGTTGTTCTGTGCATCTGACAATAAAATACTTGAACTTGAACTTGTTTGGGGGTCAGACAGGCTGAGTGGTTAGGGAATCTGGCTATCAATCAGAAGGTTGCCGGTTCGATTCCCGGCCATGCAAAATGACATTGTGTCCTTGGGCAAGGCACTTCACCCTACTTGCCTCGGGGGCAATGTCCCTGTAC
Organism: Thaleichthys pacificus; assembly: GCA_023658055.1. Taxonomy (NCBI): domain Eukaryota; kingdom Metazoa; phylum Chordata; class Actinopteri; order Osmeriformes; family Osmeridae; genus Thaleichthys; species Thaleichthys pacificus. The sequence continues at coordinate 2,929,799 of CM042868.1, read as the reverse complement.
TTACTGTTAGTCTCTCTGGATAAGAGCTGTCTGCTAAATGACTACATGTTTATGTTGGACGCCGGGTGTGTCGGCTCCACTGACCTCCTGCGTACATGACGGCCAGCATGATGGAGGAGATCCAGGACACCTGGCTGCTCGTCACGTCGAAGATCACCTCAATCTCCTTGAAGAAGACGGTGATGGACTTGGGAAAGGCGTAGGAGAAGCCGATGGAGATGAAAGCCCCCATCACCACCGCCCAGCCCCAGCCCCCCTCTGGGGGAGTGTAGCCCTGAGGGCCCCCTATGGCGGGGGGCATGCCGATGCACTGATGTCCCTCCGACGAACTCTGCCCGAACTCCGCCTGGCAACAGGAGCCTGTTGAGGAGAAAAGATGCAAGTGGGGTTAGTCAGCAGTTAGAAAGTGGTGTCTGTGGCATTCTAAGTCAGGGAGAAACAGAGCCACTGATGTGGTTCTAGATTCAAGATGTGACGTGTTGTTTTGATTTGAACGGCCAACTGTTTTCTCCTCACACTGACAGTCTCAGCAGGAGTGTTTGATAGCCAAATATTCATCCAAATGTTGTTTTCCCCAGATGAAACAAGGTTTGTTTACGGGGGAGTCTGCAGTGAGCCTCACATCAACTCAGGTAAATAAAACACTGGAGGACTGCATAGAGGGTGCCTTTATAAATCATATAGGTGGATTTTCTTATAGATTTCAAGTAATATTAGAAGTTTATAGTAACATTCCCTCAGTCTCACCCAGCCTTCCCCATCCTCCCTCTGTCTCCCCCAGCCTCCCCCAGCCTCCCAGCACAGCCTCCCCCAGCCTCACAGCACATCCTCACAGTACAGCCTCACAGCACAGCCTCACAGCACAGCCTCACAGCACAGCCTCACAGCACAGCCTCACAGCACAGCCTCCCCCAGCCTCACAGCAGAGCCTCACAGCACAGCCTCACAGCACAGCCTCACAGCACAGCCTCCCCCAGCCTCACAGCACAGCCTCACAGCACAGCCTCACAGCACAGCCTCACAGCACAGCCTCCCCCAGCCTCACAGTACAGCCTCACAGCACAGCCTCACAGTACAGCCTCACAGCACAGCCTCCCCCAGCCTCACAGCCTCACAGCACAGCCTCACAGCACAGCCTAGTTGGACTAGTTCTCACTTGCAATGATAATGTGGTTGATGATGATGATGATGACTAGAATGATGACTGATTAATTATCTCATTAAGAGATGATTAGGATGATGAGGGAGACCACAATAAAGAGGGTGATGAAGAGAGAGAGGCTGATATTGCTGAAGATTAATAGGATGATGAAAATAACCGTGACAATATGAGAAATGTGTCGCAACAACATTTAGACCGTTTTCATTTCGGAGGTGTGTGAATAGACTCTGAGATTAAAACTGTGTCTTTAAACAGGGTTCCCGGTTTGTTGAGAACAACTGACAGTGATTCGGGTTGTTTGAGTTTCAGTGAAGCCGCCTGGAATTCCTTGCGTCTGCAAGCTGTGATAAGAGTTGCTGGAGTGTGAAGGAATTGATTCTCCATTGAAGATCTATGGGGAAACTTGGACATTTTACATAAGACTTTAATCCTAGTGTGACTTAAGAAGTTCATATTTTAGGTAAATGTAGGTGGCCCAAAATTACCGAATTAAATGATGTTCTTTCCTGGTATGTAGAACCGGATGTTTCAGCCATTTTAGGAACTATAGAATCCGTTCTACTGAACCAGATTGAAATGATTCATGAGTTGCTAAGTGGTCGTAAAAACATGAAACACCTTTTTACTGTGACATTTGTCCAGTCAAACTCTCTTAACACGACATGTCCTGAAAATGATTAAACCGTGCAAGTGTCACATTACAGCTACCGCAGTCTAGGAACCGCAGGCTCTGTGCAATTGCAACAAAGGTCAGTTCAAAGTCATACCGTCTGAAAATAGTTCCAGCGTTTTTAAGAGGCTGAACCGACTCGTGTGTTCTGGAGTTGGTATGTTCCTGGTTTTACGTGCTGGGGTTGGTATGTTCCTGGTTTTACGTGCTGGGGTTGTAACCTGGGTCACTATCGGTCGACAACTCTCTCATTCCAATGGATGACATGAGAAAACAACGTTTTCAAGTAAATACTGTCGGACTGCTCAACACTCACACATAAACATCAAGAAGAAAACTTCATATATATACAGTAATATACAGTAAGTCTGCAACTTTCTGTCAACTCAGAAAAGATTGATATTCAAATCTAAAATAGTCGGGCGCAACAAGTTCATCAAAGCTCCGCGTGAGATTGAAACTGGAATCTGTCACGAGCAGGGGGCAGAAACAATGCAGGCCAGTGGTCTAAAATAGCCGGGCAGCGAGGGCAGCGAGGGCAGAGGGACTTTAGACTCAGCACAGCGGCCCAGCCAGGGGCAGCAGCGTGGCTCTGTGGTTAGGGGACGTGGACTGAGTCACAGTGAGGGCCTTCTCTCCTGGCACAAGGTCAGATCCCCAGCAGCCCTCCACTCGGAGAGGCGACGGAGGGCCGTCGTCGCCCGCCAGCCCAGGGACTTGGCATTTAAGCCAAACATGCCGTCCAAAATGGAATTGTGACAAACGCAGGCGTGCTGAGATCAGAAGCAGAGGGGGTGTTTCACTGATGTGAGGCTGTTTCTGTATCGCAAGGCTGAGCCGTGCTCCGTGAGAGCTTGGATTTGTGTGAAAGACTCGGGGGAGGAATGACTGTGAGACAGGGGATGCTGGGGGGGGGGGGGGGTGCACTGTCCTCAGTCCTAAACACTGTGGCCTGGATCTGGGTGTCTTATACACTCTACAGGTACAGAATAATACTGGATTCATATAGGTAATGCTTTTATCCAAAGTGACGAACAGTACGGGGGGGGGGGGGGGGGGATTTAAGCCTGTGACCTCTTGATCTGCGTTCACATGCTCTAACCACGGGGCTTTACCCTTCATTGTGTTAAACCACATGAAACCGTTTAGTTTCTGAGCCTGTCTCCGAATACCACCTGACATTCTTCAGCGCGTTGAAATATAGTTGTTAACTTATGAACATTAAAGTTGTTAAGTCCAGTTTTGGAGATCTTACCTTAGCAGAGGTTTCCAGGTGGAGTAGGTTTGCAGATTGGGATGTGTAGCTATCGATGGATCAACTTCAGCACAAGGCGCTCAGCATTTTACCTCCACGGAGGAACTCACTCTTGGAAGCAGCCAACACTTCTACACAAGATTCCTTCCAGAGGTCTGAGGTAATCCAGTGAAACGGACCTGAATTCACCTCTGATGTCAACCTGCCAAAAACAGCCAAGGGGTGCAGTCTTACAGTTCTGCAGCAACTTCAGACCTAGAGACTGTCAGAGGCTGAAGTGAAGTTGACCAAGTTTGTAGCCTCATTCAAACAGCTGGGCAGGCCTGGCTGTATTGTAGGAAACATTGATGTCAGTCCACCTCTGATTGGCTGACTGGGGCTCAGTGCCATGCCTCTAAAATTGTCCCAGCACCCTCCTCCTCTGTCGTGAGTCCAGCCCACAGCATGCTGGCCGCTCCACAGAAATCCCTGAGGACCGATCTGGGACTACAGCACAGCTCTGCTCCCTCAGAGATAACACACTTGCAGCCCATAGGTTTCCTTAATAATCGGATTCACAATGAACATGATAGGATGTTGGGAGTTGCGTCAGTCAGACATCCGGTTGGTCCGGTAGAGCCCAGCAGACTGTATTGTTCCCGTCTGCTCTCCAGGAAGATGAACTGAAAGAGTGGGCTTGGTTGTATCGTAACTCCCTGTGGGCGGTTTGGGTGTCTCTTCTGGTTTCTAGGCTTGGGAAAGAAAACGTTTTGAGCTCAGGAAGGTATTAAAAAACTTGCGAATCTCTCTGCCGAGCATTAAGAGACCTGACGCATTAAATGAAAACAAAATCACATTCAGTCCCTGTGTTTATTCGCCTCCACTTTGATGAGGTACCTGATGAAGACTTTATTGATGCAGGTAGCTACATAACTTTACAGTCCGTTCCTTTAGCAGACACTTTTGTACAAAGCGACAAATGCTACAAATATTAAGTACAGCATAGTTTAAAGGACCACAAGTTCACAGGACTTCATGGACTCATGACAGGACAGTGTGGTTACTAGTTCAGAGAGAAAGTGTTCAGTAAACCGTCTACAGTAAGGCACAAAATGTGACCGATAACACAAGTTTCAAATCCGTTCAGGCTACATTCCTGAACAATTTTGTACATTGTGACTGATTTGGAAGACAATCGTCGACCTAATTCCTTCACTTCTCCAATGCCACTTTTGCACAGTTATAAATAACAAAGCGTTCACTTAAAAGTCGTTTTTGAGCACAAGCACGAAAGCAGCATTAACAGCATGGAGACATCGTCTCAGTGATGGACAGCGAGACAGAGTTGAGTGACAGCAGAATCTCCGCTCAGCTTGACAAGAAGCCCCGAGGGTAATAAAGAAAACCACAGTCTCAGAGCTCCGCTTTCTATCTCAATATCTCCGAGGAGGACAATAAAATATCAGCAGATTAAAACCGAACTATTACTAGTCATCGTACGCGCTGACCACCTGATGAACCTGCTTGTTTATCCTGCTCCTTGTTGTAAACACAAACATAACCACACGTCCAAACTCAGGGTGGATGACATCACCTCCCATCTCAGGAAGTCTGGTTGTCTGGGGCTGACGTGATAGGCCAGGCCTCGCCTCGGGAGCCAATCATCATTATCTATTGTGTTTGCATTAGGGAGAAGGGGCCTACGTGTGCAGGAATCAGCACTGTGTGTCCTCTCTGCTGCTTAAGCACAATGGCAGGCAATCAAAAAACAACCCTGGATCGTCCTGCAAAGTTGTTGTTGTTCATGAACCAATCAGAGCACGGGGACGTTCAAACGATGACCCCGGAAGCCGTTTCACCACAATAGAGTTTAACCAGCACGGTTAAATGGATTTGAATTCTAATCAAGGCAGCTCCGAACCCATCCTCTTCTTCGAAAAGTAGCCGTGTCGTTTAAATCAGAACTCGGCCTGCTAATTTCTGTGAAAGCGCAGGATTAGACACCTCAACCATATGTTGTGTAACATAAGGTTGAGATGGTTTTATCCAGCAGATTACGACTGATTAGCTCAGCGATGTGAAATGCAGAGGTTTTCCTGTGGAAAGGGGCCACAGTGTTGCTCCACAGGAGACACGTACACACAAACACAAGTCGGAAACCAGGTTTCAGACCTCAGGTTTATTTAATCAAGCAGTGATGAGGATCTGTAAAAGAGAACATCAACCAATGTTTAGATATCATCCCCTAACCCTAACCTGTACAGTATACCAATTCATGACCAACCAGACAACAGTGCTACAACAGGAAGCCATGCAACCTGCGAGGAAAAAGTCCGCTTTTTTTTACATTTAGTCATTTAGCAGACACTCTTATCCAGAGCAACTTGCAGTAAGTACAGGGACAATCCCCCCCGAGGCAAGTAGGGTGAAGTGCCTTGCCCAAGGACACAACGTCATTTGGCACGGCCGGGGAATCGAACTGGCAACCTTCAGATTACTAGCCCGACTCCCTCACCGCTCAGCCACCTGACTCCTTTTATTGGCGTGGTCATGATTATGGCGTGATGGTGACAAAGGTCCAGCACAGTAGAGTCGTATGTCCGATATCTTCCTGGGAGCCATACAGTGAGAGTACTGGAACACAAGGGAACTGTTTCAACAATAAGTGCTCAATGATTTCTACATTTCTTTCCACTTCGAAAAAACAATCCCTCTATGAAATATCTTCAATATGTGCAATCTTCTCTACAGTGTGTACCGAAGCTAAAATATGGATTTTCATCCCCCGTTGGAGCCTGGCCAAAAGAAGCATTACATTTCCATACTACAACTACTAGTGCTGAAACATCAACTTTCTCCCTACAATTTTCTTTTACAGGTGGAATGTTCGCAGACATCACTTCCTGTCCAGGTGTTTTTATGAATACTGTACAGACTCTATCTTATGATCACTTTCTCTCGCTCTCTCTACCTCTCTCTCTCCCTCTCTCTCTCTCCCTCTCTCTCTCTCCCTCTCCCCCTCTCTCCCTCCCTCTCTCTCTCTTCTCTCTCTCTCTCTCTCTCCCTCCCTCTCTCTCTTTTTGGTGCTCTGCCAGATGAGTAACTGGGCGGTGGGGGTTTGAGGGAAGCCTTTGTGGTCTGGTCAGAGATCCACGGCTCAGACAGGAGGCAGTGCCATCGCAGAGCTGAGTCATGGGTTTCTGCGTACCCACTGCAAAAGACGCACTTACCGTGACTCAGTTATTTTGTTTCCTTGAATGAAAGGAACCCTGTAATAAATGATTTAAACAAGGCAAATCCCCACAGTCAGAACTGCCTGGGCCAGAAAAACGCTGAGGACGCTGAAAGCCTGGAGAACAGTAGTGTGCTTCTATTTCCCTTACATAAGCAGTGCGCAACAGCATACATATATCAACAGATTTGGTTTTGTTGTGATGAAAACACACGTTTGTAGAAACTCCTAGGCTTACCTTTGTCCTATAATTACCTGGCTCCAAATCTGTTACTCGGGAACTAGTGTTACACGTGATCACGTGGGGTTATTTGTTTTCAAACCCATGTTTACTAGCAGGAACCCAGAGTCTGACACCCAAAACATACGCATAATTCCTCTTCATCTCTATCTTCTGAAGTCCCCCACACAAACACTCCGAGGGGCTGTTTGTTTTGGATGTCGCCCTCCCACCCCCCTGCCAGAGCTAACAAACGTATGGCTTGGCATTTCTCTTTGACATGACACCTATGAAAACACGGCCTGGACATATGAAGTCTGGTGGGGCCTGTCCCCTCGCCATGGGGGCTCTATTGTCAGAAGGAGACACCCTCACTGGGGCAGGAAGCCAGGGGCCCCCGCCCCCCCTGGGGGCCTCGTGTGAAGGGGAGGATCACAAGGCCTTCTGAAGGAAGGCTGTCCAGCAGGATGTCTCTTTTCATGTTTACATTTACATTTAGTCATTTAGCAGACGCTCTTATCCAGAGCGACTTACAGTAAGTACAGGGACATTCTCCCCGAGGCAAGTAGGGTGAAGTGCCTTGCCCAAGGACACAACGTCATTTTGACACGGCCGGGAATCGAACTGGCGACCTTCAGATTACTAGCCCGACTCCCTCACCGCTCAGCCATCTGACTCCCTTGTTAAAGAAGGTCAGGCTCTGGTCACCGACCAACAGACCGCATGATAAACGTTTGCTCTATTAGACGCTTGCTTTGGGTTTAATGATTATGGTGCAATATAATAATGTACAGTATATATTTAGCAGACACTTTTATCCAAGCAGTTCACCCCACTTCTTACCTACCCCACCACCCCTTTAATGTAAATTGTCCCTATCAATGATCTGGTTGGTCCAGATTAGGGTCAAGCCGCAGTTGGTTGCAACTGAAATGTTCTCAGGATTCAGCACATGTGAAATGTAGTGTGTGACCTCATACCAGCAGACAGGACTTGCATTAGCAAGAGTAGCCCCAGAGCTCCACATGGGTCCTGCTGTTCCTCTCTGTCCTCCACATGAAGAGCAGGGAGCCGCTGCGGTCGTTAACGAGGATGAAACCTGATTGGAGTTGAACGGGCGAGGGGGTGAGTGGGTGAGGGGGTGAGTGGGTGAGGGGGTGAGTGGGTGAGGGGGTGAGTGGGTGAGTGGGTGAGGGGGTGAGGGGGTGAGAGGTTGAGTGGGTGAGGGGTTGAGTGGGTGAGGGGGTGAGGGGGTGAGGGGTTGAGTGGGTGAGGGGGTGAGTGGGTGAGGGGGTGAGGGGTTGAGTGGGTGAGGGGGTGAGGGGTTGAGTGGGTGAGGGGGTGAGTGGGTGAGGGGGTGAGGGGGTGAGGGGTTGAGTGGGTGAGGGGGTGAGTGGGTGAGGGGGTGAGGGGGTGAGGGGATTTGGAGGTGAGCTTATCACAGTGGTAACAAGAGCTACCATCTCCTCTGATCCTTTCTCCTCCTCTAAGCACATACTTCCCTCTGCTCCCCTCCTCTCTACTCCCCTCCTCTCCTCTGCTTCTCTCCTCCTCTCCTCTCCTTTGCTCCCTTCCTCTCTCCTCCTCTCCTCTCTGCTCCTCTCCTCCTTTCTACTCTACTCTACTCCCCTCCTTTCTCCTCCTCTGCTCTCCTTTGCTGTCTTCCTCTCTCCTCCTCTGCTCCTCCTCTCTCCTCCCCTCCTCTCCCCTCCTCTCTCCTCCCCTCCTCTCTACTCCCTTCCTCTCTCCTCCCCTCCTCTCTCCTCCCCTCCTCTCTCCTCCCCTCCTCTCTCCCCCCCTCCTCTCTCCTCCCTTCCTCTCTCCTCCCCTCCTCTCTCCTCTCTCCTCCTTTCTCCTCCCCTCTGTGCTCCTGTGCCTGCTCCTCCATGGCCTGCAGCATGAGGGAGCTGACCTTGAGGGGAATGTAGAGAGCCGGGGGGGGGGGGGGGGGGGTGATTGCGTGTAACAAGACCCAGCCATATATCAGGGAGGCAATTTGGGCCGCTTTATCCGATGGGGGTCAATTCCTGCCGCAATGCCATACATCATGTTTCTAAGCCTGAACACGCGCGCTCAAAGGAATCGGTTGGAGATATCAATTTGTGAACGCACATGAACCGACGATCAAATCCCAGCAAATCATTCACACAAGGAGCTAGACAGCAGATTCACTCCCCACTCATAGAGGACTGCACAAGCCACAGGACCCTTACTGGGTTCAGACTGTCTCTCTCCTTCCCCTCTGTCAAACTAAATAACATATAAAATAACAGCATTTCAAATAAGTGAAGAGAGAGCAGAGAGACTGAGATCAGCACTATCAGGGGTGTGGGTTTCATTAGACATGTGTGGGACATGTCCCATCCACTTTTCAAATCTGCAAATCTGTCCTTCACACTTTTTATTGAGAAACTTATGTTTAACGGCCGCAACAAACGACGCCTCTGGTTAATATCAACATGTTACGTTTCCCTGCTGTCACACTGGCTCGCTGGCTCCACCTAACAAGCAGATCCCATCTTCTCTGAGCTGGCCTGTCTGGGTGGGCCTCTGACATGGCTCAGATGGCTCAGATGGCAGAATCTGTGAGAGAGCTTCTGCACCCAGCCAGCATCTGGCTCATCACCCTTCCAAGGCAGTCAGTCTGAGGGCCGGTTCGGGCCCTAGCCCTAGCCCCCAGCCCCAGCCCCCAGCACCAGCCTCCAGCCTCCAGTCCCCAAACCCAGCCCCCAGCCTCCAGCTCCCAGCCCCCAGCACCAGCCCGCAGCCCCAGCCTCCAGTCTCCAGCCCCAGCCTCCAGCCTCCAGCCCCAGCACCAGCCCCCAGCCCCAGCCTCCAGCCTCCAGCCTCCAACCCAGCCTCCAGCCCCAAGCCCAGCCTCCAGCCCCAGCCCCCAGCCCAGCCCCCAAGCCCAGCCCCCAGCCCCAGCCCCCAGCCCCAGCCCCCAGCCCCAGCCCCCAGCCCCCAGCCCAGCCTCCAGCCCTCACGCGGCACTAACCTGCTCCCTATCTTCATAACTCCACCATGGCATTGAACTCCTCCATCAATCGAAACCTACCTATCAATTTTTTTTTTACAGCCACTTTTTTACAAACACAAAAGCCTTCCTGGTTGCCCACAGATCACATTGATAACACCTCTAAATCCTCAGAGAAGACTGGAGGAAACGCCAGATGTTTCCCGACAGGAACATCTATCTAGGTCCTGGAAAGGACTGACCACAGACCTGATTCACTGCACTGGTCCCCACTATAAAACAGGCTATATAAACATGGTTTACACACTCATACAACACAGAAGTAAAATGTTGAGAATTCAGCATTTTTGGAATGTGTAGACTTCAGAACATAGTAAAACTATTACCTCCCGGTTCAAACGGTGGTCTAAAGTCCCTGGTCCACTACAGCAGTTTGTCTCTCTTGTCAACCCTCATGAATCATTTAGCAGGGACATCTTGTGGTCACTAACAGTATTGTTCGGTATGGGTACCCAAACACAATAATATCTTTCTGTAAACCTTTCAGAAAAACCCTTCTGTGGATCTCTAAAAACCGTTCGTCACCAGAACAGCATCATGACATACGAGACCCTACATTGACCCGACAGGATTATCAGAGCGTTAACGTGTCAAACCAAACGGTGTCGTTTTGTCAACACAACGGAGATGATGTGTTCTCCATATTTAAAAACAGGAAAAGGTTTGGTCGGATAATAGAGCATTCCTCTATACAATGTGTTGAACTTATGGACCCAATTAGCACGTCTTTCCCTAAACAATGTACAAAAGAAGGGGGGGAGGGGGGGGTGTAGGGGTGGGAGGGGGGTTGACCCAGCGACTTTGTTCACGTGTGAAAAAAAAGTTTTGAAAGGTCGAAAAAATATTTTCTAAAAAGTTTTTGAAGAAAACGTTTTGATAGGTTGAAAAATAAAAATAATATTAAAAAATTGCCATCATTGATGAGTACTCTACTAATACTCTACTGTACTCTGGCCTAGGGCACTACTCTGCTCTATAGAGCAGAGTAGCAGAGTAGTGCCCTAGTACTCTAGGCTCTCTGTACTCTGTGCTCTTTCCTCCTCTCTCCTCTCCTTTCACATGAATGTGTGTAAACATTTGTGAATGCGTTTCATATGTGTCGATGCAAGCATTTCACATATGTGGATGTGAGTTTTCAGTAATATGGATGTGTGTGAACGTTTCATATATGAATGTGTATGTGTTTCACATGTGTTTGTGTGAAAACAGTCAGAATCATTTCCTAAACGGCCCGTCCTACTCCGCATTGCCGCGGCTCATCAGCCCGTCTCACAGCACGGCTGATTAGTCGTCCATGACTGTCCCTCTCCTCAGACTGCAGTACAGATGTGATGTTAGAAACAACCAATAAACAACACTATCAATTTACAATGTCTGCAATGGGATTACACTGCGGAAGCAGCGAACATTACAGCGGGGATGATTAGAACGAATCAGTTATGGGATGAACGTTTGAAGACTATAATGCTTCGGTGATACAGGAAATCCTCTATATGTCATCAGAAAGTGAATATACTCTGCAATATTCATCTGTATCATATTCATACAGTACTCATTTTACGCATGAGGTGGTTGTGAAAATTGGCTTTGAATTGCTGCACGTAAAGTGCATTTTGTATTTTACATTTACATGGTTAGATGCCGACCTACAGAGTGTGGCGGCAGGTCTATGATTTCCAGCGCCGCTCCACCTCACTACACAAGAGACTTTGATTTGGTCGCGCTGCAAACACAGGCCAATGTTCGCTCCGCTCTCTGCACCTTCATTACCCGGCTCGGAGGAGGGATGAGGACGAAGGGGGGATTACAAATAGGCCTACACCGGGTGCATATGTAAATACAGAGCCTTGACGATGATTCAGGTACAGTGAGAATAGGTAGTAGAGTAGTGCTTAGAAAGAGAGGAGGAGGAAGGAGAGAAGGAGAGGAGGAGAGGAGGAGAGGAAAGGAGGAAGGAGAGGAGGAGGAAAGAGAGGAAGAGGAAGGAGAGGAGGAGGAAGGAGAGAAGGAGGAAGGAGAGAAGGAGGAAGGAGAGGAGGAGGAAGGAGAGAAGGAGGAAGGAGAGGAGGAGGAAGCAATGACGAGTTTATTTCATTTTTCTCTGTTTTTGTTTAGCAGTCTAGAGAGATATCTTTACAGTATGGTAATTCCAGCCATCAGTTCTCTTGTCAGTGAACGTATTTATGTAGGCCGAGTCCGACTGAAAACCCATCAATGAATTATTAATCGGTGCCACTGCAGTTTTGGATGATTCGTCCAAACTTTTCACATAGATATCATCAACGACTGGGTCTGGCTTTACCAGTCAAGTTAGTACCCATGTAATATTCATCAGCAGAGATGTAGGGGACAGTAGCATCTCTTAGTCCCAGGGTTTAGCATGCAGCTGTGGAGAAAAACAATAACAACAACAATAACTACAACAATAACGACAGCAAATCCTCCCCACTGGTACATTGGTACAAAAGCCAGCTTGGCTCTTAGCGTTTTTCATCCCTCCTGGCCGGAGGGATTTGCTTTAACCTTTTCACTGAGGGTCAGAGGGGTGGCAAGGAGCCGGCCACACGCCTCCTAGTGCCTCCGTAGACCCGAGGGGATAAGGAAGGATGGGAGAGAGTTTTTTTTTGTGTGTGTCGCTTTTGTGTGTGTGTGTGTTGGTGAGGGGGGAGCCGGTCAAATCAAATCCAAACAAATCTAAAATTGTTTGTCTAGCCCTCTTTACAAGCAATGTAACAGAGGGATTCACAGATGCCACAGATCAGCACCTAAAACCAAGCTAAACCCTCAGGGAAGGCAAGGAATAAGTCCTCCAAAATCTCTGATAGAGAAAACATGAACGAAACCTCGGGAGGAGTAATTCAGTGAGAGATCGTCTCCTCTAGAGACGGATGGCTGATCTTGTCACGACAATATCAGTCTCCTGAGCTTCTCCTCTTGAACTTCTCTGCTAGGAAATGTAATTAGTGTTCGTCATCAATTTCCACACGTGACTAACATTTGGGTCTTAAAAGAGAAACGAAATGAAGGTTAATCTTGTTTTTGTCTTTCCTCTCTTTGCTGAACCCTCTCTCTCCCTGAATTTCAGTTGAGCTAAAAGATTATAACTCTAAGCTCTTCTGACCAGCTAAGAAACCAATGACATCACGATGGCCACGGTTTGTTGATGACATCACGGGTTTGTTGAAACATTTCCCATGGCAACAGCCCTGTTGATTTTGTACATGTGACACTGTATTCCATCTTGCAGATGCCAAGCGAGATAGAAATAACTATGCATGCTAAAGGTAGAGCAGAAGATCAAGGATCACAAGGTCGTAGTTTTAACAGTATTTCAGTGGTCAGAGTCCAGGAACGTTCTGGAACAGATCTACTTGTGGAGCATTAGCAAAGATCCCTGTTGAGTTCGGATGCCGCCAGAATCTGTATGCAGCCTGGCCAGCTTCAGCAGGTGGAGGACCTGAAATATTCATCAAACATCCGTCTTCTGACAATGAAGCTACACTACATGACAATGGTCACAGTTTCAAACAGCCGAGGTCCCTGAGAGCCCAGAGGGACGTTGCCCGACATGATGTCTGCTTGTCTCACTCAGTGACTCTGCTGTGGAGGCTGAGCCCACATTCTCGGCTCCATAACGTTCATTAAACAGAGAGAATGAGAGATTCATTGCCGGCGTGAAAGTAAATGTAGCCCTTGAAAAGAGGCTCACTGCGGAAAAAAAGACATGTAAATAGCAGGAAGGTAATGTATGAATATTTCATTTGCTGGCCGTGCACTTGCACAGCAGATAAAAATAAAGCTGGCTCCGAGTAAGGACAACTCGATGAAAGTCTGGGGGTAAGAGCTATTCCGTGTTATCAGATTAGCCTCCGACGCCCCAGTGAATCTCCAGGATTGTGTCATCCTTTATGTAAATGTCAGGGTGAGTCTCTTTGTGGTATGTGGTGCTACACATAGACATATATATGTCTATGGTGCTACATGGGAACACCGAGTTCACACTGTCTGTGAGGTCACAATAGCCAACACCACAGTTCCAGGAATGGGAATTGTGACTGAACAGGGACTTCAGAAGGTCACGGTGTAAAATGGCACCGATTTTTGTTCATTGTCAACTTGATTTTTCTACAAGATGGAGGACTACATTCTGAGCATGCTCTGGAGTCTCCTGAGCCACAACCAAGCAGGACTCCCAGGACAGGATCAGGTGGGATCTCACCTTTAGATACTGCTTCTACAGAGACTGTAAGTTCATACATGGAATTGTGTAAAAAAAATTTTTTTAAATCAGATAACTGTTGAAAGTGTTGATTCATGTGTGGGTTTTTAAACAAAATGGTACATGACAATTAACAACTAACCCTAAGTCGAACCAAATAATGAATATCAGCAGATCTGTAGTCATTCTGAAACCTTTCTATAGTTTGACAGTGTGCGCATCTACAGTCTGCAGATGACAAGTTTAACCTATCTGAATGCTGTAATCGAATGACATTTGCAGGACACTGCCTGTCCCTCTAAAGGCCAGTACACACTGCCCCAACAATGTCCAACAAACATCAACATGCATCCAACATTTTACTGTTGGATGTTGCTTAGAATGTTTGTAAAAAAATCATTCTCACTCTCAAAATCAAAGTCATTTTCACACTGCCCCAACAAACACTAACAGGCATATCGCACCAAACCAACACAACCGGAAGGTTGCCAGTTCGATTCCCGGCTGTGTCAAATGACGTTGTGTCCCTGGGCAAGGCACTTCACCCTACATGCCTCGGGGGGAATGTCCCTGTACTTACTGTAAGTCGCTCTGGATAAGAGCGTCTGCTAAATGACTAAATGTAAATGTAAATGTAACCCAACAACTGTTTGCTGTTGGTGTGTTAGTGTGTGTTGGTGTGTGTTGGTGTGTGTTTGGGCAGTGTGAACTGGCCTTAACCCTTGTGTTATCTTCGGGTCATTCTGACCCATCAGTCATTGTGACCCATCGTCGTATTGCGACAACTTTACCGCATACAAAAACAAAGTGAAGCATTTTCTTTAATTTTCTGTGGGCTGTCTCAGACCCCCCACATTGCAAAGGTTAAAAGAAAATTATTTTTATTTGTTTTTATATTGGGTAAAATTGGGTAAACACAACGATGGTTCGTTATGAACCTTTGGGTCATGTGACCCGAAGGCAGCACAAGGGTTAAACCATTTGAGGTTCACGGCGTCACACATCTTCCAGAGAGAGACAGAAGAGACGCTTCACAGCAGGACGACTTGCTCGGAGCACACACGACCCCTAAAGGTTTACAACATGTACACTTTGACAGAACAAGAGAGAAGCCATTTCTGTTTTGAATCCCTGGAGATGATGGAGGACACATGAACGGCGCTCAGTACTTCCTGTTTCTTCCCGTATCCGCGGCGCCCGCTGTGCAACAGGCACCTCAGGAGGGATTAGAGAGATCGTCTACCGGCAAACCTCCCGCGCTCTCCGACGCAGAAAAGAGTCAATAAGCCATCGGCTGCTCCAATCTGGAAGGAGATGAGGAACGTAGACGAGGAACGTAGACGAGGATTAAGGAACTGCATGTGTCTCTGAACCTGGTATTGTGTTCTGCCAGCAGCTACTGGGGGGGGGGGGGGGGGTGAAGGGGAGGGAGGTGGGGGGGGTTGGGGTGAAGGGGAGGGAGGTGGGGGGGCTTGGGGTGAAGGGGAGGGAGGTGGGGGGGTTGTGGGAAGGTAGATGGGGAGAGGGGGTTGGGGTGAGGGACAGGAACAGGAACAGGCAGGGGGGGTTGGGGTTGGGGTAAGGGACAGGAACAGGGAGGGGGGGTTGGGGTGAGGGAGGTGGGGGCGGGGGCAGATAGGTATGCATCATAAAAGATTGTTGTCGTTGACTCCTGGACCCAGGCAGACGATTCAACTCTTGACCTCGTTGATGCTGAAGAGCCGTGACATAATCATTAACTCCAGCCTACGAAAATAGATCGATGTTTAAGGATGGTTGGGGGTCAGGGAGAAGGGAAGGGTCAAGGGTCAAGAGAAAGGGATCAATTGAAAAGCCATTTTAGATCTGCTTGTGAACTAGGAGCTGGGAATGATATCTGGTGTCTGTGATCATTAGGTTTCCCCAGTGAGCACTGGTGTCCCCCTCAGGAATTGCTCTTGAGAAAATGTCATATAATTGGCCCCCCCAAACTTGATGGCAGATTTTCGCCACTGGCTGGGAGTAATGTTGTGTTCAGTGGCATCTTGATTCAGTGAGTAGCATCCTGATAATACAGTACAGTGCTGGAGAACTGTAGATAGTGATACTGTAGGCCTGTATCTGCACCTTTCACTATCTCTATCTCTTTATCAGACTAATTGAGTCCTCCTGGGTTCATTATTAAACTGACTGAGACGTTTACTCTGAGATAATTACCTGTCCCCAGCTAACAACTAACTGCTAATGAAACCCTTAATGGTAACTGCAAAGTCTATCCGCGTACGTAATTTGAGCTGCGTGAAGTGTTGAACGTCTGTAATGTTTTCCTCATTAAACTCATCTCAACTTAAAATCCCCTTATCTGTATAAACGAAGACAAGACAAACACAAGCGTAACGTTCATCAAACTAAGTTTTAATATGTCTTTTTTTTAATAGTTTGCACAACAGCATAAGGTTTGCCGACATTATCGGACATTCCGCACGTACCGGGATATCATTACTGCAGCATCATCTAACGGACAGGACACCGAGCCGGTCGTCAGACTCGCTCATTAGACGGGGTCGACACAGAGAAAGGGCAACCGAAGTGTGACAGGTTTGTGGCGAAGGGGTTGGGTGTGGACGGCGGTTATCGGAGGACGGACGATGCAGGCTGAATTGGATATTGATCGCGGGAGGGTTTCAGAGTGAAGCCGGTAGCAGTTGGTGAACTGAGGCTCATTTCACGGAGATGGAACAGGAGTGTGGACGTCAGGGTATCATCTCACTGTCATCCAAGGACACAGACGTCTAAAACGCAGCGCTAACGGCTGAACATCTGCTCCTGGATGAATGAACACATGAATCACGGACACGCGAGAGTCTGTCAGAAATATGGGCGAATAAGGAGTCAGGTGGCTGAGCGGTTAGGGAATCGGGCTAGTAATCAGAAGGTTGCCGGTTCGATTCCCCGCAGGCCAATGACGTTGTGTCCTTGTGCAAGGCACTTTACCCTACTTGCCTCGGGGGAATGTCCCTGTACTTACTGTAAGTCACTCTGGATAAGAGCGTCTGCTAAATGTAATGTAAATGAATGGAAATTTTATGTAATTGCTTGAATATTCATCTGAAGAATGAATTTATCAAAAATAAACAAAACTGATTTCATTCATATTTTTTAACCAAGCTTAAAATGTCTTCCTAGATCCCTTACAAACCCTGAAAAGGAAAAGATGAATAAGTTAGGGATCGGTTGTGAGCTGAAACCTGGCCAGGGATGACTGTGAAGACAAGAGGTGTTTCATCAAGATAAAGAACACACCAAGGTACGATCCCAGGCTATATCAAGACCATCTTTCACGGCCATCGTTCACAG
Source organism: Thaleichthys pacificus (assembly GCA_023658055.1). Classification (NCBI taxonomy): domain Eukaryota; kingdom Metazoa; phylum Chordata; class Actinopteri; order Osmeriformes; family Osmeridae; genus Thaleichthys; species Thaleichthys pacificus. The sequence continues at coordinate 2,912,689 of CM042868.1, read as the reverse complement.
CCTGTCACGTCCAAGCAGGTCTCAGTAATGTTGCTCACTGCGTGTGTGTGTGTGAGAGAGAGGGAGAGAGAGAGAGGCTTCTCTCCAGCACAGGCCCCTGTGATGGTCTCCTCTACCACCTCACTGACATGCTCTCGGCAGATAGAGATTGATGATAGCATCCGATGCAATCTAGCCCGTGTCCGAGTGTCAGGCCCCCTGTCTGGGGAGGGAGGACCAGGGACCCCAGGAGTCTGTCCTGGGAGTGACCCTGGAGCCCCCAGAGGAGGGCGGAGCTCAGAGGCTAGAGCATTTGGCTGCAGATGAAAAGTTCCCCGTTTTAAATCCCCCTCGAACTCTTTGTTGCTTTGGATAAAAGCCTGTGCTAATTAGAATGAATACCAGCCTCAGGTACGAGCCAGTTTGTCTTTTAGCTCATAGCAGAGATGGACGATTAGCAAACACAGGCTATTGTCTTTTAGCCATTAGATCAGGTATCAAACAAGGCAACAGAGGGTAGTCCAAGAGAATAGTCAAAAATACAGGAAAGAGTCAAAATCACGTAAGATCGATATATGGAAGAGTAACACTAGGTCTGCCGGCCTACTGTACACTAGACGAGACTTTGCAAAGACCATGGAGACATGAGTGGTGTAAGTAGTAACACAGGTGGAGGTGCCCAGTAATCAACCAAATGAGACACAGGTGCCGCAGTCAATAATCAGAGAGCCAGAGCGCTGCCGTCTCCAACCTGCTGACCACGAGGGGGCGTGACCGTAACTGGGGCTGTAAGGGACAAGTACCATGTTCTACTGCCTCTGAGGTGTTTCAGGTGCAGTTGAATCATTTAACGGCAGTGAAAACCCACATGTGAACCATCATGTTAGTGATGAAGAGTGACGCATTAAAAGGAGCAGGTATGTTCTGGCCTCGGCACCCGGGCGAGGACAGGGTATCGTTCTCCCCGACTGACTCCACAGGTTAAGATGATCATTTTCATTTGAGCTTCTGGTCTGCTGCTTCATTTGTCTCCGTCTCCCCTCTCTGTGATGGTCTCTCTCCACATCAAGGGGAGGAGGCAGCACCATCATAGGAGACACAAACCACCCTTCACCCCCATAACCCCAATGAGAGCCCACAGCCCTCTCCCCCTCCACAACCCTCTCCCCCTCACAACCCTCTCCCCCTCCACAACCCTCTCCCCTCCACAGCCCTCTCCCCTTCCCCAGCCCTCTCCCCTCCACAACCCTGCCCCCCCCCCCCCCCCCCGCCTCCACACCACTCTCACACTAGAACACACACTCACACACACCCCCATCCTGCCTCGCACACACACCTACACACTTACAACCCCGCCAGCCCCCCTCAACCAATCACCACACACACCCCATCCTGCCTCGCACACATGACACGCTACACCCCCACCAGCCCGTCCGCCCCCCCCACAACACACAGGGTTGCCGCGGGTGACCCCTCATTGTTTGCATTAAATCCAAATCCAATTGGCCTTCCTGTGGTTACTTTTCAGGTTACTGTCATCCACAGCAATAAGTGTGGTGACACACCTCAGGACAGTGTCCTTGTCTGGGCGAGACTATTAACCCCAGGGAGGGGTCTGGGGGTGGGTGGGTTATTAACCCCAGGAGGGGTCTGGGGGGGGTTGGGTTATTAACCCCAGGGAGGGGTTGCCCAGAACACACCACCACTACAACACAGGACTCAGGAGGTGAGAGCTGGGGGAGGACAGGGGCAGGGAGGTGATGCTGTGTGTGTGTGTTTGAGGATAGGTGTGTGTGTGTGTGTGTATGCAGGGCAAAGTGAGTGTGTGTGTTGGGCGAGGTGTATGGGTGTGTGTGAGTGTGTGTGTGTGAGTGTGTTTGCCAGGCAGTAAGGTGTGCTGGTGAGGACTGCTGACAGAAACTAATGTATTGGATGTTTTCTCTGTGAGGAGAGGAGAACCACCCTTGTTAAACAACACTTAAACCCTGAGGAAGAGAGGGTTCTCCAGGGTTCTCCGGGGTTCTCCGGGGTTCTCCAGGGTTCTCCGGGTTCTCCAGGGTTCTCCGGGGTTCTCCGGGGTTCTCCAGGGTTCTCCGAGGTTCTCCAGGGTTCTCCAGGGTTCTCCAGGGTTCTCCAGGGGTCTCCAGGGTTCTCCAGCGCAGGGCTCTCAGGGCTGATGGTCTGATAACTCTTCAGGTCTCAGCAACATTGAGATCTGCAAAACTCCTGACAGCTTTTAATCACATGGTACTGTGTGTGAAGGGGCACAGCTTGAAATGCCCAACATTCACCACAACCTGCTCCCTGACGCTACACTGTCTGGTGCAACAAATGCGGAACCAAGCATTTACATGTTCTGAACTTTCTTCTTCATGTCTTTTAAAAAGTTAACGTAAGGAGCAAAGTTATTTTGTTATGTTGTTGTTGTTTTAGTGTTCTTCAGTGTGGGATTAGCGTTCCAGGCTGGACATACAGTAAAGAGGAGCTGTGATTCAGGTAGAAGGACGGAGAAGGATGTGACACGTGCAGTCTTCTCACAGACAACAACCAGATGAACCGAGCAGCGATTTATAGTCAACAGCCGTTTGAGATCATTTAACCTTCACACCCGTTTCCCCCCCGCTCAGCAGTAAGTCAGCAGTCCTCCACACCTGCGCTGAGAGCTTACGACATCCTGACACGCCTCGGGCACCAACTAAGGAGGGTCCCCCATTAAATAAAAATGAGCAAAGCGCAGGAAGTTTCAGTATTCCTCTCACATCCCCAACTACCCCAAAGAAAACGCTATGAAATTTCAATTGGCATCGTTCTTTTTTTTTTTTTTTATGTCAATATCGCAGACGGACTCCAGCAGCTGCCTCCCTTCTGAGTCCTTGCAGAAGACTTCAAAGGAGGTTCTCCTCTGAATCTCTCCGTCCTGCATTAAAAATGTTAACCTTGGAGACACGCTAACTACCAGGCAGAACAGTCGTGGAATTCTAATGAAGGTTCTGATCGTTCCAGACAAGAGACAACCATGCCCTCTCTCTCTCTCTCTCTCTCTCTCTCTCTCTCTCTCTCTCTCTCTCTCTCTCTCTCTCTCTCTCTGTCTCTCTCTCACTCTCTCTCTCTCTCTCTCTCTCTCTCTCTCTCTCTCACTCTCTCTCTCTCTCTCTCTCTCTCTCCTCTCTCTCTCTCTCTCTCTCTCTCTCTCTCTCTCTCTGTCTCTCTGTTCTGAGTTCATTTTAGCAGAACCAGCCCGTCTAGAACCAGCCAGTCTAGCACCAGCCCGGCTGCAGAACCAGCCAGTCTAGCACCAGCCCGGATGCAGAACCAGCCAGTCTAGCACCAGCCAGGCTGCAGAACCAGCCTGTCTAGCACCAGCCCGGATGCAGAAGCAGCCTGTGTGTGTTGGTGTCCGGCGTCTCTTCTGCTCTGCTGACCTCAGGTGACGGAGCAGCAGGGACTGCATCCGTGCCAGGGGCAGCAAGGCGTCGCCAGGGGCAGCAAGGCGTCGCCAGGGGCAGCAAGGCGTCGCCAGGGGCAGCGAGGCGTCGCCAGGGCAGCGAGGCGTCGCCAGGGGCAGCGAGGCGTCGCCAGGGGCAGCGAGGCGTCGCCAGGGGCAGCGAGGCGTCGCCAGGGGCAGCGAGGCGTCGTCAGGGACAGCGTGGCGTCGCCAGGGGCAGCGTGGCGTCGCCAGGGGCAACGAGGCGTCGCCAGGGGCAGCGTGGTGCATCGCCAGGGGCAGCGTGGCGTCGCCAGGGGCAGCGAGGCGTTCGCCAAGGGCAGCGAGGCGTCACCAGGGGAGACCTGGCACACAGCACTGGCATGATCTGATGCACAGGTGCCACTCCTTCTCATCCTGGCTGACGCACGCCACGCCATCCCAAAATAATCTGCCTCAGCAAGACATGGAACCACCATTGTTTCGACGAGAGGGAGAGAAGAGAGAGAGAGAGAGAGAGAGAGAGAGAGAGAGAGAGAGAGAGAGAGAGAAAGAGAGAGAGAGAGAAGAGGAGTGAGAGATAGAGAGAAGTAGGAGGGAGAGAGAGAGAGACATTGGAGGGGGATACAGATTGAGAAAGAGGGAGAGAGAGGGAGGGAGAGAAGAGAGAAATAGAGCATATCACCTCCATTGATATGCAGGTGATAGTTTTATCAAACAGATGGGAAAATCTCTCAGAGCAAAACAACCCTCTGAATTCACAAATACTTGATCTTATATTTGCCATTCGTGGCCACCCACAGAAGTAGGCAGAACAACATCTGGATGGTATAAATACCCAGGTTTAATCACCTCACAGTGTTCAATACAGAGTTACCCTGGTGAATTTCTGGTCAAGTGCATGCATTACGTAGCTTCAAGTACAACCTGGGCCATTTCCTGCTTGTCTTCCCCTGTCATTCACCCTCACATTTCCTGCTTGTCTTCTGTTATCATTCACCCTCACATTTCCTGCTTGTCATCCGTTATCATTCACCCTCACATTTCCTGCTTGTCTTCCCCTGTCATTCACCCTCACATTTCCTGCTTGTCTTCTGTTATCATTCATCCTCACATTTCCTGCTTGTCTTCCCCTGTCATTCACCCTCACATTTCCTGCTTGTCTTCTGTTATCATTCACCCTCACATTTCCTGCTTGTCATCCGTTATCATTCACCCTCACATTTCCTGCTTGTCTTCCCCTGTCATTCACCCTCACATTTCCTGCTTGTCTTCTGTTATCATTCATCCTCACATTTCCTGCTTGTCTTCCCCTGTCATTCACCCTCACATTTCCTGCTTGTCTTCTGTTATCATTCATCCTCACATTTCCTGCTTGTCTTCCCCTGTCATTCACCCTCACATTTCCTGCTTGTCTTCTGTTATCATTCACCCTCACATTTCCTGTGTCCTTTCACTATGTGACCTAAAGTGCCCTACAAAACTGCCCCTCTCCCCCCCCCCCCCCCCCCCCCCCCCCACACACAAAAACAGTAAAGTATTTGGTTAATCTTACATTATTTTCTGAATTGTTTAACATGCAAACAGTATGTTTATGAAATAATCTAATTACAGTGACTGGGAAGTGGATCCTGCAGACAACATTTAGTTTTCAGGGAAAGTGTCGACTAAACAAAATGGGAACACAAAAAAAGTCTGGAACCAATTTCTGTTGTAGCTGTAGAAACCCACTCTGACCACCAAGTCCACCAACTCTCTCTCTCTCTCTCTCAAACTCTCCACCCCACCGCCAAAGCCCTCGGTCTCTCTCTCAAACTCTCCACCCCACCGCCAAAGCCCTCGGTCTCTCTCTCTCTCTCTCTCTCTCTCTCTCTCAAACCCTCCACCCCACCAGCTTCTCTCGTCTCACTCCGACTGATCTGAAGCTGAGAGAACACGACCCCCCCTCCCCCCCTATCGTACAGTACGGGGTTCGTCCGTAACAATCTCCCTATCTTAGAGGACAGAGGACTCCATCTCCATCAGATGGACACAGCAGTGTGTGGACCTCCCACTGTGTGGACCTCCCACTGTGTGGACCTCCCACTGTGTGGACCTCCCACTGTGTGAACCTCCCGGGCGGCCTCCACCCTGCCTCGCGGCCTCCACCCTGCCTCGCGGCCTCCACCCTGCCTCGCGGCCTCCACCCTGCCTCGCGGCCTCCACCCTGCTGCGTCAGAAGAGAATCCCGCAGAAGCCCCAGGAAACACACGGATCAGAAGGGAAAACGCCATTAGTCAGATAGGTCATCTGTTTCAGTGGAGGAATCAGAGATCGTAATTGGATTTCCTTTGCAGGCAGTTTGTACCGCTACGCTACGCTATCGCGTTAATGGCCGTACGCTGAACGAGAAGCCGTACCGAATGGCTTCTTCCCGCTGGCTTCTGAGACTGAAGGCCAGGCCCCCCTTCTTCTCTGAAGCAGTCAGTACGCCTGATCTGCCACCGGATCAGCTTTTCCTACATGTTTTTTTGTCTGTATAATGAGATGGAGGGATGTGTTTATCTGGAGGGATATCAGTTGGGGGGGAGGGGGGAGGAGGTGAGGGAAGTGAGAGAGAGGAGGAGGAGAGGAAAGAGGAGAGGAGTGGAGAGATGGAGGAGGAGGTGGTGTGGGTGGATGAGAGGGAGGAGGGCTTGATAGAGAGGGAGGAGGGGGAATGGAGAGATGATGGAGATGGAGGAGAAGAGTGGAGAGATGGAGGAGATGGAGGAGAAGAGTGGAGAGATGGAGGAGGTGGAGAAGAAGAGTGGAGAGATGATGGAGATGGAGGAGAAGAGTGGAGAGATGGAGGAGGTGGAGAAGAGGGGGGAGGAGAGGAATGGAGAGACGGAGGAAGAAGTGAAGGAGAGGGAGCAGGGAGGGAGCAGGGGAGGGAGCAGGGGAGGGAGCAGGGGAGGGAGCAGGGGAGGGAGAAAGACACCGTGTTATAAAACACACATCGAGAGAATCCAGGGAACAAAAACACAGAATCCTGTGTTGTTGGAAAAGGGGAGCTACACATCTCGTTGGTGAAGCATGCGGGTCAAAAGACACGCTCCTACTGCCTGTCACTGGAGACGAGAGGCGTGCCACGACACAAGAACACTCAGAGGAGCCTAACACCCAGAGAGGACTAGCTGCTGCACTGGCAGAACTGCACAGCATACGGGAGGCTGACACCTCAGAAAGAGTCCCGCTAATGAGCACTATTTCATTTGTTGAAGGGCTTTGAAACTCTCCCTGTCGGAGCGCTCGGTAACAACATCCCATTTCTAAAAAGATTAAGTCGCTAGTGAGACTTCCTCTCCCCCTGACAGTCATTTAATGGTAGGAGCTGCTGAGGTTCTGTACCCAAAATAGCTATTTAGTAGATTAAGGTTGTCTCACAACCTGACATCTCCAATTAAATCACCTACGTAGGAGGCAAAATGTCTGTTAGTGAGATGGGTTCCTCTTCAGTGTCTTCAAGTTGTGATGTTGTTACTGCAGGGTTCTGTGTGTGTGTTAGAGGTGTGTTATGTGTGTGTGTGTTATATGTGTGTGTGTGTTATGTTTGTGTGTTATATGTGTTATGTTTGTGTGTGTTATGTTTGTGTGTGTTATATGTGTGTGTGTGTTATGTTTGTGTGTGTTATATGTGTGTGTGTGTTATGTTTGTGTGTGTGTTATATGTGTGTGTGTTATGTGTGTGTGGGTTATGTTTGTGTGTGTGTTATGTGTGTGTGTGTGTTATGTGTGTGTTATGTTTGTGTGTGTTATGTTTGTGTGTGTTATGTGTGTGTGTGTGTGTGTGTTATGTGTGTGTGTTATGTGTGTGTGTGTGTGTGTGTGTTATGTGTTTCTGTTCAAGTTTGGTGAGGATCGTCTCCCAGACAGACATGTTTTATGTTGACACTTACAATGAGGTCGTTTATGAGCTGTTTTCATCCAAAGCACCTTAGAATGAAAGTCATGTTTGGGTGAGAGAGCTTCATGGATCGGGTGTCTGTGGTTTTATTCCCTCATGAAGGCTTGATGCAAAAACACTTCAGTTTGGAAGGTGCATGATCACCATGCCATGATAATAAAGGTGTTTCTTTGTGCCTTGGAGTTGTTTTGTAATTCGCACCTTGGAATAAGTTTGTAATGAGTGTGAGTGAACCGATTGTGTGCTCCTGTCGTCACCTGTAGGGCCCCCAGAAGTGACACCAGAGTTCACGATGCTACATCGATCCAGAGCGATGTACAGAGGAAGATTTGAACCTGCAAAACTCTTGATCTGTTGTCTAACTCTCTTCCACTGTACTATGGCCACCGCCTTAGACATACAACTTGCAACATCTGCATTGATGTACCTGTCATCTCTACTGTTCTGTCCTAGAGAGAGGCAGAGAGAGGCAGAGAGAGGCAGAGAGAGGAGAGAGACAGAGGCAGAGAGAGGCAGACAGAGGCAGAGAGAGGAGAGAGGCAGACAGAGGCAGAGAGAGGCAGAGAGAGGCAGAGAGAGGAGAGAGGCAGACAGAGGCAGAGAGAGGCAGACAGAGGCAGAGAGAGGAGAGAGGCAGACAGAGGCAGAGAGAGGCAGAGAGAGGCAGAGAGAGGCAGAGAGAGGAGAGAGGCAGACAGAGGCAGAGAGAGGCAGAGAGAGGCAGAGAGAGGAGAGAGGCAGAGAGAGGCAGAGAGATAGATGGAGGAACACCCCCTAGCTTTGTGATGGCTAATCTGACACTCTGAACCAGGCTGATTTCCAACCCTGGTTGAAAGTCTCACTTCTGAGGAATGTGTGGAGGTGAAGAGGACCTAATCAAGAACGGCTGAGGGATGAAGCCAAACGAATCGTGAGCGAAGGCACAGACAGCTCGATATGCCTTCTATTTTAGTATGTAAAGTGAGGAAGTTTGAAGGGCTACTGAACTACTGACAGTCCAGAGGAAGTGATCCCTGAAAAGAGAGAGAAACACATGAGGGATAGAGAGAGAGAGAGAGAGAGAGAGAGAGAGAGAGAGAGAGAGAGAGAGAGAGAGAGAGAGAGAGAGAGAGAGAGAGAGAGAGAGAGAGAGAGAGAGAGAGAGAGAGAGAGAGAGAGAGAGAGAGAGAAAGAGAAAGAAAGAGAGATGGAGACATACATATAAACAGAACGCAGAACGTTAAAACTAGTTTTCCCAAACCGACCGTAACTATGATGAATGGATCTGTGTACTGTGTCGTATCTGCCACAGCTGCCCCGCAAGCACAGGCTAATGGACGATGATGCATCTCCATGGTTTGTTTAGTTCTCTGGGGAAACGGACACAACAGCTGGTTCAAAATGGCCGCTGGGAAGGCGTCCCTATATCCCGGTCAGGTGGCTGGAGGATCCTGTGGAGACTCTGTCCCCATCAGCATCCATATTCAAGGTTGGATGCTGGCAGGGTGGCATTTGCATTAGCAGCGTCGAGGCGCTATTGAGAATCCTGGTTTCGGACTTTCATTAGATCGCCTCACCACGGTCCCCTTGAAATCTGCACGCCCCAGTTCATTATGATAAGTAATGAGAGGATTACTCACTGGAGGGAACCAATCACAGACTCCGCATGGAGGAGATGGAGTCCTGTCCTGACGGCAGATCCCCACGGCAACCAGGAGGGACTCTGGAGATCTATGACAGATCTCTCTCTCTCTCTCCCTCCCTCGTCTCTCAATCTTTCAGCCTCTCCTGTGTTCTGCTATTGTCTCTGTCTTGCCTCACTCTCACTGCCTGCTTTATATTATTCTCTCTTTCTCTCTTTCTCTCTCTTCTCTCTCTTTCTCTCTCTCTCTCTCTCTCTCTCTCTCTCTCTCTCTCTCTCCCTCTTTCTCTCTCTCTCTCTCTCTTTCTCTCTCTCTTTCTCAACATCTGCTGTAGAATGAAACAGTGAAAAAACAGGATGATCCATGTTGCTCACTGTCCATGGAGAGATTGTCTCACAGGAGGAAACTCCTTCTCATAGAACAATGGCACCATTAAATATTCCACTTGGTGAAAGATATGCTGCAATGCATGAACTTCTAGCAAATGTGTATGTATATATGTGTGTCCATATGTGCACGTGTGTGTGTGTGTGTACGTGTGCTTGTGTTTATCATATGCGTGTGAGTGTGTCTGTGTGTGTGTGTGTCAGGCCCTTAAAACACCCTCCTCTCCACGTCGCTACACACTGACCTGGTGTAGAAACCTCTTACCGAATGTCGCCGCCGACAACCTAAACCTGTTCACGAGGAGCACATCTCTGAATGTGGAGAGAGCCCTCGTTTAAGTGAGCACAGATGGTGCTTCTGCTCTGCGGAACAAGGGAGCCATTTGGCAGGGAGTCCGAATAATGTTACTGCTTCTGAGAAACTTTTTATGGCTTCGACTGATTACATTATCTTTCATCCAGGTACGCAGGTCCACGTACGTTCACAGGGTTTACTTAACGGGGTGCTTTTCTGCGTTTACTGCTAATTATAAGTCCATCTAATGGCAATTCAGTATGCATAAGCCACCTTATCTCAGTATGTTGACCACTCACGCTGCTCATTCTATTCTTATTTTTATATATATTTTATTTTATATTTAAATTGTTGTATTCTTAGATTGTTTAGTTCTTAGAAATAGTTAAACTTTTGTACTTTTACTTACAGTTTTTCACAATTGCTAAAACACATTTCTTGAAACAGTCACCCATTTTCTCAAAACTGTAAACACAAAACCTCATCTTCGAGCACTATTTACAAAACCTCTGAATCCTCTTGCAAAATGAAACTTTCGCCTCAAAACAGTTTTACCTGTGCTCAAAATCAAACTTTCGCCTCAAAACAGATTTACCTGTGCTCAAAATCAAACACTCCTCTCAAATAAACAAAGTGATCAAAATTATATACACTATCAAGCAGTCAGTAAACAATACACCAAAAAATTGAAAACACATTGTTCAAAACATATAGTTCTCAAGGAGAAGTACATTTTTACGTAATCTCAAAACAAATTTCATATTTATCCGTCATTGTCTTTTGATGAACGAAAACATGTTCTATCATACTAGCTCAAAATGTATCAGAAATGACTACTCTGCTTTGCTCTTAGTTCTTTCTCCTCCTTGTACCCCTATACAGTACTGTACCCTGCATCTCACTACCCACAACTCACTCTTGTTCTTTGTTGATATGAACCTGCAACCAGTCTAAATCTATTGAGCAGTCAGTATTGTTACTGTAACAAATGGAAAGTACAATGTTCAAGGCCATACCATTTGTTCATTGTACAGTATACAGCCTACAATGCACTGTACTACAGTATACAATACTATACAGTAAAAGGGACAAAAATCAAAGGAGTAAACATGTGATCAATGTGCTTCTTCTTGTCTTTGGGCTGGGTCAGGCCAGAGCACTTCGTCGACATCACAAGCAATATTTTCCCACCTTCAACAACCTGTTTGCTCTCTGAACTGGCTTATATTGGTTGTGTCACATCATTTGGTCATTCTGGTCATGACATAGTAAACTAGTCATAAAGATATTGTGGTCATATTTTGGGTTGGATTTGTATCGATTTGTATTTCACTGGTTTGAAGCAGACCAGCACCAACTCTTCCACAACAATCAAGATATTGTCCAGAAAATACTAGCTTATCTAGCTAAGTTTCAAACAACCACAATCCGAAAACCACACCATGTCAGACAGGACGTCAACATGATGTTTGAACACAACTGACGAGCGCCCTTCTGGGCTGTCACTGTACAAGCGAGCGCTCTCATTGTGTTGTGGTGTCGTGTTTTCAGGCCTGGTCTGACAGGAAGTGATCTCATCTGACAGGAAATGATCTCTTCAGGGTCTGCAGGGGACAGGGTTTGTGAGAGTCCTCGCTGAGGGCCGACAGGAAGCCAGGAGCACGTCCTGACACCTTGTTAAGTCACGTGACCAGGGCGCCAGGAGGGGCCAGAAAAAGACAAGCTGAGATACAGAGCGCTGGTCATCACCTCCACCCACACCTCCCCCCAGGCCCCCGCCCACAACCCCCACCCCTCCCCACCCCCTGCCCCCTCCCTCTCCACCACACCTAGGGCCATCCACATGATTTAATTACAGATCAATTATGTTTGTTGTTTCTTAGACCAGCCCACATGCACATTGCCTGTGGACCCATGCAGTGTTGTATAAAAGGCAGTGACGGGTTCCCGCCTACAGTGTGTTTAACATCCTACACTGTGCAGCAGCAGCAGGCTCCACAGCAGTCAGGCGCTCGCATGGATGTGTCTGGACTGACTGAGTAGGATTGTGAGTGACAGATCCAGCCCCCACCCCCCTCCCCCACCTCCCCCCCCCCCTCCTCCCCCCCCCTCCACCCCCCCCCCCCCCGGCCCCCCCGGCCCTGGGCTGCTGTAGAGCCCAGCTCTGCTCCCTGTGCACTGCAGTGTAAACTTGGCTGAGGCTAGCATCGCTTGGCCTCTTCTGCTTTATCTAATCACTCAGACATGGCCCGGCCTGGGGCAAGCTGCCCCAGCGCCACTCTGGCTCTGGGCAAGGTTGAGGCAGAGGGTACCCAGGACACTTCCACAGTCGTATCCCCAGATTATCCTCTCCACTGCTCTGATGTACTGGACACAAGGCTCATGGCCTCTTCCTCCACTCCTCCTGTACTCCTCTCATCCTCCTCCTTCTCTCATGCAGTCTTCCTCCTCCTCACACCACTCCTCTTCTCTTTCTCTAATCTACTCCTCTTCCTCTTCATCCTCACATCCCTCCTCCTCTTCCTCCTTTTCTCATCTACTCCTCCTTCTCCTCCTACTCTCATCCCTCCTCCTCCTCCTCCTCCTCCTCTCATCCCTCCTCCTCTCATCCCTCCTCCTTCTCCTCCTTCTCCTCCTCTTCTCATCCCTTTTCCTTCTCTTCCTCCTCCTCCTCCTTCTCCTCCTCTCATCCCATCTCCTCCTCCTCCTCCACTCATCCCCTCTTCCTTCTCTTCCTAGTCCTCCTCCTCCTCCTCCTCCTCCTGATGCTCATCCCCTCCCCATCCTGTCCTCTTTGATGTGAAGTTATACATTTCCCATCCTCTCCGTGTTGTGCAGTTGAAGATTCATCGACTGTAAGCTCTGGGTCGACACAGTAGAAGGAGCTCGAGGAACGAGGACCCAAGCACTGCACAGTCAGGTCGAATGAATTCCCAGCCGGCTGATAAAAAGCAGAGAAAAGTGCAGTGTAGAAGTCAACTCGTTCATCCTCCAGCAGGGCTTCTCCAGTTTGACACGGCCACTCTCCTTCCCCTCAGCCCACACCGGCGCCTGGGCTCCGGTCTGTGTGGCATCAGTCACACCCCCACCTCTCCGTGTCTCCCCGTCTCCGAGGGCATCAAAGCAGGCTGGGATGGTGCAGAAGAGAGGCCCCCCCTCCCGTGCCTCGGGTAGTGTGGGAGGCTCGGCCCTGTCAGAGCAGAGAGAGGAGGGCCTGGCTAAGCGTCGGTTGAAGGCTTCAAGAGGGGAGCTGTCGATGCTGGCGTTCTCTCTGCCTCTCCCCGCTCCCGTCCACGCCCAGAGGAGACGTGCTTCTCCTCGCAAAAACACCCTTCTGGAGCCGTGAAGCGTTTTATCTCCCCAGAATTGAATTTGGTCTTGTTGAATTTTTTATGGTCTGTTTTACAGTATTGGGTTAGAAGATGTACTGGGTAATAAAACTGGAACAAAACTTGGAATATGAAATACTTAGAAGATTCTCAACACAGTATTGTGTATGGTGGTTTGTCTCACATTCTATAGCAGCAAAGTAAGCAGAGTTGGAAATTGAAAAGACAAAACTGCTTTCAAGACAAGTGTCATCTGTATGAAATTATACAAAAGCAACGTGATTCTGTATGCATCAGATGGCCTTGTATGATGAATGTGTTCCTGTAGTGTGCTTGGAAGGGTTGTGTCTCAATACTGTTGGACAGCTTCCTTGTTTCCTCTGTTCTTGGGTGGGGCTGTGTCTCAATACTGTTGGACAGCTTCATCCTTCCTGCTTTTCTCTTTCACCAGAATAGATGAAACAGCTCTGTCATCTGCAGAGCTGGACGCAAGGAGGGAGGGGGGAGGCAGGCAGGGAGGGAGGGAGGAAGGGGGAGGCAGGGAGGGAGGAAGGGGGAGACAGGGAGGGAGGAAGGGGGAGGCAGGGAGGGAGGAAGGGGGAGGCAGGGGGGGATGGAAGCGAGGAAGCAGGCAGGAGGGGGGAGAGATGAGAGAGGGGGGAGGGAGGAAGGTATAAAGGAAAGGCTCTTGACTGAAGAGGCCTTCAGGCTTCTCCTGCACGTAACCATGGCAGTTCAGAGAGAAAGTGTGAGAGAAAGAGATGGAGAGAGAGGGAAAGAGAGAAAGGAGGGATGAGATGGGATGGAGAGAGTGTGAGGGAGAGAAAGAGGGATGGAAAGAAACGGAGAGAAAGAAAGAAGGAAAATGGAGAGAAAGAGAGAAAGAGAGAAAGAGAGGGAATATTGCTGCACAGCTGCTCAGTGGAATGAGAATAGGAGGAGACTGAGGTGGAGATTACTGATGTAGAATGCCAATCATCTCGACACTTCTTCAAACGCCAGGACAGACAGCGTATCCAGGGAGGGGGGAGGACCAGGGGAGGATAGACACGTCAGCGCTGGCAGCTTGTGGTTGCAGGTGGTTGTCGAAGGAAACAGGAAAAAGCATTGAAAAACCAAATCTTTATTGCAACATCTGACAAGACAAGACGTCAGCGAACTGTCAGGTGATTGTGAGAGTACAAAGCGAATGGAACATTCTATAATAGGATCAGGCCGTAAATACAGACTGTTCCTTTACTCTGAACACTGAAACACTGCTGGAACCTGTTGGAACCACGCACTTCTGATCCTTGATCTTCTGCTGCTCTGCTCATGTTACTTTGTACGTCGCTTTGGATAAAAGCGGTTGCTAAATGAATGAAACGGATAATGTAATGTAAACATATTCTGACTCAGTGTGACTCTAAATTACAGTTAAAAAAATATATATACATAAATGCAGGCCCTATTCTAGAATTGGAATGATGATTTGCATAATATAAATGGTTTTCTAAATGCAGCCTAACATCAGCCTCTTTTTAACGTCTACATGTGCCTTTGCCGCTTTTGTCAAATCAAGGTGAGTGCTACTCACCTTGTGTGTGAAGTGTCATGTAAAGATTTGCCAGGATTGGTTCATTTAGAGGTTGGAGATGAGTGTCTGAAAGAAAAGAAGTAATCGACCAGCGATCCCGGTAAGATTCCAAAGTCTCCACTAAACAGTTTTGTTCAGCTCTCAAGCTGCATCACAGACACCAACGCCACGTCAGACAGCTCTCACGCTGCATCACAGACACCAACGCCATGTCAGACAGCTCTCACGCTGCATCACAGACACCAACGCCACGTCAGACAGCTCTCAAGCTGCAGCACAGACACCAACGCCACGTCAGACAGCTCTCACGCTGCATCACAGACACCAACGCCACGTCAGACAGCTCTCACGCTGCATCACAGACACCAACACCACGTCAGACAGCTCTCAAGCTGCATCACAGACACCAACGCCACGTCAGACAGCTCTCACGCTGCCAGCAGACACCAACGCCACGTCAGACAGCTCTCACGCTGCAGCACAGACACCAACGCCACGTCAGACAGCTCTCACGCTGCAGCAGACACCGGCGGAGGAGAACGTTTCCTGAAGACGGTCTCAGTTCAGGCTGCTTATGTGGCTTTACCTGCTCAAAGGCCTGGGCTTAGACGGAGAGGTGAGGGGGGGGGCTTAGACGGAGAGGTGAGGGGGGGGGCCTTAGACGGAGATGTGAGGGGGGGGGGCTTAGACGGAGAGGTGAGGGGGGGGGGCTTAGGACGGAGAGGTGAGGGGGTGGGGGGCTTTAGACGGAGAGGTGAGGGGGGGGGGCTCTAGAACGGAGAGGTGAGGGGGGGGCTTAGACGGAGAGGTGAGGGGGGGGGGCTTAGACGGAGAGGTGAGGGGGGGGGATTAGACGGAGAGGTGAGGGGGGGGGCTTAGACGGAGAGGGGAGGGGGGGGGGGGGGGCTTAGACGGAGAGGTGAGGGGGGGGGGCTTAGACGGAGAGGTGAGGGGGGGGGGGCTTAGCGGAGAGGTGAGGGGGGGGGGCTTAGACGGAGAGGTGAGGGGGGGGGGCTTAGACGGAGAGGTGAGGGGGGGGGCTTAGACGGAGAGGTGAGGGGGGGGGGCTTAGACGGAGAGGTGAGGGGGGGGGGGCCTTAGACGGAGAGGGTGAGGGGGGGGGGGCTCTAGACGGAGAGGTGAGGGGGGGGGGGCTTAGACGGAGAGGTGAGGGGGGGGGGGGCTTAGGACGGAGAGGTGAG
Source organism: Thaleichthys pacificus (assembly GCA_023658055.1). Classification (NCBI taxonomy): domain Eukaryota; kingdom Metazoa; phylum Chordata; class Actinopteri; order Osmeriformes; family Osmeridae; genus Thaleichthys; species Thaleichthys pacificus. Next base: position 2,896,948 of record CM042868.1, on the reverse strand, counting down.
GGGGGGGGGGTCTTAGACGGAGAGGTGAGGGGGGGGGGGCTTAGACGGAGAGGTGAGGGGGGGGGGCTTAGACGGAGAGGTGAGGGGGGGGGGCTTAGACGGAGAGGTGAGGGGGGGGGGGCTTAGACGGAGAGGTGAGGGGGGGGGGGGCTTTAGACGGAGAGGTGAGGGGGGGGGGCTAGACGGAGAGGTGAGGGGGGGGGGGCTTAGACGGAGAGGGTGAGGGGGGGTGGGGCTTAGACGGAGAGGTGAGGGGGGGGGCTTAGACGGAGAGGTGAGGGGGGGGGGCTTTAGACGGAGAGGGGAGGGGGGGGGGAGAGCGGAGGGAGAACAGTGGAGGACTGAAGAGTTACGTAACGCCCCCCTCTCCTCCTCCCCCCCCTCCCCTCCTCCCCCCTCCCCCCCTCCCCTCTCCCCCATCCCCTCCCCCCCTCCCTCCTCTGCTGTAGAACACAGGCAGACTCAGGGGGGCTTAACCCTGATCTGAAGATTGGAGGGAGATTTGCAGGTAGACATGCTGGAATTCTGATGTGATGGCTCTGTTGTTCTGACAGATACGTGTCTGTCGTCTGTGCTGTCTGTCTGTCTGTCTGCCTGCTTAGCTGCCTGCCTGTCTGTCTGTCTGTCTGCTTAGCTGCCTGCCTGTCTGTCTGTCTGTCTGCCTGCTTAGCTGCCTGTCTGCCTGCCTGCCTGCCTGCCTGTCTGTCTGTCTGTCTGTCTGTCTGCCTGCTTAGCTGCCTGCCTGTCTGTCTGTCTGCTGCCTGCTTAGCTGCCTGCTTAGCTGCCTGTCTGCTGCCTGTCTGTCTGTCTGCCTGCTTAGCTGCCTGCCTGCTTAACTGGCTGGCTGGTTGCCTGGCTGGTTTCCTGGCTGGCTGGCTGGTTTCCTGGCTGACTGGTTGCCTGGCTGGCTGGTTTCCTGGCTGGCTGGTTTCCTGGCTGGCTGGCTGGTTTCCTGGCTGGCTGGCTGATTTCCTGGCTGGCTGGCTGATTTCCTGACTGGCTGACTGGCTGCTGGCTCGGTGGCTGATTTCCTGACTGGCTGACTGGCTGGCTGGCTCGGTGGCTGGCACACCGACACTGCAGCAGATGTTGGAACACAATAAGGGTATTTTTGTAATCAGTTTATTTTACCTGATTATAGATTATTTTTGTTGTTGTTGCGTCTGAGCTGTGAAGAGTATCTATTGGGGTTGATTAGGTGCGCTGTTCAAATGTGTCCCCTTCATGTTTAATAATTTGTTTTCTTTTCCCTGGCAACGGGCTGAGAGCCCTGGGAGCCAGGCTGAACTCATACCATCCCACGCCATTAAGGTGTCAGAACTCATTTGTAGCGTTGGTAGGACTGCTGCAGCGGTTTATACAGAGCCCCATGTGTCCTGATCATATGGGAAATATGCAGTTTGCAGATAATTACTGATTAATTTAGAAACTTGTGGAGATTATTCTGTCCCAGAGGTGGAGGAGGGGGAAGGAGGCACCTCGGAAATAGCCTGGTCTCTCTGGTCTCTCTGGTCTCTCTCTGGTCTCTATCTGGTCTCTTTCTGGTCTCTCTCTGGTCTCTCTGGTCTCTCTCTGGCCTTTCTGGTCTCTCTCTGGTCTCTCTCTGGTCTCTATCTGGTCTCTCTCTGGTCTCTATCTGGTCTCTTTCTGGTCTCTCTCTGGCCTTTCTGGTCTCTCTCTGGTCTCTCTCTGGTCTCTATCTGGTCTCTTTCTGGTCTCTCTCTGGACTGTCTGGTCTCTCTCTGGCCTCTCTGGTCACTCTCTGGTCTCTCTCTGGTCTCTCTTTGACTCTCTCTGGTCTCTCTTTGACTCTCTCTGGTCTCTCCGGTCTCTCTCTGGTCTCTCTCTGGTCTCTCTGGTCTCTCTTTGACTCTCTCTGGTCTCTCCGGTCTCTCTCTGGTCTCTCTTTGACTCTCTCTGGTCTCTCCGGTCTCTCTGGTCTCTCTCTGATTTCTCTCTGGTCTCTCTTGACTCTCTCTGTCTTGTCTCGCTCTGGTCTCTCTGTCTCTCTCTCTCCCTGCAGAATCCTAACAGGTGGAGGGTATTATCACAGCTCTCTCATCTGAGACAGCCTGATTGTTCCCCAGCTTCAACTCTACATGAAACCGTATAGGCACCCGACATGTCGTGTGAGATGAGAAGAATAGGAGGCATGTAAATACCTAGCATCCTGTCTGCTGCTGTGTGTGAGCACAGCAGCTCTGTTGACATGATGCAGGGTGATGGAGATGTCTATTTTCAGGTTGTCTTACTCTCTCACACACGCACATGCACACACTCACACACAAACACGCACACACACACGCACACACTCACACACAAACACGCACACAAACATGCACACACACATGCACACACGCACATGCACACACTCACACACAAACACGCACACACACACGCACACACAAACACGCACACACACATGCACACACGCACACGCACACACTCAAAGTGTTTCTTTCCCCCTCTTTCTTCCTCACCTAAGGTGTTGCCGGGTGCGAGCCGTTGAGATTGATAAAGCGTGTTCTTGTGTGGGATTATTCATGCCGGGGTGTTCTGTCACCTCTCCCTCCTCCTCCTCCTCTCTCAACCCTCTCCTTTCTCTCCCTCCTCCTCCTCCTCCTCTCTCAACCCTCTCCTCTCCTTTCTCTCCCTCCTCTCTCCTCTCCTTCCTCCCTCCTTCTACCCCCTCTCTCACCACTCCATCCTCTCCCTCCTCTCTCCTCCCCCACCTCTCTCCTCTCCCCCTCCCCACCTCCCCCTCCCTCCTGCAGGGTGTGACGAAGAAGCCCGAGTCAGCAGAGACCAGGGGGGTGGGGTGGGGTGGGGAGGGGAGGGTGCGGATGCTGTGATGGGGCATGCTCCGCACGTTGGGCCTGCCAGGGAAGATAAAGTTCACCAGATCACAGTTCACTATGGCCCGGTGTGTAATCAGCCAGGGCGAGGACCTGTCTGTCAGCCCTGACAGCGCCTGGCTGCAAGCAGGACCAGGACTCGTCAGCACTGCCCGTGTGACACACTCTAAACGATGACTTTAAATGAGTCCCACGGCTGGCAGAGCACACCCCAACCTCCCTGGGAACCCTCACACCCAACCTGGAACGCTTCAGATCCACACACCCTGCTCCTCCTCCTCCCCCCTGGCCACCAAGCACACTGCACACACTGCATACACACACACACTCCCTGCCACCATCCACTAGAGTCAATGATTACATATCATTAGTGTCTCTCTGGAGTGGCACTTCAGTCTGCCTGTCACTGAGACCTCTCTCTCTCTCTCTCTCTCTCTCACTCTCTCATTTCTCCCTATATCTCTTTCTTCCTACCTCTATCACTCTCTCTCTATCTTCTACCTTTCTCCCTCTTTCTCTTTCACTCTCTTCCCCAATCTCCCTCTCTCTTTTTCCCTCTCTTTTCCTCACTTTTTCTCTCTATACATATATCTCTCCATCTCTCGCCCTCTCTTTCTCTCGATCTTTTTCTGGGGGCAGAGATGATTTCATATACAAACCAAAATGTCAATTGAAACCGAATTTAAATCTGGTAGTATAATTCCTGCTATTGGACTGTAACTCTTATGCCCGTAAATGCCCAGAAAATGGGTGAGTTCTCCATATTTCACTATGGCAACATGTTGTTAGGTCTGCTAGGACTGTTGAGACAGGATAGGAGTGCAGGCAGAACAGACAGTATGAAACAGCATCCCACTTCAGCCAGACAATCTAGGATGGGTGGGACATAGTTAATCCTCTTCAGAATTTCTTTAAAATCGAACTCCAAGTGGTCTCCATAATCTCGGATTACATCTGTTGGAAAAAGAAGAAGTGGCTATCAATCATCTTTAACGGTTTTATAATCCCTTGTGAAATAGACTGGATTATATCCCTGGTTTAGGGTTTATGACCATCTTTAATGCCCCCAGAGTTGCAGTGGCAGACCCTCTTCCTCCCTCTCTCCCTCCCTCCTTCCCTCCTTCCCTTTCTCCCTCCCTCCCTCTCTCCCTCCTTCCTTCCTTCCTTCCCTCCCTCCCTCCTTCCTTCCTTCCTTCCTTCCTTCCTTCCCTCTCTCTCTTTCCCTTCTCCCTCTCTCCTTTCCTCTCTCTCCCTCCCTCCTTCCCTTCTCCCTTCCTCCTTCTCTCTCTCCTTCACTCCCTCTTTCCCTCTCTCCCGCTTTCCCTCCCTCCCCCCCTCCTTCCTTCCCTCTCTCGTCTCTCCTTCCCTGTCCCTTCTCCCTCGTCTCCCCACACCTCCTTACACCTCCCTCTCCTCCTCTCCTCCTCTCCAGCTCATTCTTATCCTCCATGAGTGGAAGTCTGATTTATAGATGTCATTTGACCCGTTAAGGCAACAGTCTGCCAAAATCCCAAGATGAAGTGCCAATGTCGAGGATAACAGCGGCTCCTGCTGCTAATTTGACATGATCTATGGTGCTAATACTGCACCAGCCTCCAGACCTGTAGGGTGAGGGGATGGCTGGGGGTGGGGGGGGGGGGGTAGCCGAACCCCAGCCCCCCCAGACAAGCCCTCATCATGGCTGCTGGTCACCCCTCAGATGTATTACTTCAGCAGATACTTTTATCCAAAGCCACATAGAAATACTGCATAAAGAAAGTACCGCAGACTAAATATGCTGCACTATACTGCAAACTGCCGCTATGCTGCACTATACTGCAAACTGCCGCTATGCTGCACTATACTGCAAACTGCCGCTATGCTGCACTATACTGCAAACTGCCACTATGCTGCACTATACTGCAAACTGCCGCTATGCTGCACTATACTGCAAACTGCCGCTATGCTGCACTATACTGCAAACTGCCGCTATGCTGCACTATACTGCAAACTGCCGCTATGCTGCACTATACTGCAAACTGCCGCTATGCTGCACTATACTGCAAACTGCCGCTATGCTGCACTATACTGCAAACTGCCGCTATGCTGCACTATACTGCAAACTGCCGCTATGCTGCACTATACTGCAAACTGCCGCTATGCTGCACTATACTGCAAACTGCCGCTATGCTGCACTATACTGCAAACTGCCGCTATGCTGCACTATACTGCAAACTGCCGCTATGCTGCACTATACTGCAAACTGCCGCTATGCTGCACTATACTGCAAACTGCCGCTATGCTGCACTATACTGCAAACTGCCGCTATGCTGCACTATACTGCAAACTGCCGCTATGCTGCACTATACTGCAAACTGCCGCTATTCTGCAAATACAAAGTACAGCAGAAGATCAAGGATCAGGGGGATGGAAGAATAAGTAGACAGATTGATCTATGCCATACGTATGTGTTCCCTGTGGAATACATGTTCTACAGTAGATGACATTTTCTGCAACACAGAGGGGGGGGGGGAGGGGGGGGGGGGGATTAGACGCACGCGTATTGAGATTCACGGTGACTTTGGTACACAAGCCGGCATGGGTGCATTATCGGATAGTTAAACAGTGAATCAAACAATCCATGAGTCATGCCCCTCGTGTCTGAATTTCAAGGTCCAGAAGTTTGAACTACGATGACGGAGATGCAACTGTTGGTTCAGAGAGGTGAAGAGGATCAGGCCTATTGCTCAAAGTTCCAGAACAAGAGAGACGTCATATTGCCGTATAGACTTACAGTAAATACAGGGACATTCTCGCCGAGGCAAGTAGGGTGAAGTGCCTTGCCCAAGGACACAACGTCATTCAACGTCATTCGAACCAACAACCTTCTGATTAATAGCCCGACTCCCTAACCACTCAGCCATCTGAGTTATACAACAGCTACATAAGAACAGCACAGCTGTGCCTGTTGAGTTTAACCACATCGTTTCATTCAATGGGTGTTACTGTATTTTGATAGCGTCTCTGTCAAACCCGTTAGCGGCGTGATGACGACACTTCCACAAAGACGGAGAGGACACCTTGCGGTGATTGTTTTTTGGATTTTTTTTTTCTGCCACAAAGAGTGTCGAAGGGTAGTTAACAAAAGTGCTTTGAAGAACTGAGAGGATTTCCTCCCGGGAGGCATGGGAAGCATTTTGCATTGGGAAGCGATTAACATCCTATCTCATTACACATTCATGTAGAGATCCCTTTGAAGAGCCATCTGAAACATGACCACGTCACGAAGCAGTTTCAAGGGGAAAGAAAGAAAAAAAAACTGTTCAGGTCATACAGGAAATAAGGCGTTGATCTCATTAGCTACATTCCTCTGGTGCCAATCCCTGGTTGTTCCAGATGCGTTTGTGTGGGTTTAACAGTAAATTCCATTGCTAAAACTACCAAGCAAACCTCTGAAGTTCAACAGCAATTAACATAAATTAAATGTGAAAGTCATTTGTAACGTCTGTTTCGTTTATTAATAAGCAGCACTCGCACTCCGCCGTTCCTGTGAGTGTTACACCGCCGTCAGGATGGCGCGTGTGTGGGTAGGTTCGGAGCATGGGATCCCCGCGGAAGAGACGGACGTGTTTCTGACTGGCCGCTCGCGCTCCGCAGAGATGGAGAATGAGATGTGACCTCCCTCGGCTGAGCTCAAATTAAAAACACGCGCCTCTGTGTACTTAGACCATCTGTGCTCCGGTTTCTCTCACAGCAGCGCGTGGGGAAACAACAGACGCTTAATTGTAAACGTGAGATTCACTCAGCATCACTTTGCAAGATAATGAATTTAAAACCACTGCCACGTGCACAGATTGAGAATTTGTCGCCAGTGAAGAAGATATTCGTAGCTTTATACTGAAACAGGCGCAGGTAAGCGAACCGTAGCTACATTGTAAAGTTAAACTACAAAATAATATGCAATTAGTAATACACCTTTTTGACATGCATAATATAGATGTGTCGTAAAACACTGCAGAAACAATACAGGGCTTCAGAGTGGCAGCAACTATCATGACGCGGCCACAACATCACCTCAGCAAGCATACTGACGTCAGATGATGCTGATTCGTGTCGGAGAATCCTTTGAAATTCTACCAGGGGGAGGTTAGAGTGAAGCCACAGTCCCTCATCTCCCCGTAACCAGGCCCGTAACCAGGCCCGTAACCAGGCCCGTAACCAGGCTGAGGACACAGTGACGGAGGACATTGGGGACCAGGGAAGACGTCTCTAAGATGTTCTGTATTATGCTACCGTATCCAATAAGAAGAGGGCCAGGCAGCGGTGGATCTATCTCTGCCTCAGTTTCTCCCCTCAGGGGTCTGACCCTGGTACCAGGAGGGGAGAAGGGACTGTCCCTGGTCTGGTGGTACCAGGAGGGGAGAAGGGACTGTCCCTGGTCTGGTGGTACCAGGAGGGGAGAAGGGACTGTCCCTGGTCTGGTGGTACCAGGAGGGGAGAAGGGACTGTCCCTGGTGTGGTGGTACCAGGAGGGGAGAAGGGACTGTCCCTGGTGTGGTGGTACCAGGAGGGGAGAAGGGACTGTCCCTGGTCTGGTGGTACCAGGAGGGGAGAAGGGACTGTCCCTGGTGTGGTGGTACCAGGAGGGGAGAAGGGACTGTCCCTGGTGTGGTGGTACCAGGAGGGGAGAAGGGACTGTCCCTGGTCTGGTGGTACCAGGAGGGGAGAAGGGACTGTCCCTGGTGTGGTGGTACCAGGAGGGGAGAAGGGACTGTCCCTGGTCTGGTGGTACCAGGAGGGGAGGAGGGACTGTCCCTGGTCTGGTGGTACCAGGAGGGGAGAAGGGACTGTCCCTGGTCTGGTGGTACCAGGAGGGGAGGAGGGACTGTCCCTGGTGTGGTGGTACCAGGAGGGGAGGAGCGAGTCTCCAAAACCTGATCCTGGTACCAGGAGGGACCATTGGTCACCGATGTCTAAAACAGGAATCTATCAATGAGAGGCTGAACTGAATAATATATTCATAATAGATACATATCTCCTTGTATACAGTACATCTCCCTCTTCCCTTCTTACATTTTCAATTTAATTTGTTTCTCCAAGCGAGCTGTTATTCCTCTGCCCTGCCACAAGGGGCAGAAGAGAGTCCGCTTGCTGCTGCTGCCGTTATATAACAGAGAGTCAGACTCTGCAGCACCTTGACAGACCTGTGAGAACCAGCATGTCAGCCGCAGCAATCCAGGATAAGCCGGGTTTAATCTCGGCCTCTTCAAACAGGGTGCCGGCAAGAGTCAAAGGTTAATGAAGGGCCTCCTGGCTGGTGGATGAAGACACACGGCTGCCAGAACGCTGGGATTATCCTGTTCTCATATCAAAGACTCCACGCATCAGCTACCTCCCCCTTGGCTTCGGGTGGAAATCTCTCTCTCTTTCTCTCGCTTTCTCTATTTCCATCTCTTTCTCTCTCGTTCTTTTTTTTAATCTTCCTGTCACGCCCTCTCTCTCTTTCTCTCTTTCTCTCTATCCTTCTCTTTCTCTCTCTCTGTCTCTCTCTCTGTCTGTCTCTTTCTCTCTCTCTCTCTCTCTCTCCCTCTCTCTCTCTATCTCTCTCTCTCTCTCTCCCTCTCTCTGTCTCTCTCTCTCTCTCTCTCTCTCTCTCTCTCTCTCTCTCTTTCTCTCTGTCTGTCAGTATTTCGCAGTTTCTCTTTCTCCTTCTTTCTCTCCCTCTCTCTCTCGGCTCGCTGTCTGTTTTTCTTGATCGAACTTTCTGTATCTCTCCATCTCTCTATCTATCTCGGTCCAGAGCCTTTCGGATCCTCCCCACCACCCCTCCCTCCTACACTGTGGGCGAGTTCCCCTCTCTCGGTCATCTCTTTCTCGTGATAACATCATTCTCACCTTCAATATCAAACAATAGGCCTCCACTGAATTTTAGGCATTTCTACCGCTGGAATAAAACATGGCATTGATGAATATTGAATGTCACTAAGCTCTAATTATGATTCATGTGGAGCTTGCCATAAAGTGCTAGAAACAGTCAGTTGCGGTGACACTCTCAGTGGTGAGACTCAGTGGTTATTTAAAGAAACCCGAACCTGAACCTTAATAACCTGTTTGTTTACAAAAACCTTTACTTGGGTGTAAACCACATCAGGCGACATGGCATGCCACACGCAGCATCTGGTATCATAACCTCGCATGATACGTGAATGACCTGCCAAGGAAAATCTATTTGAAAGTCAGTTTCAGGTTTGAATCGGGTGATCTACCCGGTGAACGTGCGAAGCAGCGCCCCAGAGGAGATGCGGGCCTCAGAAGATGGGAGGGTCTATCCCCCAACATCCACTGTCCGCCAGAACAATTACAGAGTGGACACCGAGCACCCAGCCCTGAAATTACAATTTTGTTGTTCAATTATCCATGATACAACATCACGGTACATTTGGAACAGCCTGGTGGAGGGGGAGGACGCCCGGCCGGTCTCCTGGTCAGCTAGCTTTGACTGGGGCCTTTGCTGTTTGTAATACTTCACAATCAACCCCACACCCAATGTTTATAATAACTCAAATAAAACGTTGCATGTAATTCCATATGCTGGCTTGGTAACGTTGATGAATAAGCTCTGCTCGTCTGCAGTGCTGGACAATAAAAGCTTTGATACAAACAATAGTATTAGAGAGCAGCCGTGCATGAAATGATGGAATTGAAGATAATAATGTAATCAATTAGGCCTTTCGATCGTTAAGACGAGACCCTTCTGTGTGATCTGTGAGTGTATGCTGGTACTCTAGACCGGACTTCAGCATCCGCGTTGAATTATGCAGGAGCCACGACTTCATAGCCCTCAAGACAGCATCATCTGAATACATAGTTTCACATCCGTATGAGATTGAAGCATGATTGCATCATTTATCATCTTTTGAGTTACATTTTCTGTTAGTTTATGAACTCTGCCCCTTTTTCATCATAGTTCCTTTAGTCCAGGGTGTCTGTATCATGAGGTCTAGCTTCTTAAAGACATATTTTCACCTCCGCCCTTAGACAGAGTCCATCATGTGACGGAACAGGAAACCACAGCATATGATGGTGGTTGTCTGGGGCGATCACAACCACTGAGATTGTTCCTGCTGTGAAACCTCAGGCCTGGACAAGGCCGAGCACTAAGACCTTCCCTAAACCATTCCTTCTGTGAACTTCTTCCCCACCAGCCTACAGGTGCTGGACAAGGCCCAGGATAGAGACCCTCTCCACCAGCCTACAGGTGCTGGACAAGGCCCAGGATAGAGACCCTCTCCACCAGCCTACAGGTGCTGGACAAGGCCCAGGATAGAGACCCTCTCCACCAGCCTACAGGTGCTGGACAAGGCCCAGGATAGAGACCCTCTCAACACTGATTCTTACCACCTGCGGATGTGGGTGTGGCCCAGTGCGAGAGCAACTGACACCAGATCAAAAGGTTTCCAGTTGAAATCCCCCCCTCACCCCCTGTACATTGCTTTGTATGAAAGCATCTAATGCTGAATGAATCCATTATTTACAGAATATATATTTTTTATCATCCGGACTGTGAGCTTGCCAACTGGGTCTCCTTGCTACTCATGAAACGAGGCCAATTTCTTTCAAATGACTTTTTATTATTTAATATGACAAATATAACTTAAATCTTCCATTAATGATCTGGGGAGACAGTTTGCCCGGGCACAAGTAGATAGTTTGTCTTCCTCATATCGTCTGATACAAGACAATAGACCTATGCAGTTCTGAAATCCTTTTTATTCTCAAAGCTCTTGAAGTGGGATTACAAGTACAGTACACAGTAGTGTCAGATTAACATGAATTAGGGCATTTGCCTTGTAGTTTATCATCAGGGTAGATAAGATCATAAACTCCCTGAGGAGGCCCTGCTGAAGTATCCTCCAACCAGACAACTTAGCGTCTTTCAAGTGGCCTGGAAATGTTTTTTGACAATGTTTTGGCAGATTGCGTGGCCAGCGGCCACCATATTCCAGGAAAATATCTCCTAATGTCCCAATTTTCTTAATCTTGTCTCAATATCCGGTACAAGCGAAAAAAAAAAATCTGTAGTTTTGCGATTGAAATATATAACTATTTTTATGTTATTAAGAACATTCTGTCAACTTCAATGCACATTGTGTGGTGTGAAAACATATATCATTGGTAAAACTAAATAGTACAACTGTACAAAAAAGAAGAAATCAAAATATATTCATAATGAATTAAAATCCTATTTTGAATTTTTTTCAAGCTCTTATTGTGTCTTGGTAAATAATAGATGATAGTACGGCCTATCTGAATGTGAGATATTGTCTCTGTTCGGGCATGTGGCTCAGGAGAGGAATGTGAAATTCAGCTTGAAAGTCCTTGTGCAGAAATTCTCCTCACCATGCAGAGGGTTAGTTGTGTGAGTATTAATATTTCAATGAGACCAAACATCAATAGCTCTCTCTTTTCAAATAGAACACTGGCACATGAATGCAGGTTGGATTTGCAAATCATTCACAGAATTTTACTTTTTTTTTTTTGTATTAGGGTGAAAATATAAAATATAAATATGTGCCGATTTATCCTGAAAACAATTTATTTTCATTTGTATTATATTTCTAGGGAGTTTTAGGGAATTTAAGGATAGGGTTAGGGTTAGAATTACATTAATAGTGCATTAATTAACAGTGTCTTTGTTTGTCGTTTGTGACAGTCAGGAAATTAAAAAGGCACGCAATGACAATAAATAATATTGATCATGCCACCAAATACAGATGAAAACTATCGAGATAAAAGTACTAAAAGTAAAGAGCCTGGTTTGAAAATTTGAAAAAGAAGTAGAAAGTACATATATTTGTGTAAAAAACGTAAGGAGTGAAAACATTGAAAGCACCTTTGCCGCACAGCAGGATCCATCTTCCACGCTGCCGTTATGAGAAGCAGAGACTCCCGTCAGAAGACAGATGACTCTTCTGATGAAGTCGGGCCGCAGCACGTGTTGACATTTGAAGAAAAGACCAAAGTGCACACATACATTCCCACGGGGCCAATTTGAGAGAACCGGAGGGTTTCTGTGTGCCGTGTTGACGTGGTTAATGTCTGGATGAAGTGACAAACAATGTAGCCTATACACAGAGGCGCTCTGGGGTAGAGCCCCGGCCGCTGTGTCTGACTTCCCTCCCTCTCTAATTGAGAAGGAAGGAAGGGAGGCATGTAGGCCCGTAGTCTTGCATCTCTGACCCGTAACTGAAGCTGACAGGACTGTTAGCTTGTTTGCTGGAGGAACGAAACATTAAACAACCCCGACGTCTTTTACAGACTTCCTATGTGTGATCTCGAGATTGTGCACCAAGCTCATCCTAAACCCTGTTTAAAACGGTTACCCTGACGAGTCTACGTTGCTAGCGTACGGTACTAGCGGTGGGGAAGTAAAAAAATTACGTTTCGGATAAAGAAACAGGCCTGCCTGAAATGCATAGCAAGGAAGGAGACATTTATATATATATTTTAAGTGAGCTATATTTTAATCCTCTTTTGAAAACTTTCCCTGTGGCGCAGAGAGGCCATCCTCTCTGCTTCACTGGGGCATGTGATGGGGGAGCGCGCACTTCTGTCCCCGGGTGGCAGATCTCTGGGAGATGACAGGCCACAAGTTCCATTTTTATTATGATTTATTCCAGCGAGCCAGTTTTCTGTAATGGAAATTCATTTGAGTCAATGTTTCTCCGGCTGCAGTCACACTCACCACCAGTGAGCCACGAGACAGAGAAACAGAAACACTGTCGTTTAACAAAATAAAGGCAAAACCGTTATTTGTTTTTTTTTATGTCAATTTTCCTAATCAGTATACGATTTATAAAAAATAAAATAAAAAAAAGAATTAAAGAAATGTTTTTGTTATAGTATCTTTATATGTGATACAATCATACTCTTCCCGCTGAGAGTCGTTTGGTGGGGAACGGTTATATCTCTCATTTATGTTGATATTAAATGCTCCGTTCAAGCCTACATTATGTGACTGCAGCAACAGTGTCACACTGAGACTGAAATAGCACGGTCGCATGTGTATGTAAAAAACAAGGATATGTCAGTGCATAATAGATGCATAAACTGTCCTTTACACAGCGTGCTAGCAAATGTCCTGCAAGGTCCTGAGGTCGACATGGCGCTGATATATTACAATATTTACGTAAAGACCGTTGTTCATCTTTGCTAGATTAGGGTTTCACTGGGAGCTGCTGAATGTTCAGCATGTTGGTTATGTGTCACTTGAGCGATGAGAATAATGATAGAAACAGTCACAGTCATGTACCATGTGAATGCTAGATGTCTTGACATGAAGGAGTGTGTGTGTGTGTATGTGTGTGTATGTATGTGTATGTGTGTGTATGTATGTGCATGTGTGTATATGTGTGTATGTGTGTGTGTATGTATGTGTGTGTGTATGTGTGTGTGTGTGTATGTATGAGTGTGTATGTGTGTGCGTGTGTGTGTGTGTGTATGGAAGCTGGCTCGTGGACACACCAGGGTGTGACAGAAACAGACATCGTTTGTTTTCAGCCTCGCTACCTGCAGCCTCCTGTAACCTGCTGTTGCCTCATCAGTCCTGCATGTTGAACAGCCTACTGTTCCCACCCAGGCCGGCGGCCCCTCTCTGTCTCTCCAGACCCCAGGCTGCTGTGAGTGAGACATCAGAGTGCGGGGAGGGGGTCATAAGATGACTCGTAAATGTCAAGTGACAAAGTCTGGATCTCTGGGGAGAGCAAGGAGGGGACAATCTCGTACTGAATGATTACACAGAGATGTGACAAACGAATCATCACAGTGTCAGACGGCTCATCTATAATTCAGCAGGTGTGTGCATGCACGTGGGTGTGTTTGTGTGACAGAGTGAGGGAGAGAGGAGAAGGGAGAGAGAGGGAGAAAGGGAGAGAGAGGGAGAAAGAGGGAGAGAGAGACTATAGAGACTAGTGGAGAATAGGAGGTCTTGGGCATGTTCCAAGAGTTTATGGAGATCATATTTCAATCCATCCCTTTTATCCTCTTTCTCTCTCTCTCCCTTTTCCTGGCACCGTTGTCTTGGATACGATATCACAGTGGTGGAGCCAAAACGAGGACATCACTGTCAAAGTTCAAAGACGGATGCTTCCTGTGTGTGATGGCTTGGTGGATGTTTCCTGTGTGTGATGGCTTGGTGGATGTTTCCTGTGTGTGATGGCTTGGTGGATGTTTCCTGTGTGTGATGGCTTGGTGGATGTTTCCTGTGTGTGATGGCTTAATGGATGGACAAGAGGACTGCTGTTCAGGGTCTGCTGTGGTGATGTCTGTCAGACCAGGTGTGTAGAATTACAAACTACGACCACAACTAGAATCACCGGGATTACCAGAACTTTCTGGTCCACTAGAACTACCAGGACCTTCAAGGTCACCTGGTCCATTAGGACTACCCCAACTACAAGGACCCCCATAACTACCAGGACTACCAAAACTACCAGGACCTTCTGGTCCACTAGGACTACCAGGACCTTCTGGTCCACTAGGACTACCCAGACCACAAGGACATCTCAGGGGGCTTGTCTGAAGTACAGATGTTTAGATATTTTTTTTGCTTCTATAAACATTTTTACATTTACATTACATTTTGTCATTTAGCAGACGCTCTTATCCAGAGTGACTTACAGTAAGTACAGGGACATTCCCCCGAGGCAAGTAGGGTGAAGTGCCTTGCCCAAGGACACAACGTCAATTTGGCAGGGCCAGGAATCAAACCCACAACCTTCTGATTAATAGCCCGATTCCCTAACCGCTCAGCCATCTGACTCCCATTTTTGATTCATCCAACCTTGAGATCTCCACAGAAGAGATCTGACTCATAGGCGATAGCAGTTTAATTTTTCTTCTATCAGAAATATGAATCCTAATAGGTCCATATGACAGACAGCCTGTGCACTGTCCATGATGGGATCTCTCCCACGTTCTCAGCTAACTGCATTAGATGTTCAATACTCAAATAAAGCGCATCAGTCTCTCTGACAGTTCATGGCGTCTCCACGTTGGCGAGGATATGAAAAGCAAATGATAGAGAATGTATGAATAAAACATTGACATTTAGAAGAATATATAGATGGGCTGGATAGCTTTTATGTAAATATGCACAACAAATATCATTCGGGGGTATACATGCGTGTGATCTTCATGAGGACGGGAGTGAAAGGATATGCTCATGACAAGGGAAATCTCATTAGTTTGATATCAAATAAAAGCACTCATCTTAAAAGGAACAGTTCTGACAGTGCTGGGAAGCAGAAGGAGGCGCCGGGGCGAAGCGGAGGAGGAGAAGGAAGAGAGAGGAAAGGGAGGAAGAGTGAGTAAGTGGAGGAGGAGGAGAGGAGTAGGTCAATACGAGAGTGGAGGAGGAGGAGAGGAGTAGGTCAATACAAGAGTGGAGGAGGAGGAGAAGGAAGAGAGAGGAAAGGAAGGAAGAGTGAGTAAGTGGTGGAGGAGGAGAGGAGTAGGTCAATACGAGAGTGGAGGAGGAGGCGAAGGAGGAGGGGTGGGAGGAGATCAAGAATAAGAGGAGGAAGAATAAGTGGAGGAGGAGGAATATGTGCACCTGATAATGTTTCCCAGAAACACTAGGCAGTGGGTGAGTATTGATCTGTTACGTATTACCCAGGTGGGTTTGACTTGTTTTCAAGTGCTTTCAAGCATTAAACTTCTTCCTCCATAATTGTGCCCATGGCTTCCAGATTATCATCATCATCAACACAATCATCTTCAGCATTGTCACACTCATCGTCATTACCATCATCATCATCACTTTTATCACCATCATCACCATCTTCATCACCATTATCACTCTCATTACCATCTTCATCACCACCATCTTCATCACCACCATCACCATCATCACCATCATTATCACCATCTTCATTATCACCATCTTCATCACCATCATCTTCATCACCACCGTCATCACCATCATTACCATCATCATCTTCAATATCACCATCTTCATTATCACCATCTTCATTATCACCATCTTCATTATCACCATCATCATCACCATCATCCTCACCATCATTACCATCATCATCTTCAATATCACCATCTTCATCATCACCATCATTACCATCATCATCTTCAATATCACCATCTTCATTATCACCATCTTCGTCACCTTCATCACCATCATCTTCATCACCAGCGTCATCCTGCCCCCCTCGTGCTCCCCCAGAGCGTGCTGTACATCCCCAGCAGCATCCTGCCCCCCTCGTCCTCCCCCAGAGCGTGCTGTACATCCCCAGCAGCATCCTGCCCCCCTCGTGCTCCCCAGAGCGTGCTGTACATCCCCAGCAGCATCCTGCCCCCCTCGTGCTCCCCCAGAGCGTGCTGTACATCCCCAGCAGCATCCTGCCCCCCTCGTCCTCCCCCAGAGCGTGCTGTACATCCCCAGCAGCATCAGTGTGTGAGTGTGTTCCCCCGTCAGGCTCCGGTCTGTGACGAGCCCAGGCAGCAAGAGGCTGACTGTTGATCAAGGTGAGGCATGGAGGAGGGCCGCCTGTCAGGGACTCTACAGCATCCCCAGGCAATCTGCAGCGCCAGGACGGATGCGTTCGCCGCCCCAGAATCCATCACGCGCCACGCGCCACGCGCCACGCGTCGCCTTGACAGAGAGGAGCCTTGCTCCCGCGGGTAACCACGGCGACATGACTGATTTGGGATATTCCCCGCCCCTGGCACGGTTTCCGCAGAAACGATAATTAAGGAGTGTTTCTCGAGCTTCATCATGACTCCGGCTTCAAGCCCCAGATGAGCGAGGGGAGGGGGGGGGGGGGGGCGTTCTGTGAAATGTCAGTGCATTAAATAAAGATGGAATTGAAATTAATGGGAATAACTTAGCGTGAATTTTTTTCCAGTTGTTGTCATGATCGTCCTAATTAGACATGATTTAGCCTGATTTATTGGTTACATTTATCCCAACAGTGACTCCTGGGTTTGGCAGTCTGCTTGTCACAGCACAGACAGTGTTCATACACACCTCCGTATTGTCTCTCTACATAAATACAGTAATCTGCACCGTCTGACAGCTGGCGTTAGCTCTCATTAGCAACATTCACTTGATGGGATTGAAAGCCCAAATTACTGTAAACTAATTCTTCTTACTACCTTGTGTTAGCTAACACAGTGTCTGAACATTTGAATATCTGATTTAATTCCAGCACCTTTATTAAACTATTGACACACATACTTCATTATCACATCCTAAACTTGATTGTTTGCTCACACACCAGTCAAGATCGACATTAATATTAACTTTTGAACTTGCAGCCGTGACTTTGAAATAGTGTGTTTTAAAAGTTCTGGAATGTTTGCAGTAGAGTCCTCAGAGAGAGTCCTCCCAAAACATTCCAAGAGCTCCAAGCATTCCTAATCTCTCCCCCCAGAGACCTGCCATGCTGGCCAGGCTCACCCCAGAGACCTGCCCTGCTGGCCAGGCTCACCCCAGAGACCTGCCCTGCTGGCCAGGCTCACCCCAGAGACCTGCCCTGCTGGCCAGGCTCACCCCAGAGACCTGCCCTGCTGGCCAGGCTCACCCCAGAGACCTGCCCTGCTGGCCAGGCTCACCCCAGAGACCTGCCATGCTGGCCAGGCTCACCCCAGAGACCTGCCCTGCTGGCCAGGCTCACCCCAGAGACCTGCCCTGCTGGCCAGGCTCACCCCAGAGACCTGCCCTGCTGGCCAGGCTCACCCCAGAGACCTGCCCTGCTGGCCAGGCGGGCGTGTCCTGGACCAGCTCTCATGTCCAGCACGCTGCTGCCAGTCTGCAGGGAGGCCCGCCTGGAGAGGACTCAGCATCATAACAGCACCATAAACATGGCACAGATGAAACACACATTGATCAAAGGCTGTAATTAGGCAACCGAGAAGGGCTGGGTGAGAAGGAGTAGAAGGAGGAGAGGGAGAAGGGGGAGAAGGAGAGAGGGAGGAGATGAGAGGAAGGAGAGAGGGAAGAGGGAGGGAGGAGGAGGGAGGGGAGGAGGAGGACAGAGGGAGGAGGAGGAGAGAGGGAGGAGAGGCACACATTAGATCAGACAGAGAGGAGGGCTCAAGTGTCTGACACTGAATCAGTCACCAAAGACTCATCTACAGTCACGCTGCGATGAGAGACAGTTGCCAACAGTTCTGCTGCTGTTTGGTTGCAAATTCTGTTCATAACTCAGAGATTAATCTGATTCAACAATTCAGTCATCAAGAGATTCATCCAAGGGCGTAGGTTTGGTCTCAGCCTTGGTAGGGACACTGAACGCCCCCCTGGTTATTAAAAACCAGGGAGAGGAATGCCAGAGATTATCAGAGGAAAGGAGGCGCTTGGCTACACAGTATCGCAATGATATCATACAGTTAAGGTTAGGTTGATTAAAGACGTTATTGCATTACTTACTTTGGCCTTCACAACACAACGGTCGTTGATAACTTGGTACTGCGTCTCCCTCACCCATCCACACACCATCTGGTTATAGGCCTCCAAACCTTTGTAGGATTTAAGGTCTTCCGCTGTGTATGGGCTCGGCGAGAAAACCAGGTAGTTGATTAACGTTATATCGGGATATGCAACTGAAGGAAGAATCACCGGGTCGTCACGGATCCAAGAAGAGGGAGGTAACTCATAGGGATCTGCACCGCCAATAAATCGTAATTTCTCGAATATCGCGCCTTTTCTTGTGGTCCAAGTCCTTCCCTATATGCCTTTGCATCTTGGACGTGTTTTGATGAGCTTTTAGGTTGTTTAGACATGGCTACATTCACTTAAAGTATCCAAAGCGCACAATACTCCATTGTACTCCGTTCAGTTTGTTTACACTGAGTGCCTCCACAATGGCCGCGCATCCGGGTTACCGCCAAGAACGTGACGTCGGTGAAAACCCTCTATAGGAAATGAGTTTTGCAAATATATTGTGCAAAATATTTTTTCGGAATCGATCCAAATTGCAGCACAAAGGAGTTCACTAAAATATTGGTGGGGACAATTTTGTCATTTTCAAATGTTGGTGGGGACAAGTACCTAGCGTCCCCCCCTAAATCTACGCCCATGGATTCATCTGATTCAGTAATTCAGTGATTCGGAGACTGTCATGGTCCAAACTTCTTGGGAGACAGGTCTGGGCCTGACTGGGCAGGAAGAGAAGCTCAAAGTGACTGATGCTAAGAGAATCACAGCTTTGTTGAAAGGGAGGAAGGGAGGGAGGGAGGGAGGGAGGGAGGGAGGGAGGGAGGGAGGGAGGGAGGGAGGGAGGGAGGGAGGGAGGGAGGGAGGGAGGGAGGGAGGGAGGGAGGGAGGGAGGGAGTGAAAGAGAGTTAGTTAAAGATGTTGAGAGAGAGGGGGAAAGATAATTACAGAGGGAAAGAGCACAACCAAAAAAGAACACAGCTTCAGACCTATTGTCATGAAAGGCGTGTGTGTTTCCCTGTGGGTGGCAGAGAGATAGTCATCTCTGAGCCAGAGCTGTGATAAAGATCACAGATTGGCTGGGAAGACTCCTCCGGGATTTAATTGAAGTCAAACCGAGTCATAACATCTTAGATCCAAAAGATGACCCGAGCACCACTCACATTGTCTTTTATCTCTGAGATGCCCAATGTCAGGAGAAAATGTCAGACTGCAGGGCCTTCCCAGCATCCTCTCCTGCTCTCAGCTGTCGCAATGTTATGATTAATGCGTTATGCCAGACAAGACATGATTACAGATGTTTTGAGCAAGAAGTTAAATGAAACCAGTAGCAATATAATGAGTAGTGTAGTGTGTTTTGTTTGTTTAGGACAGGATATAAAAACATGGCTGAATGTTCCAGAACACCACCCCGTTGTGCCGGAACATTCTAGAACACCACCCCTGTGTGCCTGAACATTCTACAACACCACCCTTGTGTGCCTGAACATTCTAGAACGCCAACACCCATGTACCCGAACATTCCAGAACACATCCCCTACGTGCCGGAACATTCCAGAACACTGCCCATGCGTTCCATCTCAGCCTTTGCAGGCCAGTCGACTCTCTCTGCAGAGCTGACTTGTAGACAGCGGTGCCGTCGGTGCCGTGAGGCGCCGGGCCTGTCAGCACCAGGACAAGGAGAGAGTGACTGATCCTCTCCCCCTGCACCGCCTCACGCTCGCTTAACCACACATGATGGAGGCCCTTGTCAACGCGGCGCTGGGAGGAATGAAGATGGATAGCGTCCTGGATGGAAACTGATTTGGTTCAAACGGAAGTTAGGAGCCTTTTTTTCCGCGATCATCTCACACAATTACCAGTCCGCAGACACCTGGAGCGCTGTGGGTGTCAGGACAGGCTGCCGAGGACGGCGGTGACGTCGACAGGTTTACAAGCAGGGTGGTGTTGCAGTAGATCACAGCATCGGATCAAACGCACTGCAGCACTGAGAGGGCGTGCCACTCGTTTACCTCGGGGTCACCTTGACATGGCTGACATCTGAGATGATACAGACAGGGGGAGTTTTAGACCCCCCGTGGAAGATGAGAAATCCTCCAAATGCGAAGGGACACGACTGTCCACCTTGGGGACCCCCTAAACATCTCCAGCACACCTCAAACTCTGAAGGTAGTGAACAGAGGAAGGTAGTGAGCAGAGGAAGGTAGTGAGCAGAGGAAGGTAGTGAGCAGAGGACGGTAGTGAGCAGAGGAAGGTAGTGAGCAGAGGAAGGTAGTGAGCAGAGGAAGGTAGTGAGCAGAGGAAGGTAGTGAGCAGAGGAAGGTAGTGAGCAGAGGAAGGTAGTGAGCAGAGGACGGTAGTGAGCAGAGGAAGGTAGTGAGCAGAGGAAGGTAGTGAGCAGAGGAAGGTAGTGAGCAGAGGAAGGTAGTGAGCAGAGGAAGGTAGTGAGCAGAAGTAGAGAGAGGTAGTGAGCAGAGGAAGGTAGTGAGCAGAGGAAGGTAGTGAGCAGAGGAAGGTAGTGAGCAGAGGAAGGTAGTGAGCAGAGGAAGGTAGTGAGCAGAGGAAGGTAGTGAGCAGAGGAAGGTAGTGAGCAGAGGAAGGTAGTGAGCAGAGGAAGGTAGTGAGCAGAGGAAGGTAGTGAGCAGAGGAAGGTAGTGAGCAGAGGAAGAACAGGAAGTCACTCAGGAGTTGATTTGATGTTATTTCTTTCCCACTGTACGAAACCACTTGAGATAATAATAATCAAATCTAATCATGTTTGGCACACGTATCTCATCAAAACCAATGTCACAGGCTTCCATAGACAGTCCCATGACCAACCTAAACCCTCAAAGAAGACAAACTGTACACAACAACACCAACAAGCAGTGGGGACTGCATCTTCACACAGAAAGATGTCAAAATATGGATTGAGAAAGGATTAGCGAGGCTGCCATCTTTCACGCCTGTCAGGGGGACGCTCTTTATAAGAGCAGGATTAACAGACGGCAATCATTAATGGATTACTTTCTCTTTGTATGACACACTTCTCCTGACATCTAACGTGGTCCCTTCACATTGTCATCCATCCTCACACCACTCTCATCCTCCCTTCATCCTGTCATTCATCCGTTCTGTCATCCATCCATCTTGTGAACGTGTGACGAGATGGATGTGTTCTTCTCAGTAGCTCTCCAGTGGAGCCCCCTTCAGGTACTCTGTTTCCTCACAGCTCGGTAACGTCATGCTGGGAGAACAGGCCAGCGATGGTGCGTGTGTGGACTACAGGGTAGGGGACTTGTCTTGGTCGTGTCAGCGTGAAAAAGAGTTGGTCTCTCTCTCTCTCCTCCTCCCCCTCCTTCTTTCCTCCTCCACCTCTTCCCTCCCCTCCTCCCCCTCCCCCCCCTCTCCCCTCCTCCCTCCCCTCCTCCCCCTCCTTCTTTCCTCCTCCACCTCTTCCCTCCTCTTCCCTCCCCTCCCCTCCTCCCCCCTCCTCCCTCCCCTCCAGTTCATAGCTTTCTGGCCCCTCACCTAAGCTGCTGGGTGATTTTAATTTGTCAAAACTGTTTACCAGCATGCCTCCAAGGCTATTACCGTTGTGTCACAAGGGAACAGACAGGTAATGAAAAGCATACAAATGGCTGATGAAAAAAAAGAATTGCTGGGAAGGAGAGAGGAGAGCAGGGGTGGGCCGGGGTGAGGGTGAAGGGAGGGGGGGTGAAGGGAGGGAGGGTGAAGGGAGGGAGGGTAAAGGGAGGGAGGGTGAAGGGAGGGAGGTTAGCAGAGGGAAAATGAGGGTGAATCTTTTGTGCAAAAGGAGACCGGTAGTCATTTAATATTCCATCTTTTCTTGTGAATCAATTATGCTAAAATGCTAATAAGAGAAGATTATGAATTTCTCTATTTGTGATGAATAATTCAAATATTTGTTATTGGAAAAGGGGTGGACAGTTCTGACTATTGTGTCTGCGGAAGAATTCAAAGCCCCAACGACATGAATAATAAGATGTCATCGTTACAGTCCTAGCTCTCTCTCTCATTCCCTTTATCTCTCTTAATCTCTCTTTTTCTCTCTTTCTATCATCCCATCTTTCCATTTGTTGAAATCTCTCTCTTTCTTGCGTACATCCTCTCACTTTGTGTCTCTCTTTCCCTCTGTCTTTGTGACCCTCTTCTCTATCACTGATCATGATGGGGTGAGAGAGAGGAGAGAGAGAGAGAGAGAGAGAGAGAGGGAGAGAGAGAGAGAGAGAGAGAGAGAGGGAGAGAGAGGGAGAGAGAGAGAGAGAGGAGAGAGAGAGGGAGAGAGAGAGAGAGAGAGAGAGAGAGAGAGAGAGAGAGAGAGAGAGAGAGAGAGAGAGAGAGAGAGAAAGGGAGGAAAGGAGGGAGAGGATGGAGGTGGGGGAGGGAGGGAGGGGTGGACAGGGCGATGGGAGGTGGAGGGAAGGAGAGATAGAAAGAGACAGTGCCCAGTCTCTGGAAACAGTAATGAGGGCACCAGAAGAGACGACGGGCTTGACAAGGACCGTCTGGCTGGCTGCCATCTCCCCGGACCTCAGAAGCTGCTGTCCTCCTCGACACGTCCCTCCCTCCCCCCCCCCCTCTCTCTCTCTCTCTCTCTCCCTCCTCCCTCCCTCCTCCCTCCCCCCCGCCTCACTCCTCTCTCTCTCTCTCTCTCTCTCCTCTCTCTCCTCATCCGTACCACTCTCCCTCCCTCCCCCCTCCCTCTCCCTCCCTCCCTCCCTCTCCCCTCCTCCTCCTCCTTCCCTCCCCCTCTCTCCCTCATCTTCTCTCTCTCCTCTCTCTCTCTCCTCTCTCTCTCTACTCTCTCTCATCTCTCTCTCTCTCTCCCTCCCTCCTCCCACTCCCCCGTCCCGTCTCTCCTTCTCTTTCCCCCTCTTCCCCTCCTCTCTCCTCCTCTCACTCTCCCCTCTCTCATTCCTCTCCTCTCTCTCCTCCTCTCTCTCTCTCTCTCGCTCTCTCCTCTCTCCCCTTCTTCCTCCCTCCTCTCTCTCTCTCTCTCTCTCCTCTCTCTCTCTCCCCCTTCTCTCCCTCCCTCCCTCCTCGCCCCTCCATTTTAACACAGGAATATTACACACACACCTGCTAATTTACACTTGGAACACAGGGAGCCAGAGGCCAGAGGGCCGGTCACTGCAGTCCTGCTCTCTCTCAGTCCCAGCCTGGCTCTTCCCCAGCACGGTGCTCCATCTGGTTGCTACAACCACCATGACCAGCTTCATATACGGTACATTTCAAATAAATCGACATGAAGAAATCGAGGCATGTGTTACATTCCTTTCCTTCCTTATCTCCCCTCCTCTTCTCTCGTCTCTCTCTCTCTCTCTCTCTCCCTTCTCTCTCTCATCTCTCCTCTCTCCTCCTCTCTCTCCTCTCCTCGCCTCTCTCATCTCCCCTTCTCTCTCTCATCTCTCTCTCTCTCTCTCTCTCTCCCTCTCTCTTCGTCTCTCTCTCTCTCTCCTCCTCTCTCTCTCTCTTTCTCTCTCTCTTCCTCCTCTCTCCTCTCCTCTCTCTTCTCTCCTTCTCTCATCTCTCCGTCTTCTCTCTCTTCTCTTCATCTCCTCTCTCTCGTCTTCCTCTCTCTCTCTCTCCTCTCTACTCTCCTCTCTCCTTCTCTCTCTCCTCTTCTCTCTCTCCTCTCTCTCGTCTCTCTTCCCTTCTCTCGTCCTCTCTTCCTCTCTCTCCCTCTCTCTCTCCCTCTCCGCTCCTCCTCTCTCTCTCTCTCTCTCTCTCCTCTTCTCTCTTCGTCTCTCTCCCTCTCCTCTCTCCTCTCTCTCTCTCTCCCTCGTCTCCTCTCTCTCTTCTCTTTCCTCTCTCCTCTCTCCTTCTCCTCCTCTCTTCCTCTCCTCTCTCTTCGTCCCTCTCTCTCTCCTCTCTCTTCTCCTCGTCTCTTCCTCCTCTCTCTCTCTCCTCTCTCTCTCCTCTCTCCATCTCTCTCTCCTCTTCCGTCCTCTCTTCCTCCTCCTCTCTCTCTCTTCTTCCTTCTCTCCTCTCCCCTCTCTCTCTTCTCTCTCCTTCTCTTCTCTCTCTCCTCTCTCTCTCCTCTCTCTCTCTCTCTCTCTCTGTCCTCCCTCTCTCTCTCTCGCTTCCTCCTCCCTTCTCTCTCTCTCCTCCTCTTCTCTCTCCTCTCTCTCCTCTTCTCGTCTCTCTACTCTCTCCTCTCCTCTCTCTCTCTCTTCCCTCTCATCTCTCTCCCTCCTCTTCTCTCTCTCCTCTCTTCTCTCTCTCCTCTCCTCTCTCTCCTCCTCTCTTTCCTCTCTCTTCTCTCTTCTCTCTCTCCTCTCTCACTCGTCCCCATCGACTCTCTCTCCTCGCTCTCGTGCTCTATCGTCTCATCTCTCTTCCTCGTCTCCTCTCTCTCGCCTCACCTCTCGACTCTCCTCTCTTCCGACTTCTCGCTACTGCACATACTCTCATCTGTCGCCCGCGTCTACTGTCCTCCGTCGCCATCTCTCCTCAAGCCTCCCCTCCCCCCCTTTCTCTCATCACTCTCTCTCTCGTCTTTGACTTCCGCTCTCTCGTCTCTCCTCCATCGTCCTTTCTCGGGGCTCGCCTCTCTCTTCCTTCTTCTCTCGTTCTCTCGTCTGGCTCTCTCCATCCAGTTCGTCGTACTCGCATTTTGCTCTCCTTTCTCTCGCATGCTCTGTCTCCTCTCGAAGCTCCTTCTAGCCTTCGTTCTCTCATTTGGATCTGCTCTCTGCTTCTCCGTCATTATCTTTGCTCTCTTCTCTGTGTCTACTTTTTTATCTCCTCTCTCTCACTCGGCGCATCTCTCAACTTTGTCAGTCGCTACTGTCTACTCATCACTCCTCTCTCTCTACTCTCTCTCTCACCTCAGCTCTCGTCTCTCTCTCTCTCACTCCGTTCACTCTCATTCTACTCCCTCTCCACCTCTGGCGCTCTCCTCTCATCAGTCTCGTCTCTCTCTCCTCTCTCTCTCTCTCTCTCTCTCTCTCTGGTACAACATAAATATAGATACAGAACATAACTCAGGTGAGATAGGTAAAGCCCCATGCAGGAGAGCTGGTTTGTAGCATGATAACCATCCGCCTGTGACTTTTGAAGTTGTGTGTACGGGCTGGAGAAGATGCAAATGGTTTGCCCTTTTTAGAATCAACAAAGTTGTCTGAATCTGAATCTGAATCTGTGTAAAGCATGTGGATGTCCTGCCTTACACACATGTGAGGCGGTGAGGTGGTGACACCCACACCCTCACCCACACCCTCCCCCACACCCTCCCCCACACCCTCCCCCACACCCACACCCCCCCACCCCCACCCTCACCCACACCCCCAGTATGAACAGAGAGCCGGTGTGAGCAGAACCATAGACACAAAGACGATGTGTTGAACTGAAGTGTTTATGACCTCCTCCCTGCACCTGGAGGAGTGTGGCGCTGACTGTGAACAGGCTCCGGGCCACTTCTGTTGTTTTTTGTTGTTGTTTTTTTTTTTTGGTGAACTTGAAGAGGATTCAGTCAGGGAGGTGATGGGGTAGGGGGATAAGGCAGGGGTGGAGGGGCGTAGGCGGGCGTGGAGGGGGGAGGCGGGGGTGGAGGGGGGAGGCGGGGGGGGGTGGAGGCGGGGGTGGAGGGGGGGGTGGAGGCGGGGGGTGGAGGGTCTGTGACACTGCAGGGCTGATTAAAAGGTTGAGGCGGAGGGATCACTTGATCTGACGCTCTGGCAGTGAAGCGGTCGCCTGGTAAGCAGGGCACGTAGACTCGTGTGATAATCCCGGGGGCGAGGCTTGAGAGAGGAGGCTAACTCTGCATCGGCAGGCTGAGATTCCAGAGTGTGAAGATGAAGGAAGTAGGGAGGCAGAGAGGCAGGGGGAGGGAGGCAGAGAGGCAGGGGGAGGGAGGTAGAGAGGCAGGGGGAGGGAGGCAGAGAGGCAGGGGGAGGGAGGTAGAGAGAGAGGGGGAGGGAGGCAAAGAGAGAGGGGGAGGGAGGGCAGAGAGAGATGGGGAGAGAGGCAGAGAGAGAGAGGTAAAGAGAAAGGAGGGAGAGAGAGGCAGGCAGAGAGAGTGAGAGAAAGAGAGAGAGGGAGGTAGATAGAAAGGGAGGTGGAGATAAAGAGCGGGCGAGAGAGAGGGAGGCAGAGAGAGAGGAATGGAGTTGGAGAGAGAAGGAGGAAGGGAGGGGGAGAAGGGGGGGAGGAGAAAGAGCGAGAGGGAGGGGGGAGACATCTTAGAATGAGTCAGAATGATTTCCAAGGCTTTACTCAGAGTGCAGATGAAGATGAGAATCCCTCCAACATCAAGATACTCCAGATGGCTGGAAGGACGGACGGACAAAAGGATGGATGAATGGATGAATGGATGAATGGATGAACGGATGAACGGCTTGAACGGGTGAACGGAGATTGAACGGTATGAACGGATGAACGGATTAAAGGATGAATGGATGAATGGATGAATGGATAAATGGATGAATGGATGGATGGATTAAAGGATAAATGAAAGTGAAGGTGAAGGTGAGCTTGAGATTCTACAGAGCCCTTCGTCTAAAACACCCATCCTGGGAGGAGAGGGAGTAGGGGACAATCCTCCAGAGAGCCCTGGGATGACACAGACGTCTGCCTGTCGTCCCTAACAACAGACGTCTGCCTGTCGTCCCTAACAACAGACGTCTGCCTGTCGTCCCGAACAACCAGACGTCTGCCTGTCGTCCCTAACAACAGACGTCTGCTGTCATCCCGAACAACAGACGTCTGCCCTGTCATCCCGAACAACAGACGTCTGCCTGTCAGCCCGAACAACAGACGTCTGCCTGTCGTCAGCTAACAACAGACGTCTAGCCTGGTCATCCCGAACAACAGTCGCTGCTCTCGACAGAAAACAGCTGTATGTTCCTGTTACCCGGGCTGAAATCACTCACTCACTCAGGCGTGGTGGAGACAACCAGAACCGAATCCAAAGCATTTCTTTGCAGGACTTTGCTCTTGAAATATCACAAATTCATTTGGTTCCCGTGTCGTTTCATGTAGTCCTACAATTGATTCCAGCTGCTGCAAGACGTATGGAAACTCATGTCACAAGCATGTACAACACACACACACACCTCTGACATGACTGGATCTTGTCTTAGTATCCATCCATTTAGAGGAGGAAAGAAAAGAAGTAGAAGAGTGAAACACTTTAAAAACATGTTTTAAAACATGTTTCAAATAGTTTTAAAACATGTTTGAAACACGTTTGATAACATGTTTAAAACATGTTTGAAACACGTTTGAAACACACAGCGTTTGTGTGTTTGCACGGAGAGCAACAGCACTAGAATGGGCTGAATCCATGAAGCCCTCACACCGTGAGAAAAACTGTACATCTAACAGAGTCTTCATCTTGTTTTTAAGACAGATCTTACTTGAACTTGTTTTCTAAGGCTTCATCTGGTGACTTAATTAAAAACAACACTTTATTTTAAGATCTCGTCAAATGACATTTTGTCACTGCACTGCAGCCAAATGTGTTTGTTTTAAGCACAAGCTCACAACAAATGTTTTGGCACTGAAATGTGATAGACGGGTGTGTTTCCGTACCTCCCGGTGTGTTCCGGTAGCTCCCGGCTGTGTTCCGGTACCTCACGGTGTGTTCCGGTAGCTCCCGGTGTGTTCCGGTACCTCACGGTGTGTTCCGGTAGCTCCCGGTGTGTTCCGGTTAGCTCACGGTGTGTTCCCGGTACCTCACGGTGTGTTCCGGTAGCTCACGGTGTGTTCCGGTACCTCACGGTGTTTGCAGTGAAAATGATTGTGTGCATCAGAGAAGCGTGGGGCCAGGGTGGTGGAAGTGTCTCCTGGTGACTAGACGCCCCGTGACATCGGGGGAAGGCCACCGCACACACACACTCCCAAGCAGCACTCTCCGTCTGGACATTTGCAAGCGTTGGCCATTACCACTTTCCCATACTGACATTTGAGGCCTTGAGTGGGATATATCAACATTACACAGTCCAAACAACGACGGATGCCTTCTTTTCTCTCAGCAGGGAATGTTGGAGGATGGATAGAGGATGGGAGGGGGGGAAGAGAGGAGGAAGAGAGGAAGAGAGGAGGGGGAGAGGAAGAAGAGAGAGAGGAAGAAGAGAGGAGAGGAAGAAGAGAGGAGAGGAAGGAGAGAGGAGGGAGAGAGGAGGGAGAGGAAGGAGAGAGGAAGAAAGGAGGGGGAGAGGAGGGAGAGGAGGAAGAGGAGGGGAGAGGAAGAAGAGAGAGAGGAAGGAAGAGAGAGAGGAAGAAGAGAGGAGGAGAGGAAGAATGAGAGGAGGAAGATAGGAGGTGAGAGGAAGGAGAGGAAGAAGGAGGGTAGAGAGGAGGATGAGAGAGAGAAGAAGAGCGGAGGAGAGGAAGGCAGAGAGGAGGGGAGAGGAAGAGAGGAGGGAGAGGAAGAAGAGAAGGAGGAGAGAGGAAGAAGAGAGGAGGGAGAGAGGAGGAGGAAGAACAGAAGAGAGCGAGGGAGAGAGGAAGAAGAGAGGAGGGAGAGAGGAGGGAAAGGGCAGCAGGCAGCAACTCAATACTTTAAAGATTCATGGTATATTCATGGAGATCACGACACGACATACAGTGGCGTGTGTTTACGCTCGCTAGGGAGACGACACACTCGCGGAGTCTAATGAGAGACATTTCCAGTGAC
>CM042868.1:2828039-2863039 GCA_023658055.1 Thaleichthys pacificus | reverse complement strand
ATCCTAATGTGCCCAGGACATCTCTACAGTGAGTGTGTGTGCGTGTGCGTGTGTGTGCGTGTGTGTGGTGTGAGTAGGAGGTGATCCTTATTTTTACCAGAAGCCCTCACTTCCTGCTTCTCCAAGATCCCAGATGATCACATGATCACGTAGACAGAGACTGTGACGTAAACATCCCAGAGGGATGCACTCCCCATCTCTCTCTCTCTCTTTCTACCTCTCTGCCTTTCTTGCCCTCTTCCTCTCTCTCTCTCCCTCTCCTCTCTCCTCTCTTTCTACCTCTCTGTCTTTCTTGCCTCTTCCTCCTCTCTCTCTCTCTCTCTTCTCTCTCTCTCCTCTCTCTCCTCTCATCTCTCTCTCTCTCCCTCTCTCTCTCTCTCTCTCTCTCTCTCTCTCTCTCTCTCCCTCTCTCTCTCCCTCTCTCTCTCTCTCTCCTCTCTCTCTCTCTCTCTCTCTCTCTCTCTCTCTCTCTCTCTCTCTCTCTCTCTCTCCTCTCTCTCTCTCTCTCTCCTCTCTCTCTCTCTCTCTCTCTCTCTCTCCTCTCTCTCTCTCTCTCTCCCTCTCTCTCTCTCCTCTCTCTCCCTCTCTCTCTCTCATCTCTCTCTCTCTCTCTCTCCCTCTCTCTCTCTCTCTCTCTCTCTCTCCTCTCTCTCTCTCTCTCTCTCCCTCTCTCTCTCTCTCTCTCCTCTCTCTCTCTCTCTCTCTCTCCACATGGCTATAGAGGGCTATTTTAACTCAATGGTAGGTATTACTTCATAAGCAGACAAGCTCTATCCATATCATTTCTCAAGGACGATCAGAGGCTGTTTGAGAGAAGCAAGACAGGAGCCCCCCCCCTCTTCCTGACCCCCCCCCCCCCCACCCACCCCCTCTCCTGACCCCCCCCCCCCACCCCCCCCTCTCCTAACCCCAACCCCCCCACCCCCCCCTCTCCTGAACCCCCCCCCCCCCCCCCCACCCCCCCTCTCCTGAACCCCCCCCCCCACCCCCCCCCTCTCCTGACCCAACCCCCCCCCCCCCCCCCCTCTCCTGACCCCACCCCCCCCCCACACCCCCCCTCTCCTGACCCCCCCCCCCACCCCCCCCTCTCCTGACCCCCCCCCCCCCCACCCCCCCCTCTCCTGACCCCCCCCCCCCCCCCCCCACCCCCCCCTCTCCTGACCCAACCCCCCCACCCCCCCCTCTCCTGACCCACCCCCCCCCCCCCACCACCCCCCCTCTCCTGACCCCCCCCCCCCCCCCCCCCTCCCACCCCCCCCCCCCACCCCCCCCCTCTCCTGACCCAACCCCCCCACCCCCCCCTCTCCTGACCCACCCACCCCCCCCCACCCCCCCCTCTCCTGACCCAACCCCCCCCCCACCCCCCCCCTCTCCTGACCCAACCCCCCCACCCCCCCCCTCTCCTGACCCAACCCCCCCCCCACCCCCCCCTCTCCTGACCCACCCCCCACCCCCCCCTCCTGACCCAACCCCCCCACCCCCCCCTCTCCTGACCCACCCCCCCCCCCACCCCCCCCTCTCCTGACCCACCCCCCCCACCCCCCCCTCTCCTGACCCAACCCCCCCACCCCCCCCACCCCCCCCCACCCCCCCTCTCCTGACCCAACCCCCCCCCCCACCCCCCCCCCTCTCCTGACCCAACCCCCCCACCCCCCCCTCTCCTGACCCAACCCCCCCCCACCCCCCCCTCTCCTGACCCCCCCCCCCCACCCCCCCCCCTCTCCTGACCCAACCCCCCCACCCCCCCCATCATACCTTCCAATCCCCAGAATGCCCTGCAATAAAACAACCATAAGGAAGGGTCACCATCCTGGCAAAGCCTCGTAGTTAGCTGGGGGATTTCATTTCCCATCACTGACACTCCTCCATATTCAGATCAAGACGTGGAACCCAACCCAAGGACAGACAACCAATCATCTGGTCTGTTGACTCGACGAGGGGCCTCCGCTTCCTCTCCAGAAGGGAAGACAGACTTCCTGCATCAGAGCCGTCTCTCTGAGGAGGACGGCTGTGTAATCACGCGGTCGAGACGCCAGGTGACAGGGCTGTCTCTCCGGCAGAGACGGACTCCAAGGTCGTCCTCACGTCGTAAGTTCTTGTGAACCGTCAGCCGTGGGGATGCTTCCTGCCCGGGGGGCGGGGGCGGGGGCTGGGGCGGGGGCGGGGGCTGGGGCGGGGGCTGGGGCGGGGGCTGAGGCGGGGGCTGGGGCTGAGGCGGGGGCTGAGGCGGGGGCTGAGGCGGGGGCTGGGGCTGAGGCGGGGGCTGGGGCGGGGGCTGGGGCGGGGGCGGGGGCTGGGGCGGGGGCTGGGGCGGGAGCTGATCCGTGCGGTTTATTAGACGTCAAATCCTTGTCTCTCGTGTATGATGGCGGAGGGCTTCAATCACATTACCTCACGAAGGACCCTGGACTGTTCAAATCCTGTTTAAAGGACCTTGGATAGAATGACATACACACACACACTCACACGTACACACATCCAATGCTCTCTCTCTCTCTTTCTCTCACACACACACACACACACACACACACACACACACAGAGATCCTAAAGAGACTGTTGCATGGTGGGATGGCAGCGTGAAGACTCTTCTAGGTGGTGTCACTGAATGAAATCACTGATGAAAGGTCGGATTACCACCACAACTACAGCCGACCAGACACACGGATGATTATTGGATGGATGACTTCAGTGAGTCTTTTACATTAACTTCTAGTATTGAGCAGTTATTAAAATACCTCTACTGCTTCTTATTTCACTCTTAGTAGTGAGTGCTCATTGTTAGTGTCTGTAAGTGTGCTTAATCTGGTGTCGTGTATCGGGTGTGTTTTAGTATGGTGTGTGTGTGTGTGTGTGTGTGTGTCTTAGAGTGAGTAAGTGAGTGAGTGAGTGTGTCTAACCTGTCTAAGTGTATTCCCTTGTAGATGCAGTGTGTGGGCCATCAATAATTCAATATAAAGGCACCAGTAAAGTATGCGAATATTGATAGTCATTCCTCTTCACCTGGGAGGACACAGACAGGGAGTGTCCAGGTGGAGGGGGGGGGGGGGGGGGGGGGAGGGGGGGAGGGGGGGAGGGGATGGGGCGGGGATGTGGAAAGAGAGTAGGGATGAGGAGAAAGAGGGAAGAGGAGGGATGTGAGTGAATGAGTCTGTCTATCTGTCTGTCTGTCTGTCTGTCTGTCTGACTGTCTGTCTGTCTGTCTGACTGTCTGGCAGAGAGGACAAAGAGTCCATGGGCCCTATCTTGCACCCAGCGCAATTGACTTTGTCAACGACGCAAGTATCATTCCTAGTTTGCACTCGACGCAAAGCGGACTTTTCGCTAAAAAAATAAATTATATAAAAAAAGGAATAAGAATTTGAATGAGCAGCATGAGCGGGTAATTTAGTGCAATGAGAAAACTGCTCTGCCTTTCCCATACAATGTCACTTCTCTATCTGTTACGGCCCTGACTAGAACGTCGGTCTCCTCGGCTGTGAACAGCTCCTGGCGTGCGCAAAGTCATTTATCCCGCCGGCAAAATAGCAACCGCGCCGGAGTCCTGCCCACAAAGTTACTTGCGCTTTGCGTTTTGATATTTGCGTTTCAGATGGTTAAAATAGGGCCCCATGCCTCTCTTCCAGCTGTGTCAGTTCCAAACAAAGGCCTCTCCCTCCCCAGGAACGCTCCAGAGAGGAGGCGGCGTGAACAACAACAGCACTCAGAAACTCAGACAAACACACTGGGTGAACTCAGAGAGCAGCACAGAACACAGGTGCGCATCGCACATGAATTACAGAACTGGAGGGATGCCAGCATCCTTGAGAAGAAGATAATCTGTGTTGAAAAGCATCACTTATTCACGAGTGTTTGTGCGTTAACTGTGCTGTACTGATGCTGTATTGTAGTTGAACAGGTGTCTCCTGAAAAAGATATTTCTCTCAGTGAGAATAACTTTTTCGTAAAAATGGTCACGACTGGCTCATAGGCATGACTAAAAGGAAGGGATAGAGGGAGTGAGAGAGAGAGAGGCAGAGTGGGAGTGAGAGAGAGGGGGAGAGAGGGAGTGAGAGAGAGGTGCACGTTGTACGTTGCTTTGGGTCTTGATAAGAGACCCGAGCTGGGAAGAGCAGCAGAGTTCTAGAACAACATCATACTAACCTCAGAGATGTTCCTGAGGAGAACATCATACTAACCTCAGAGATGTTCCTGAGGAGAACATCATACTAACCTCAGAGATGTTCCTGAGGAGAACATCATACTTCATACAAACACCAGCTTGGGTTCCTCCTCATCCCCCTTTCCACACCACACCACACCGCCCCCCCCCCCCACCTCCCCATCCCCTCCTCACCCCCCCCCATCCCCTCCTCCCCATCCCCTCCTCACCCCCCATCCCCTCCTCACCCCCCCATCCCCTCCTCCCCATCCCCTCCTCACCCCCCCATCCCCTCCTCACCCCCCATCCCCTCCTCACCCCCCTCCTCCATCGTTATGGTCCAGTCAGATTGCAGTGCCCCCTCCCTGTGATGGGGGTGATAAAGGCTCATCTCACATCCGTCGTTTTCACACCTCTAACCCTCAGCACTGTGAAAGCCCAGACGAGAAGTGTGATGATGCCCATTCTGCCACACACACAAACACACACAAACACACACAAACACCCGCTCTCGCATACACACATACACACCTCCAGTACCGACACACACATCTACAGTACACACACAGACGGCCCCCTACAAGGTCACCACTGTCAGGCAGCAGTCCAATATGTAAAAGTGAAACTAAACTTCCGCAGCAGGGTGACTGATCCCTGAGCTGTCGATCAGCCAGGAAGAATACTTCCCACATCACACGACAGATCGGCTCCCAAGGCCAGCGCAGACAGACAGACAGGCAGGCAGGCAGGACTGGCAGACAGACAGCCAGGCAGGCAGACAGGTAAGCAAGCAGACAGGCAGACAGGCAAGCAAGCAGGCAGGCAGGCAGGTAGACAGGCAGACAGACAGGCAAGCAGGCAGGCAGGCAGGCAGGCAGGCAGACAGGCAGACAGGTAAGCAAGCAGACAGACAGACAGACATGCAGGGAGGCAGGCAGGCAGGCAGGCAGGCTGAGAGGTTTGTGAAGGTTGGGGGTGTGTGTTTATGTGTTTGAGTGGAGGTTGCATTGGGTGTGTGTGTGTTTGTGTGGGAGGCAGGTTTAGGGTGTGTGTTTGTTTGTGTGGAGGCAGGTTTAGGGTGTGTGTTTGTTTGTGTGGAGGCAGGTTTAGGGTGTGTGTTTGTTGTGTGGAGGCAGGTTTAGGGTGTGTGTTTGTTTGTGTGGAGGCAGGTTTAGGGTGTGTGTTTGTTTGTGTGGAGGCAGGTTTAGGGTGTGTGTTTGTTTGTGTGGAGGCAGGTTTAGGGTGTGTGTTTGTTTGTGTGGAGGCAGGTTTAGGGTGTGTGTTTGTTTGTGTGGAGGCAGGTTTAGGGTGTGTGTTTGTTTGTGTGGAGGCAGGTTTAGGGTGTGTGTTTGTTTGTGTGGAGGCAGGTTTAGGGTGTGTGTTTGTTTGTGTGGAGGCAGGTTTAGGGTGTGTGTTTGTTTGTGTGGAGGCAGGTTTAGGGTGTGTGTTTGTTTGTGTGGAGGCAGGTTTAGGGTGTGTGTTTGTTTGTGTGGAGGCAGGTTTAGGGTGTGTGTTTGTTTGTGTGGAGGCAGTTTAGGGTGTGTGTTTGTTTGTGTGGAGGCAGGTTTAGGGTGTGTGTTTGTTTGTGTGGAGGCAGGTTTCGGGTGTGTGTTTGTTTGTGTGGAGGCAGGTTTCGGGGGTTTGGATGGTTGGCCAAACACAGCTAAAACACAACCCTGGCATACTGAATGAACCAACAGCATAACATTACAAACACCACCGATGGCATTTCAATCCTATGAGCAATGTGTGTGCGTGTGTGTGCGTGTGTCTGGGTGTGTGTGTGTGTGTGTGTCTGGGTGTGTGTGTGTGTCTGTGTGTCTGGGTGTGTGTGCATGAGTGTGGGGGCATCAAATGGCTACCTTATTACAAATACATCTGTGCATAAACACACACACACTTACATACACACACACTTACATACACACAGACACTTATATTCACACACACACACACACTTACATACACACCCTCCAGCTTGTACACCACTCTCCCTACTGGAAGACATGATAGATTGTGGGGGGGTTCCAACCCCCCGTCCCCCCCGTCCCCCGTCCCCCTCTGCTGGGCCTTAGCTTCTGAATATGCATGCATCACGAGATTATGCTCACAACTTGGACACAGAGAATACTAATTGCCAGTTGCTCCCAGCTAATGACACAAACATAACCCTTTGTTCAATTGCAATTGACTTACTGAGCTCCAAATTATTTCTTGCGGCTGGCAAGTACAAAGAATGTTTTCATTGCTTGTGGACGACTGTGAACAGGGATCACGTTAGTCTAACTGAGGGGAAACTCAAATGCGAAGCTTCTTCTCAGTCGACCAAACTGCACTGATGAGACAGAAGACGTCCGATTCATTGCTACCTTTTGAAAGCCGAAAGATAAATAAATGATGCAGAACAGAACAGAGCTACTTATTACGTGTTATTCGTGACGCTTTCATCCAAAGCGACAAACAAATAGTGCTCTTAGAAAGCACAGCAGAAAGTGAAGGATCAGTTGAGATTATGGGGGGTCAGATGGCTGAGCGGTTAGGGAGTTGGGATATTAATCAGAAGGTGCCGGTTCAATTCTGGCCGTGAAAAATGACGTTGTGTCCTTGGGCAAGGCACTTCACCCTACTTGCCTCGGGGAGAATGTCCCTGTACTTACTGTAAGTCGCTCTGGATAAGAGCATCTGCTAAATGACTAAATGTAAATGTAGTTTACAGTATTTACCTGGTCATGGCCAAGGAACAGTCTGTATAAAACCTGGTCACATCGTAAAGTACCCACATCTCAGCTACCAGGCTCAGTGTAAAGTACCCACATCTCAGCTACCAGGCTCAGTGTAAAGTACCCACATCTCAGCTACCAGGCTCAGTGTAAAGTACCCACATCTCAGCTACCAGGCTCAGTGTAAAGTACCCACATCTCAGCTACCAGGCTCAGTGTAAAGTACCCCACATCTCAGCTACCAGGCTGGGTAAACGAAAAATAATATTACAGGTACAAAATCTCTCAATTATTTAAGTACAGTTAAAAAAAAACATCAATCACAGTAGCTAGACGATTTAAATAAGGTGAGCGAATAATGGTTGGGTTAATTAGATCTTAGTTCTTGATTTGTGCTCATGGTATACTGAAGGTCACAATGTGTCAATCTGAGATCATTACTTTTATCCTTTTCGCTTGGCTCAGTGTGTTGTGAAGGGGGAGAGAGCAGGGAACCGTTTGGGATTAAAATCTCTATCTCTCTCTATCTCTCTCCCCATCTCATCTCCCTATATATCTCCTTGTGTCTCTCTCTATCCCCATCTTTCTCTTTCCCATCTCCCTGTATCTCTCTCTTTCTCTCCCCATCTCTCTCTCTCTCCCATCTCTCCCTATCTCTCAGTCTCTCCCTTTTTCCCCTCACCATGTCTTCCTATTCCTATCTCCATCTCTCTCCCATCTCTCCTCATCTCTCCCTCCCCATCTCTCTCTCCCTCCCCATCTCTCTCTCCCTCCCCATCTCTCCTCATCTCTCCCTCCCCATCTCTCCTCATCTCTCCCTCCCCATCTCTCTCTCCCTCCCCATCTCTCCTCATCTCTCTCTCCCTCTCCAGAGCGATGCTTGGAAACAGATCCCAGACAGTTTGTGTGTGCAGCCGAAATGATCCAGCTGCTTTTCACAGAAAGATG
Organism: Thaleichthys pacificus; assembly: GCA_023658055.1. Lineage (NCBI taxonomy): Eukaryota > Metazoa > Chordata > Actinopteri > Osmeriformes > Osmeridae > Thaleichthys > Thaleichthys pacificus. The sequence continues at coordinate 2,855,231 of CM042868.1, read as the reverse complement.
CTCACTAAGACAAGGAAATGCTCTTGCTCAGATTAATGACTACTTAAATGCAAGCGGACAGCAGTGGAATTAACAAGAGTCTCACCCCCCTCCCTCCCTCCTTCTCACCCTGCCATCAACACCCCCATCATCCCCCCTCCTTCTCATCCTTGTTTTCGGAAGATTGTGCTCCACTGATATCTAATTAGAAAACTTCACCATGAAATGTGCACTTCACACTTATCTCCCCTCTGGCTTGACAATCTGAAGGGAGTCACAGCTATGTCAGCACTGGCTGGCCAATCAGAGCAAACAGTTTGTTCTGACTAGCAGGGTGGCACCCTGAATCTGGGGAGATGAGCTAAGCAGAGCTCCATCACCCTGGTCACACGCCACGGAAGATGTCATTCCTCACTTCCGACCATGATCAAAAAGTGTCAGCCCTCAGTCCAATCACACAGCACGACCCCCCCGTCAACCTAAACCACTGAGCTACGCGAGGAAAGAGAACGACTCGAGGAAGTGACGATTGGCTGGAACGAGGCGTCCGATGCCAGGCCCAGGAACGAGCAGTTGGGGACGATGAGAATGTAGGATCAGGGAAGGGAGTGATCTTCAGACAGGGAGCCTGTGGAGGCCGGGGGCCGGGGGCTGGAGGTGATGGATGGGTCTCGGTACGGGGGAGAGAGGGACCTCCGAGTACTTTTTCTACTGTCCCCAATCGTCCCATTCATCTGCGTCAGGGCTAAACTCAGATGTGCTGAAGTGGGAGTGGAGTTCATTGTGAAACGGGCCCGCTTTGGAAACAGCCACACTCCGTCCAATCATCCGTCCAATCTGTTCTCCAATTCCCAACAAAGAAGGCTCGCTTATGAACCCTCGGCCAGCGCTCCAAAACTTCTATAAGGGACAAAATGAAATGTGGGCTCTGCCAGCACAGAACGGCTAGCGAGGGAATCAGCAGGGTACAGATTACTGCTGCACATGACAAGACAACCGACTCCCTACACCTCCCGGGTACTGAATATTAGATACTGATATTGGCCGGGTTTCCCAGATTCGTTAAGAAGCTCTTAACGCTAAGAGCTTCTTAGGAGCGTTCTAAGAACGCTCTAGAACGCTCTTAGAACGCTCCTAAGAAGCTCATAGCGTTAAGAGCTTCTTAACGAATCTGGGAAACCCGGCCATTATAATAGCAAACTATTATTTTGTTTATAAATAAGTTTAAAAAAGAAAGAACTGATAAATAAACAAGTCAATAAGGAAAAAAGTTATAAATAAGTAAATGAGTGTCTGTGTCTGCTCTTCCTCCCCTCCTCCTCTCCTCTCCTCTCCTCTTCTCTCATCTCCTCTCCCCCTCCCCTCCCCTCCTCTCCCCCTCCCCTCCCCCTCCCCTCCCCTCCCCTCCCTTCCCCTCCCCTCCTCTCCTCTCCTCTCCTCTCCTCCTCCCATCCCTTCCCCTCCCCTCCCCTCCCCTCCCCTCCTCCTCCTCCTCCTCCTCCTCCTCCTCCCCTCCCCTCCCCTCCCTTCCTCTCCTCCTCCTCCTCCTCCTCCTCCTCCTCCTCCTCCTCCTCCCCTCCCCTCCCCTCTCCTCCCCTCCCCTCCCCTCCCTCCCCTCCCCTCCCCTCCTCCTCCCCTCCCCTCCCCTCCCCACCCTTCCCCTCCTTCTCTCCTCCTCCTCTCCTTTCCTCTCCTCACACTCTTATTTTCTTCTCTCCTCAAACTTCTCATCCTTTCCTCTCCTCATCCTCCTCTCCTCTAATTCACCTCCTTCACCTCCTTGTGATTTGTTCCTTTCCTCCTCCTCTCCTCCTGGTCTCCACCTCACCCCAGACACATGGTCTGTTCCTCACCAGGCACACTGTCACATCAAATAAATTGCCTTCGCTCTGAAGAGGTCAAAACAACACAGAAACGTCATTATTTTCTCTGCAATTGATCATACCTCGGGAGACACAAGTCAATAGTTTCTATAATTGCGCTGTCCCCAGTCCCAGCAGGGTAGAGGCTGAACGTGGTGTGGTGCATCCTCCGTCCGTCTCCAACACAGCGCGGGTCGTGTTCTCGCACTCTGCTGAGGTGGGTCCATGGTGAAGGACTAAAGGATGCAACTAAAGATCACTGATCACAGAAGATATTTGCATGGAAGACCAGATCACAAGTGGTTCCTGCCTCATTTTTTCCCGTCCAACGTACGTTTTATAAGGTGCATCACATTTACATCCTTTGGAATGTAAACATGTTGGTTTCCCTGAAACTCACCTGGAGTTTAATGAAAGACGAGTCTGAGTGGTTATGTTCTTGAGGTTGGACCCCATTACAGCAGATCTGGTTCGTACTATGTGCAGCCTCTCAGCCTGGTGACTTCACCTGGTGCCAAATCTCATCCGTGACCTTGGTCACTGCATGAGTTGCCAGCTCCTGCATGCTGCTAAGCTCCACGGTGTTCCTGTTACCCTGGATAACTCGTTACCAACAACCTCTTCCCTGGAAGGAAGTGGAACAGTATACACATGCACCGACACACACAGCACACACACATGCATCAGTATACACACACAGTACACACACACACACACTTCCAGGACACACACATACACACACTCATGTACATATTCAGGACACACACAGTTAACATAGACAAACACATCAAGGACACAAACACACATATTCAGGACACACACACCCAGGACACACACACACACCCAGGACACACACACACACCCAGGACATACACACACACCCAGGACACACACACACACCCAGGACATACACACATAGACCCACATTGTGTCAATATCATGACTCCCTAATGTAACCATCTGCTCTTCTCCGAGATTCTTTTATGCATAAAATGCTAAGCAAGCCTTGGCAGGAAGCCTTCATCAGCATATCCATGCATCACAACTGATTAACCAGTTACCTGGGAGAGAGACTAAATTGATCTTTTGTGGGTCTGATGGGAAATTAAAAACGTCTAACAACCTGGAGTCCCACTAAGCTAATGGAGAGAAGAGAGGGGGCAGAGAACACAACTCACAAACACTCACAGACAACACAACACCTTCCAGGAACCCTCAAACAATAACCCTGAAAGATACATGAAACATTATGAGCAATTAGTGGTTTAAGGTGAGAGAGAGAGAGAGAGAGAGAGAGAGAGAGAGAGAGAGAGAGAGAGAGAGAGAGACAAACATCATTAACACTAAAAGACGGGAAAAGAGAGATAAAGACAAAGATAGAGAAAGAGAGCAAGGAAGCAAGAGAGAGAGAGAGAGAGAGAGAGAGAAAGGGAGCAGGATGGAAAAGGAGAGAGAGAAAGAGAATCAGAGAGACGGCAATCAGGCAGCCATCATTAACATGCATGTGTCGCCTAAATAGACGTGCGATTCCTCATTAATCACCCCCGTCTCTCAGCAGAGCAGGAGCCAACACCAAGCGTGTCTGCAGACGCCAGTCTGGTCCTACTGAACTCTGCCTCGGTCTGATCCCGCTCTTCTCGCTGTTCCCATTTCCTGTGAGTGACAGGGGTCTCCGGGGGACAGTGGCAGGGGCCGTCGCCGCGCTGTCACCGCCCTCCCGCCCGCCCGCCTTGCAGGGGACAGCTGTGAGATCGGCCGAGCGCTCCGTGACAGGGCCGAAGGTGCGGGACGTCTTGACGGCTGTCGGAGGGATGAGAACTTCTTCCTTCCGTGTGACAGGCTGGGCCTGATGTAAGACAGGCAGACATGCAGGCAGACAGACAGACAGGCAGACATGCAGGCAGGCAGGCAGGCAGGCAGACATGCAGACAGACAGACAGACAGACAGGCAGACAGACAGGCAGACAGGTAACAGTCAGGCAGACAGGCGGACAGGCAGACATGCAGGCAGACAAACAGACAGACAGAAAGACAGACAGACATGCAGGCAGACAGACAGGCAAGTATGCAGGCAGGCATGCAGGCAGGCAGAACAAACAATGTCTTAAACTGTCAATTAAGAGGAAGCTTCCAGAACCCGATTCGTTCCTCTGTCAGATCCTCATACAGGAGCGTCATGGGGGGGGGGGGGGGGGCACAGCACCAGCCAATGACACGCGTCCAACACACAGAGAGCTGTTCTGGAATGTGCGTCTTGGCCCCTTCACTGTCACCAGGATGCACTGCGGAGGAAGACTCTGAGGATCAGTCAATGTCTGGAACTCAAAGCAGTCATGCTCCAATGTTGCATAACGCAACGCAAGTACACCTCGTGATTCTGCATGGGGGAAGGAGTGGGGGGGGGGGGGGGAGGGCGTGGGCGTGGGCAGGATTGACTGTGAAGATATCAACACCCGCCCCCCCCCCTTTAAATAAAAACAATCTTCACACCTCCCTCCTTCTCACCTCGTCTGCAGCCAACATAGCTTCATCTGGCCCCGGGCGCGGGGTTGCACAAGTCACGGTACATCTTGTCAGGATCATGTTTTCACTGCCTCCCTTCCCCAGTGGCGGTGACCTTTGCACTCCTCAGACGCCCAGCCTGCTCTGACGGGGCTGTGAATGCAGCCCAGCATGGCTTCACCCTGGTCCTCCCAACTTGGCCTCCCCCGGGTCCCCAGGCCCCCCCCCGGCCCCCCCGGGCCCCCCAGACCCCACTGCCCGTGTTGAGATGGAGGGCCTCCATCCTCTCATTTATTTATTGCTGTCTCTCTCTCTTGTTCCCTCTCCCTCTCTCTCTCTCTCTCTCTCTCTCTCCCTCTCTCTCTCTCCCTCTCTCTCTCTCTCTCTCTCTCTCTCTCTCTTCCTCCATCTTCTACTCCAGTAGGTAGAGCAGGGCATGTCTGTTTGCGCAGAAGGAGCCCTGGGTTTAAGACAGCTGGCACAGAACCAGGACAGCTCTGTCATCTTGTGTTACCGAGTTAAAACTCCCTAATTTCTCTGACCCTCGCCTTCGTGAAATATTGAGAGGCTGTTTGACGAAAAGTAAGCCCACCATTTCAACGTGCTCTGCTTGTAAATGCTTCTTTGTTCAATTATTCATGTAGGTCAATGTGCTAACAAGCCTATGGTAGACTGGGGTGTTCAGGAGCAGAAAAAAATATTTTTCAGCCTGGATCTCGAATTTCTTTTGAAAGATATTCACACAGAATTAATTCTGCACACTTTTAAACCAGTTCTCAGCAATTAGGCATGGCTTGTGAATGACTGAATTGATAAATTTCTATTTTGTAAGCTGTAATAAGTTCAGATCTGGGCTCATTATTTGGTAATTGGATGTTCCAAACATGTCTCGGAACGATATCTTTCTGAGGTCAACCTGTTAGTGAAGACCTTCCTCTCCGTAACAACCCAACCAACCCGAGACAGTAAACCACACCATCAATACATGACGGACAGACATGCACTCAGTCTCGTACCACACCATAAACTCTTCTCTTTGTTCTTTGAGCACACATCCGCTGTATCAACAGGAAGCCAGCTGAGTGGCGTTCTTACAGCAGCTTCTGTTGAGCGCCGCGTAAGAGGATCATGGCTGGCACCTGACAACAAGAGCCATCGGTTCCTTCATCGCTGCATAGCTGCTGGTGGAACCCTCGCTGTGACAGATGGCCAGGAGAGCCTGAGGAACCGCGGGCAGAACCCAGGATCCCGAACACGGGCCTCCAGGTTCCCGCCGGAAGACCCGCCCAGCACCGGAGGGTTCTGGGAAGAACCTAAAAATAGATAATTAGTCAGGAACAGCTGGTGAGCGAGGCATGCACCGCCTGAGAGGGACCAGGATCCTTAAAGAGGTGTACGCAGCGTGGAGGAGGAAGGGTGGGAATGAGGGGAAGAGAACAACGTGTTGTTTACTTTGATGAATCATTTGTATTCATCAGTAGGTTCACCTGTAGTGCCACATGTCTGTGCCGAACAGACGAGGTCTACAGCAAGTTCAATCACAGCTATTTAACTCAATAAGAAAGCAAGTTAAGCTCGATATATAAAGTCAGATTAAGACACAAAATTAAACATTTAACACTGGTCTGAACTTTCAGACCTTATCTCCCTCGCCTTTCAAGTGGAGTCTCTGGTATCTCAAGCCCTCAATGAACCATCGTCTGACAGCAAGCCCATCTCTGGGATCTAATCTTCCTCTGAGTCGATTTTGTTTGAAATGTGGACACATGCTATCTCTGCAAATTACATCAAAAGCATCAGCAGATAGCCTCCCAGATCCTGGTGGTGGTGGGGGGGGGGGGGGGGGGGGGGTGATGTGTGGGGTGGGGGAGGGGGGTGATGTGTGTGGGGGGTGATGTGGGGGGGGGTGATGTGGGGGGGGGGGTGAGGTGGTGCAGAAAGAGAGAGAGAGAGAGAGAGAGAGAGAGAGGAGAGAGAGAGAGAGAGAGAGGGAGAGAGAGAGAGAGAGAGAGAGGGGGGGGGGGGGGCAGGAGAGAGAGAGCACAGGAAAGAGAGAGAGACGACAGGAGACGACAGGAGAGAGAGAAGAGGAGAGAGAGAGGGACAGGAGAGAGAGAGAGAGAGGACAGGAGAGAGAGAGGACAGGAGAGGACAGGAGAGAGAGAGAGAACAGGAGAGAGAGAGAGAGGACAGGAGAGAGAGAGAGGACAGGAGAGAGAGAAGACAGGAGAGGACAGGACCTGTGACCTTAGGGGAGAGACGAGTAGAGAATCTCTAATTTATGCAGCATCATCAGCCTTTCCTGAGCTAGTCAGCACATCAGCTACTCTATCAGTGTAGCTCTCCTTCCTCACACCTCCCTCCCTCTCCTCCTCCTCACCCCCACCCTCTCACCCAAAGCTCAAACCTGTCCATTAGGCAAAAATGTGCTCTCTTTCGTCAACACTGATACATACGGGGCTGAATAAATAAATAAATACACCGACACATCAAGAAATGGGGCCAGGGAGAGAAAAGGCTGTTAAAAATCCATCAGAATGTCATTTTGTGAGTGACTCTCTCTCCGTCTCCTCGTTCCCCTATCCTCCCTCTCTCTCACCCACTCCTCTGTCTCTCTCCCTCTCTCTCTCTCCTCCCTCTCTCTCTCCCTCTCTCTCTCTCCTCCCTCTCTCTCCTCCCTCTCTCTCTCTCCCTCTCTCTCTCTCTCCTCCCTCTCCGTCTCTCGTTCCCCTATCCTCCCTCTCTCTCACCCACTCCTCTGTCTCTCTCCCTCTCTCTCTCTCTCTCCCTCCCTCTCTCTCTCTCCCTCTCTCTCTCCCTCCCTCTCTCCCCTCCCTCCCTCTCTCTCTCTCATGATAGGCATCAGCTCATTCCAGACCTCACTCCCATTAACCTGTTCACAGGTTGCCAGCAGAGGAAGTTATTTTTTTCCCCCTTTTCTTCCATCTATCGGTATGTCCTTCCTCCATCTTCCACATGACCCCCCTGACCCCCCCCCCTCACACACCCACATATACACACACATACCAACCCACACACACACCCCCCTCACACACCCACATATACACACATACCAACCCACCCCACACACACACCCCCACCCCCCTCACACACACACACACACACACAGACACACACATACCCACACCCCCCACACACATTTCATTGGCAGTAAGTCTGTTATGTACATATGATGATAAACTTCGACAATTTGTGACAATGAACCCCTACATGCCGCCCTACCTGCAGAAGACTGTGATGCGTGTAGAGGAACGAGAACACGCGTGGAGAACAAGGCGAACATGCGGGGAGGGGAAGGAAAACATACAAAGAGCACTGAGAACATCACGGAGGGGAAGGAGAACATACAAAGAGCACTGAGAACATCACGGAGGGGAAGGAGAACATACAAAGAGCACTGAGAACATCACGGAGGGTAAGGAGAACATACATGGAGGAGAAGGAGAACAGGTGTTTCCCAAAGCTTCAGGTTGAGCCAGTCAGCTCCAGCTCGACTGGTTATCAAACACATCGTTAATAGGGAGCAGGCAGCCTCAGATAGCGCTGAGGCCTGCCGACCAGGAGAGGAGCCTTTGAAGGGGGGGGTGCGCTCCCTGTCAGCCCAGCGGGAAACCTCCCAGGCAGCACGACTCCCCGGCTGGGCTGGGTGGAGATCCACCGTCTCAGGGCCTCAGACCAGCCTGGGAGCAGGATGACGAACAGGAGGACGTGTCAGGCACAAGGCAGGGATACTTTGATATTAGAATTCCAGGCGTTTGTGTGTCGCTCTGAGGAGGATAATCCTATTACGACCCGGGGTCACAGAATATGAGAGACCGTGGAGCTCCCCTTCAAAATAAACTGCTTATGGCTGACGGGAGTTACCCCCCAAAAAAGCCGTCAGAACTACATCAAACCGTAGCCGAAAGTGAATTAGAACATCCAATTTAGAGACGGGAAATACCAGAGATATTGAAAACTGAGAGAGAGCCGCAATTAGATCAACAAGCGGGGGGGGAAACTTTTTCCAGTCAGATTTTACACTTCATCTCGTGTGTTTTCAAGATCCAATGGTTTTTCATTACACTCTGTCAGTTTTCATTAGGAAGCATGGGAATCTAATTTTGCTCCATGTATCTGACAGTCTCTCAAACTAATTCATCCTGTCAAGGTACAGGCACAACAAGTACACCAGATGGTGCTTGTGTTTGTAGACGCTTTGTTTCTCGTCCACACGAAGCTCTGGATTTACTTCTACTCCCTTATCAACCTTCTACATAAACATCCACTGTTTTAAATAGCTCCTCGAAGACATGCCTCCTTTACTGGGGTCTTAAATCCTGTAAACCGGATCATGTACCTGCGGATTCAATTCTTCTGTCAAACTTACACCGACCATGGAAGGCAGAGCGTAATACCGCTATGGGACGTGCAATACATCCAAGCAACTTAATCAATACTTGTGTATCATTGATAGAATACATTTATTCCATGCCGACATATCACTCACAGTGAGAGGCTCTGTGCTGTGCATCATTGATCAACATTGAATCAATCACTGCAAAGTCAGAGAGCATGTTTTTACAGAAGACAACAAACGTCACTTCGACAAACGTCACTTCTAGAAGGAATCTTCGTTTAGGCCTATCGTCCTGGACACAGACATTGGTGAAAAAGTCCTGTACTTGACTTTTGACTTTTTCAATCGCTTTTTTTCTATTTGTTGAACCAAATCAGGAGTCTTGCACAGTATTTATAAGTAGTGCTTGAGACAGGTCTGCTGCTGTTTCTGAGTCTTCAATCTATCGTAGCCTATTTCTTTATTAATTCAACTATTTTAGACACACATACATACATCCACCCCCCCCCCCCACATGCACACCAAACTGTCCTCCCAGCACTTATTTGTTAGAGAGAAAAAAAATTATATAAAAACAATATATATATGAGTTTTAATATGCAGCATAGGTCTGTGAGGCTCAACATTTCATTATGTTGCCTACGTCTGTGTTGCACTGCTTTCGGTGAAGAAGACAAAATGAAACGAACTTGACCTGATGTATCTTTGAGTGGGTATCTTTGTCCAAAGAGCTTTTCATCAGGACGTGTTTCAGTCACGGACACTGTGCTGCATTCCTGCCGTCTGTCAGGAACGTGACGAAGCCTCGTAGAAAGTCCAGGGAGGGGAGAGCCCCCCCCCCCCCCACACACACACACACACACACACACACACACACACACACACACACACACACACACACACACACACTTCCTCTGATCATCAGGGAACCCCATACCCCAGTCCAGAGCAGCCCAGCGGCTCCGGGGCGCAAAGAAGATCTTCAATATTAATAGAATATTACAAGAAGATAAAGGATGAACCACAGAAGAATTGTGTTCCGACACAAATAAAGAGTACAGAGGTTAATACTGCGATCCAAGGGTAGATCTGGATCATTGTTGGGAGATTGAAAGGGTCTGTCGTGGGGCTGGGTATCTCTCCTTCTCTTTCTCCTCACCGCTCCACCTCTGTGCATTGCTGTCTGATTCATCTTAATGAATTATGCAAATAGCCTTTATCTCAAATCATTTAGGATTGTTTCCTTATTGTTTTATTAATGCACTTTTCAATTACTGTGCAAAATCACGCAGGCCTTTCGTACGCCACACGGTGCTTGGTATTCACATCCAGATCTTTATTAAATCCTTCGCCGTCTCAGAAGGCTTGCGAGCAGGAATGAGAAATTAGTCATTACTGTAATTTAATGATTTCTTACCAAACAAGAGGCAACCTGTATCGCTAACCGTAGAGAACCCTTCACCCCCGCCTCCTCCCCCCATCCTCCCCCCCCTGGCTCTCCCCAGAGTCTGATCCCAGGAAGCATGTCTCTAAATTTTTACTTAATTAATTATGTTCATTATCACGAGCAGTCACTGGTGAATATACTGTTTCAATTACTGCTGAGAATTGGCTTACAAAATATAAAATTCCCTTTAAACCAAAGGCTTGTTTCAAGTCTCTTTAGAAACCACTTGGGCTGGAGTTGCAGGCTACTTTTCTGGTTCAGACAACGCACCAATCATGAAGAATGGGCTTTTAAGTTGAATTAGGACATAATTTATTCTTTTTCGGGATCATCTCTTGGCGTGCTGGCTGGAACTCCGGTGTTTCCTGTCTCAATTGAGCATCCTCTCTCTATCCTGGTCCTCGGGACCCCTACCCTGGCGTGTTTTAGATGTTTCCCTGACCGCACCCCCGTCAGAGGTAGGCTATACTCGGCCGACGATCGCCCGCACGTGGGACCGAAACCGCCACCTCCGACCTCCTATGGGACCACTACTAAACCATCGAAGAGCTATAGCGGTTTAATGGCGCGAAGACCTGAGGGGTGAGTTTAACCGATCTACACTGGCTACACCTATTCCAACACACCTGGTTCACATGCATCAGGCTTCTACTGATCTTAAAGCTTAAATCAGTAACACAGGTCCTCTACAATCAGTGCAAATAGAAAAACATCAGAAGATCAAGGATCCGAAGTGCGTAGTTAGCTAACAGTATGTCCATGGTCAGGGCCAAGGTACGGTTTTTATTTCACCAGACATAGTGCCAAACATTTAAATTGAGCCTGCACTACCCTCATCAAAGTGCGTCGAAACAAACCCGCCATGACAGATCAGTCACACGATAACCGACTCTATTTCAATTTTGTAAAAAAAATAAACAAAAGTTCGTCCTTATCGTCCCCGGAGTGAAAATGGAATTTGCAGGCCAAAACATAAACACATTTCCAACAGATGTGAGCCGCCGTTCTGGAACGGGCGTCCAGCTGCCACCGGGAGAAGATGACGCTGCATATTGATAAGAGTAATAATAGCTAGTGGTTAAGCCTATCTGTGTTGAAACGGAGGGGTGTGTCATTCGCCATAGTGCCCCCACCCCCTGATTACCACGGCAACACCAACTGTATGGCAGCCAGGGTGGGTTAATCCAGGCAGAAGCTTGGCAGGACCACTGATCTGTCTCTCTCTCTCTCCCTCTCTGCCCCCCTCTCTCTTTCCCTCTCTCCGTGTCCATCCTCCCCTACCCCGCCCCTTGCTCCAGACGGCTCGTGCTGAATCCCACAGACGGTTTATTCTCTGTAAGCTTTTAATGACATGCACTAACAACGCTCGTGGGATTTCTCAAAGGCAGCACATACAGCAAATCGCTCGAACAGAATAATTTTTTTCTATTTTTTTTTCTTTAAAATAAAATAGGCTAAATAAAACATCTTTGTGGATGAATCTTTCGTTTAGCAGCTGGAGTGGAAGCCGGAGTTGGTGATGCGTATTCACTAAATGGTCAAAAAAAAGGCTTAGAGTTGTTATAGTTAAAAACGATATCAGCGTTGGCTGTATGAAGCACATCTGAAGTCTCTCATCTGTATTAAAAAGTAATTTGTAACAGATGAGGGGGGTAATTATTGAGTTTATAGAACATATCCCGGCCTCTGTGTTCACGCCTGTATGTGCCGTTCAGAGTTGAGCGTTTTCACACAGAACCAAGCTTCATTCTGCGCGCTATTACCCTTCAAAAATCCGCGGATTATCAAGTGGCTAACTGGGAATTAGTTCCACTAAAACCCAGGATAATAACTTTCACTAACAGCATTACTACACTTATAAAATGTCTATGAAGGCCTATACTTAGATTTTGTATACTTCTAGTATACTAGGCCGATTGTAGGCTACTTCTAGTTCATTATAATATTCGGATTAACTCATCTGAGACTTGACAGCAACATCATGTTGCTCGTGACTCGTCAGTGGGATAACTTGTGCACGTGTCTCTCCATGTCGCTGTTAAAGATGCCAAAGAAGACCGTCACAGAATACCACAACGTTCCCATCCAGAGGTGTCCATCGAGATAGGTTTATTGACATAATACTGACATTTGTAATTAAGGGTGGTTACCAGGTTTAGAAACAGATATTAATAACAGTTAGAGTCCAACTTAATGTCATTTTAACTGGACCGTGGGACTGCGAAGACTCAAAACACCTTTACACATAGTTTTTCGCTGTTCTATATTCACTTGCCGAATTTTCTTTCAATGTATCAAACCTTTAAAAAAGCAGCGGTCCAACTGAGGTCACGAAAACCAAACACATTGTTTTCTCATTTGAAAAATTAAACGAAGGGATATTAGTTTCATGAGGCCGAAATGAATTAAAACCTTGACGATATAAACAGATCTTTAATAACACAGATATATCAGGGATGTTCAGTCACTGGGCTCTCGGCAGACAAACAAATGGACGAAAAATTAATACTGGAGTATTTTCACATGATGATTTTCACTTGATTCCGTTTAAGGGTGTATCTTGCGTAATCCCAAAGTATGTCCTTTCTCATTCAACACCTTGAAGTCCGGGTTCAACAGCCCACGCGGGAAAACAAACACAGCGTTCTGGAAGGAGAATGTCTCACGAGGTTGGATGGATTCTAAACAGTTATCCTTCAAGATAGGCGCTATCTTGTGTTGCCAGGCCCGCCCATTTCCTCCTTGCATCCAATCAATGGAATGTCTCTGTTATTCCTGTTTGTCCTTATTGGTCCCTGGTTTCTACTAGTCATCAACACTCAACCAATCACATGCAGCAGTCCCAAAGTTTCTGTGCAGGAACAGGAAGCGTGACGTCCAGTACCAAGGATCCACAGAGGAGTAGAGGACTATCGCGTGACCTGGAATAGGAAAACGAGATGTTACTTTTTCACGTTTAGCTAGTTTAGCAGATGCTTTGATCCACAGCGACAGGACTCTGTTTTGGCCCCACTAATGGATGGTTAAAGATGCGATTAAGGTTGATCATGACATAGAACGTGGTGAGAGCCTCACGGGCCAGTCTGCTCTGATTGGATGACTCGTCCAAAAGAAGAGGGAGTATTCTAGGCAATACTAGTTAATGCCAGTACTAATACTGAAAGTTAAAGGGTTCGAATAAGACCTATATCAATCTACAACTACCCATCTCGTTTCAGATTCCCAGTAACTAACGTAGCTCAAAGCTGCCTCCCAGTATTGCAGCTCGCCTGAACAGCTGTGGGTCGACAGCTGCTGCCAGCTCCTCTGTCACCCAGTCAGACCTGTGTTTAAAACCAGGGAGATCATCCAGAGAACAGGCTTCTCTGAGCTTCCCAGGCCCAGACCAGGCCTCAGCTTGACGCAGGACACCAGCCTTGAGGTGCTCAGTTAAACGTGTCTCTCTGGACTGGGATGAGATCCGTCTGCATCTCAGCCTCCCAGGGTCTGCATCCTGCATCTCCACACAGCCTCCCTGGGTCTGCATCCTGCTTCTCCACACAGCCTCCCAGGGTCTGCATCCTGCATCTCCACCCAGCCTCCCAGGGTCTGCATCCTGCATCTCAGCCTCCCAGGGTCTGCATCCTGCATCTCCACACAGCCTCCCAGCGTCTGCATCCTGCATCTCATCTCAGCCTCCCAGGGTCTGCATCCTGCATCTCCACCCAGCCTCCCAGGGTCTGCATCCTGCATCTCCACCCAGCCTCCCAGGGTCTGCATCCTGCATCTCCACCCAGCCTCTGCATCCTGCATCTCCACCCAGCCTCCCAGGGTCTGCATCCTGCATCTCATCCCAGCCTCCCAGGGTCTGCATCCTGCATCTCAACCCAGCCTTTCTGGGTCCTGGTCTGTGTTTCATGTGTTGATTCATCAGATGCAGACACACAGGGTGTGTGTAGTTGAACGGCAGCAGGTCGTCATGGAGAGCAGAGTTTGGACGGCCTTCGTTCCTGCTCTCTCTCTCTCGCTGGCCCGTCACTGGTCTAAACCCAGTGTGAACCCACAGTCATCCACTCTACCACCGCTGTCTCCATCTACAGTACTCTCTCTCGCCACACACACACACACACACACACACACACACACACACACACACACACACACACACACACACACACACACACACACACACACACACACACACACACACACACACACACACACACACACACACACACACACACACACACACACACACACACACACACACACACACACAAGATGATGTGGCTAAGCAGAGATGGTATTTTTTGTACAGTAGTTTCGTTTATTACATTAAAAACACCAGGCACATTATTCAGGCTGACATTCTGCTGGCATAAGTACTTCCCAGAATATGAATCCAGTGGAAGCCAGCAGAGCAACATGCTGTACTTGTATAAATAAGACTGTTGTCCTTTTTTAGGAGTTTTGCCCTTTAAAAGTGGAACACAAGAAACTTTCACAACAAATCATGCTACTGCTTGAACTGGTAAGAATGAAGTTAACACACACACACACCAGCGCACACACACACACCAGCACACACACCAGCACACACACACACACCAGCGCACACACACACACACACACACACCAGCGCACACACACAGGAACAGATTCATATTTTCATACATCTTCACGCACACACACAAACACACACACCTGAGTTTCTATTTTGAAATATCTGCATCTATTAGTGTAATCCAATTAGCAGTTGGCAGGGGTTCAATTGTCTTGTCCCAGTACCCACAGAGAGCTGTGTCAGGTGACGAAGGTGAGAGGGCTTACACTTCCTGATCTCTCTCCCAGACCTCCGTCTCCTGCTCCCGTGCTCGCTGTTCAGGGACACACAGTCTAATCTTCGCGTTGCCGTGGCAGCGCTCCAGAACCCTCGCCATGGAGACCCCGGACAGCGAGAGGGCGTGAGGTGGAGATTCAGGACTGCGCCTCTCTGGCTCGCTAACGGTAAGCCCCCCCCCCCCCCCCCCCAAAAGCATCTTCTGAAATAACAAAATATATAGGAGGGGAGGAGAGGAGTAAGCGAGGAGGGCGGAGGAAGGTGGGTCATCATCTCACCAGGTTGGTGTCTGTACACCCCTCTCCTCTTCCCTCCCCTTCCCCGCCCCTCCCCTCTGGTATCTTGGCATCTTGTTTGTTTGTTTGTTTTTCCTCCTTTGTTTTGTTTCTCTGTGATTCTTTTGAAGTTCCATCCAAGATGCTCACACATCTCAAAGACAGGACCCCACCGCAACCCCTCTCTCTCCCTCTCTCTCTCTCTCCTCCTATCTCTGCCTGCCTGCCTGCCTGTCTCTCTCTCTCTCTCTCTCCTCTCTCTCTCTCTCTCTCTCTCTCTCTCTCTCTCTCTCTCTCTCTCTCTCCTCTCTCTCTCTCTCTCTCTCTCTCTCCTCTCTCTCTCTCTCTCTCTCTCCTCTCTCTCTCTCTCTCTCTCTCTCTCTCTCTCTCTCTCTCTCTCTCTCTCTCTCTCTCTCTCTCTCTCTCTCTCTCTCTCTCTCTCTCTCTCTCTCTCTCATCCTGCTGCCAAGTGGAAGTAGGACAGGCTGTCTCAGCACACCTGCAGTATCTGCATCAGTGCTGCTAGTGAGAGATGTAGGTTGTTCAACTAGAGGGCTGCCATGCTTTCTGCTGCTGCTCGAGCTGTGACTGGAGTTCCGGAGAGAGAGAGAGAGAGAGAGAGAGAGAGACAGAGAGAGAGACAGAGAGAGAGACAGAGAGAGAGAGAGAGAGAGAGAGAGAGAGAGAGAGACAGAGAGACAGGATAATGAGAGAGGAGGGGGAGAGGTGGAGAGAGATGGAAGGAGAGAGAGATGGAAGGAGAGAGAGATGGAGGGAAAGAGAGAGATGGAGACGGAGGGAGAGAGAAGGAAGAAGATGGAGGGAGACATAGGAATAGGAGAGAGATGGAACAAGCGGGAAAGAGACACTGAGGGAGAGAGTAACAACAAACGACGTCATCGTGGTGGCCGCGGTTGTCAGAGCGACGGCGGAGCCCCACCTTGGTGGTCTTGACCTTGCTGCCGGTGCTGCAGCTCCACCCCTTCTGGTCTGGCAGGACCTTGCACTCCTCCCCCTGCATGCAGGGCTGCATCTGGCACCACCAGCGCTGGGCCACGATGGAGGCTGCAGAGCACACACACTCTGATCAGCACTGTTACACTGGAGCACACACACACTCTGATCAGCACTGTTACACTGGAGCACACACACTCTCTGATCAGCACTGTTACACTGGAGCACACACACACTCTGATCAGCACTGTTACACTGGAGCACACACACACTCTGATCAGCACTGTTAAGGCCCCGTCACACCATAAAGTTCTGGTCGACGTTCTATGATGTTAGAGGAAACGTTGGTAATCGTCCATGGTCGCTGGTATAGCGCCAGAAGAGCATTGTGTGGACGCTGGTGACGCTGGTAATCGGCGGTGATCGGCGGAGAACGCTGGTACAAAAAAAAAGTTTTGAACATCCACAAAAGTTCTCATGGCGACCAGCGTTCTTCAACGTTTAATTTTAAACGCTGGATAACGCTGAAGAACGTTTGTGGAACGTTTGACTAACGTTGCACACGTTTGGCTATCGTTAGTCAGTCATTACCCGAGCGTTACTTGGTTGTTATTCATCGTTTGCTTTGAAGTGAACAACTCACTCGCTAGTAGCAGAAGCCCCCCTCGCACCCTTATGTCGTCTAGGCGGCATGATGTTTACTGTTCAGGACAACTGAATCCACTTATCCAGTGTTTTATACCCGTTTGATCATAAAACCCACACGCCAGCAAAACGCTACTCTGTCGTTATTCACACGTTAGTCACACGCTCGTCTAACGTTGACTAATCGTTTGTCGCGCGTAGCAAAACGCTACTCTGTCGTTATTCACACGCCAGTGACACGTCATCACACGCTAAGAGTTTTCAGAGGTGTCTTACTTGGTCGCTGTTACACGCTCCTCATGCGTAAGTCCCTCGCTAGTTATGCGTCAGTCCCACCCTAGTCATGCGTCCACCTCGCCCTAGAACGCTTGAAATTGAACGATTAGAACGTTCAGAGAACTTTGACCAGAACGTTCTGGTGTGACAGGGCCTTAACACTGGAGCACACACACACTCTGATCAGCACTGTTACCCTGGAGACACGCCCCTCATCACCCTGTGTAACCTACAGGAGTGGATTTGAACCCGAGACGTATCGATGCGTCTCGCTGCAGTCTGTTTGACTGTGTGTGTATATTTCAGTGTGTGTATATTTCAGCGCGTGAGTGTGTGCTTGCAGTGTGTCCAGAGTGAGTCCAGGGATCGGGTCGGTGTCAAGATGATGAGCTCAGTGTTCAGGCTGGGAGGCAGCTGAAGCAGAGGTCACGATTCACTCTGAGGGAACCTGCAGGGTGTGTGTGTGTGTGTGTTTGTGAGTACAGTACATGTGTGTCTGTGTGTTACTGAGCACAGTGTTCTCAGAGTCTAACTGTCTGTACAGATCAGATAGCAGCACTGTGTGAAGAGTCAAGCAATCCCTTCTATGTTTTTCTCCCCGAAACAATGCGATTAATAACCATTTTCCATAAACTTCTGTCATTAAAATGTGGCTCACATCAATACCAAAGACCCCCCAAAAAACTACAACCCTGAACTACATTTCTTCACGATGCTGATAAAAAGACCTGCTCACAGCTTACCGTCCACACAAGATGGCGCCGCCCTTGTTGTCCCGGCAACCTGTCCGGGAAAACAGGAGCACTTGACGGTCTGAGATCGTTCCTCGATCTTGTTCTTGTTACAGCAGCGATGAGCAGCGATCACCTCACAGGTCCCTGCCTTCACGTGCACTGAGGAGAGGAGAGAGCCGTTAGACTAGACCCAACACGTCTGTGTAGAGCTGTTAGACTAGACCCAACACGTCTGTGTAGAGCTGTTAGACTAGACCCAACACGTCTGTGTAAAGCCGTTAGACTAGACCCAACACGTCTGTGTAGAGCTGTTAGACTAGACCCAACACGTCTGTAGAGACAGGACAGAGCTGTGTTTGACACAAAGACAGCTACACCATCAAAAAGCAAACAACTTGAAGGCACAGACAGGTTGTGTTTATGCTGAGGGGTGAGTTGAACCAGCTACACCCATAGACCCATAGATTTTTTAAAAGGGATTATTTTATTTTTTTAAACCAATCACATCTACTCACGTTATACAGTATATATATATTTGTTTTATTCTTTTTCACTGGATCAAATATCAATACAACGGTAGTTTTGATATGAATCTCCTGTCAGCTAGGATCTTTTACACATGGTCGGCAAGATGAGGCGAGGTAGAGAAAGTTTCAATGTGCTTTTAGATCAGCTCTAATTACACCTGTAAAGATTTTCAATTTGGGTTCTCGGGATGAAAGTAGATTGAAAAAGTGCTTCCAACTCTACGCTGCAGCGTAATCCCGAAACCTCATCTACAACATTAAAAAAACATTTTGCTTCCAATCAATAAGGTGCTGTTCACGTACACACTAAAGGCCAGACAACAATGACCAATTGAGTGGTTTTTGGAAAAGAAACTCAATGATGCCTAAACAGGTAGGGTCTCTGCCCTTGGTTTGATTAGTGAAAACAGAGGAGAAACCCTTCAGGTCAAAGTTAATTTCAGAAGTTGGAATTGCTTTAAATAGCATATTCAGACCTGTTCAGGCAGAGAGGGAGTGGGCGGGGTTAGCTGAGAGAGGCTGATTGGAAGTCCCTGAAGGAGGAGAATCACTCTATCAGGGAAGAAAACGTCAACTGAAGGTGAACTCTAAAACAGAAAAACTGTGGTTTGGGGTAGAGGCTGGAGACTGGGCTGTTAGGGGAAGAGGCTGGGGCTGGAGCTGGAGGTCGGGGCTGTTAGGGGAAGAGGCTGGGGCTGGAGCTGGGACTGGAGGCTGGGACTGGAGGCTAGGGCAGGAGGCTGGGGCAGGAGGCTGGGACTGGAGGCTAGGGCAGGAGGATGGGGCAGGAGGCTGGGGCAGGAGGCTGGGGCAGGAGGCTGGGGCAGGAGGATGGGGCAGGAGGCTGCCCCATCCTCTGATAACAACAAGATAGCCCCAAAAACATTGCGGGTAGCCAAAAACATGAAGCACATATTGTGAACAACCAAAATAAGTGCCAAAGGGAAGAACCACAAGAGCATGTAGTTAAACAAGTTACAATTAAACAACATGAATTGCTTTAAGTGCAAGTGTACCTGTAGAAAAGCAAGCAACAGTAAAAAAATATTTCAACAATTTAAATCAGTTACCACTAACCAAAAAGAGCAGCAAGGCTCTAAGCAAGAGTCATTGCGATCTTTGAGGAAACTAACATGGAGTCCAGCAAACCATTCCTAAGTACCGTTGTACTCCCGGAACAAGTGCGGAACAAGTCCCGGAACAAATCAATGATTGATGTAATCACTATAATAATAATAGTAATCATAATAATGCTTATATTAAATAAGGATTCCCATGTACAAAAATACATTCCCTCCCTACATGCACAAAAACATATTTAATATTTGACCTGTGTATTTAAAACCACGGTAATTGAATTACCATCAGGTTTGTGAGAAAGTCTCTATTTGGACAAGCTGTCAGCAGATACAGAGGGAAGACTAAATATTTGTCCAATTAACTAACACATGTCAAGTGCTATTAGCCTCCCAGTAAGACTGCTGTGTCCATTAGCATGTTGCTATTAGCGCGAAGACAGAGAACAGATGACACATAGTTTGTCTCCAGAATGGAGGCCATCTATAAATAAAACATCAGAGTTTACAGAATCCGTCTCCACAGACAGAGTATAGACCTACTGGAGGCACATCCTTCACACAAGCTTATTTCTCTTTTAACACAAGCAATTATAATCCCTTTAAGTTGCTGTCATATTTATGAATAGATTGTTGACGAGCGACAAAAAATTATTAATAAATAAAAGAGTAATATTTTTCCTTCGAGTTTATTTATGAAATCAGTTCACGGGAAGATGCTTCAACACTGTCAGTCACGAGTCTTAAGATGGAGAATATTAAACCTTGCGCTTCTCAAAAACAATCTCTAAAAGGTTTGTTTTTGTATCATTATGCAAAAACAGTACAATAAAGTGGAGAGAAAGTCAAGGTTCAGGAGAAATCTGCCAATTTATTAAGAGGCACAAAACCACAATCCAAAAATTTAATATGTACAAGAAACTAGGTCATTTCAGCAACAGAAATTGAATATTAATTGTATTTTCTCAACACTGTATCCCAAAAATATAGACAACCAATAATAGCTCTTCTCCATGAAATACCTCATAGGTAACATGCCTTCTTCAACTGTGTATGATCTGATTGACAGCTGTACTGTCCTATCAAAAAGCATCTTGCCAGCTCTTACGCAGCGTCTGCTCTTATCCGCACCGATGGGGAACCCTGGAAACGCGACCATTTCATGGCACCCGGACGCGGATCATTAAACGCTGGTCCTACTGATCAGCTGCAGACACAAACCTCTTCAGGAGCCCCACAGGGTTCTGTAGCAGGAAGAATCATATTGTATTTGTAAAGCTCTCTTTAATAAGAGGTGTTACAGAGGGCTTCACACATGCTCGAGGGAAAGGGGGCGGGGGACGACGACAAATGACTCATCCAATCAGGCATTGCGGGAGCCCGGTCCAGCCAGCTACAGGTGACAGGGCTGTGAGGAGGGTTCAGGCCATCTGGGTGTGAGCAGAGACCAGCTCGCCGTGACAACCTCCAGTCATCCTGCTCAGCAACACCACACACAGGAGACACTGGAGAGGAGAGGGGGAGGGGGGGGGAGGAGAACAGGGAGGAGAGGAGAGAGGAGAGGGGAGAGGAGAGAGGAGAGGGAGACGAGAAGAGACGAGAACAAGGAGGAGAGAGAAAAAATAAAAGAGGAGCTCGAGAAGGAAAAGAATATAGTGAAGAGAAAGGAGAAAATACAGAGGAGAGAAAAGGGAAGAGAGACAAGAGACAGAATAGAGAAGAGAGAGAGAAGATAGAAGAGAAGGAGGGAGAGGGGAAGGCTGGCAGGGCTGTCTCTGAGATCGTTCGGTTGTATTAATGTCAAATCAAAATGTTATTTCCTGACAGACCTGTTACCATGGGCAGTTTGTCCTCCAAACCCCCCGCCAACCCCGGCCAGGAAACAAGCTTCTCTGTCCAAACAGGCACGACCCTCAGGTCCGGCTTCAGCACAAATTAAGAGGGAGAAGAAAAACAAAATGTCCTCACTTCCTCTTGTGAGCTTCCTCTGATGCAGGACCTGCTCCATTGCTCTCAGACGGTTACCGGGGAGATCAGAGTGGAGCTGCCGGAGACACGATCAGTGCGCTCCTCGACCACAGCAGGAACAAGAGAAACACACTTCTAATCAAATCAAACTTTATTTGTACAGCCCTTTTCACAAGCGATGTCACAGAGGGCTTCACAAATCAGCACCCGTAACCAACCTCAATCTAAGACAAAACAATTAATGAAACCTTGGGAGGAGCAATTCAGTGAGGGATCTGCCTGTCTGTCTGACTGTCTGTCTGACTGTCTGACTGTCTGACTGCCTGTTATTCTATCAGGTCAGATTCAACAAACCCAACCACAGCACAGTCACCATACCAGAGCTCACAACAACCAATCAAACAAGCAGAAACAGCCTATCAAGGAGCCGGAGACAAATCACACTGTGAAACAATATCACATGAAATGTACAGCCGTGGCCAAAAGTATTGGGAGCGACGTACATTTTGTGTTTGCAAAGCTTGCTGGGCCTTGGCATAAAATGACTGCTAACATCATTTCAGTAAGTCATATCATCAGCACAGGGGAAACTAGTTCTAGCCAGGTGAAATCACTCTATCATTCGGATTGGATTTTAAGAGCAGATTGACTGCTGTAAAAGAGGGGACTATTTGCATATATTGAAAATGTTCGCCCCAAAAAAGCATAAAAAAATATCAAATGTGCCTTATTGTATTCAGTATTCTATAGAAACGTGAAAACATTTTCCTCAAATACTGAACCAGCAAACTTTGCAAAACACAACATTTGTCATTGCCAAAACCTATGGCCACGATTGTACCTCAAACGGGTGCTGTTATTCCGTCCGTTTAAAGTAAACACACTCAAAGTGTGGTGAAGGGATGATAGTTTTACAGTAAATCGTCCACTAGGTTTAGGATGAGGCTGAGGAGAAGAGTATATTTAATTGGATTACCGTTTCAGAAAAGACAGTCATTTCTTCTGTGAAGTAAACCTGCTGCGCTGACAACCACCCTCTGCTCAGGATACACACACACTAACTGACACACACAGGATACACACATACTAACTGACACACGCAGGAGATACTACACACTTTCAGCTTACACAACCTACTGTTTACCAGCTCAACACAGCCAGCTTTCAGGAGACTGGCATGACATGTTATCACCTTAAAAAACTGTTTATTTGGAGAGACTTGCGGTTGTTTGATGCCTTCTGAAGTCAAACCAGACAAACACTTAAGAAACTTCTTTTTCTCTCCCATAGAACGGTGTGATTATCAGTTCAGGTTCTGGGTTAATAAGTATGCCACAACCAGCTGTTAACGAACACCTCAACGGAAAACATTTCAATAGACCCGTTCAGACACACAGTGGTGGTAGCCAAGACAAGCTGAGGCATGAAGGTCACAGGACAATGTTTATAGTGAATAGGGAAAAACATTTAGCCAACAGATGTTAATGTCAGTCTACAACTCTGTCAACAGATGTCGTTATTCAATCAGGCGGATATTACAGCCGTGGCCAAAAGTATTGGGAGCGACGTACATTTTGTGTTTGCAAAGCTTGCTGGGCCTTGGCATAAAATGACTGCTAACATAATTTCAGTAAATCATATCATCAGCTCAGGGGAAAGTGTGAACTAGTTCTAGCCATGTGAAATAACTCTATCATTCGGATTGGATTTTAAGAGCAGATTGACTGCTGTAAAAAAGGGGACTATTTGCATATATTGAAAATGTTTGCCCCCAAAAAGCTTATTGTAGCCTTAAAATAGCCTTATTGTATTCCAGTATTCTATAGAAACATGTGAAAACATTTTCCTCAAATACTGAACCAGTAAACTTATTTGTCATTGCCAAAACTTATGGCCACATCACAGACCCCTCACTGTAATCAGAATAGAATATAGGTTACAGCAGTAACACATACATGTGAATGAGTTAAAGATAGGAAGATAGGAATATAATATAAAAATAGGCCGTTCACCAGACTAAAAAAGCCCCCCCCCCCTTGACCAGCATGGCCCCTCCCCCTGACTCAAGAGGCTCCTCCCCATGATGGCCCCCATCTCCATCCCGGCCATGCCAAATGACGTTGTGTCCTTGGGCAAGGCACTTCACCCTACTTGCCTCGGGGGAATGTCCCTGTACTTACCCTAAGTCGCTCTGGATAAGAGCATCTGCTAAATGACTAAATGTAAATGTAAATGATGGAAGAAGCCCTTCCCCCTGTCTCAATAGGCCCCTCCCCCAGCCTGAGGAGGCCCCTCCCCTGGACGGAGGGCCCCAGAGAGTGGGAAGAAACAGATGAAGCATCCCGATGCAGGATTAATGGCACCCTGCTTGCGCCGGGCTTAAGTCCTTGTCAGGCCTATCCATCTGGCTGCCCCCACGCATGATCAATCCCCTGCCAGCACACAGGCCAACAGGCCAGCCCGTTATTAAACACAGGGCCAGCCTGTTATTAAACACCGGGCCAGCCGCAATGAAGAGACAACACTTAACAAATGAACTGTCTCCACGGTCTGCTGTCCACCTGACAGCTCCAGAGAGGAAGCAGGAAGCAGGAAGCAGTGTGTTGTTTAAACTATGACA
The DNA here is from genome assembly GCA_023658055.1 of Thaleichthys pacificus. NCBI lineage: Eukaryota > Metazoa > Chordata > Actinopteri > Osmeriformes > Osmeridae > Thaleichthys > Thaleichthys pacificus. The sequence goes on along the minus strand of CM042868.1, from coordinate 2,831,187 downwards.
GTACCAACCGTCCCTGGAGGAGGGGATCCCTCTCTGAATTGCTCCTCCCAAGGTTTTTTTTCTCCTGCTGAGAGTTTTTCTGGGAGTTTTTCCTTGTCTTCCTTGAGGGTTTAGGTTGGTTGAGGGGCAGTTCTATGGGCGTATGTGAAGCCCTCTGTGACATGCTTGCGTGTAAAAAGGGCTATACAAATACATTTGATTTGAAATTTGATTTGAGAGCTGAGAGAGAGGGATACATCAAGTCCTCCCAGCCTGCTGCTTTTCCTTCGACCAAATGAAGTGATGTGAACTTGATTCTATTCTGTATCTTGCTATTCCGTCAGACCCGCTGTGGTTTGAGGTGTGACTGTGCTGTTAAGCAGGATCCCTGGGGGTAGGCTGGGCTAAAATTGGCTATGCTAGGTTAGGCTGGCTGGGCTGGGCGAGGATAGGTCAGGCAGGGCTAGTTCAGGCTGTGCTGGGCTAGGCTAAGCTAGACAAGGCTAGTTCTGGCTGGGCTAGGTCAGGCTAGGCTAGATAGGTGTAGAGATGGAGTGGTAGAGAGAGAGAGAGAGAGAGAGAGAGAGAGAGAGAGAGAGAGAGAGAGAGAGAGAGAGAGAGAGACAGGTATAGAGATGGAGAGGGGGGATTGGTAGACTTCATTTTAAAACCTTATAGTTCACTTCACTCATCCAGCCAGGGCAAACACAGGAGAGTGTGCTGGACCAAGGAAATACAGGAGGATGGTGTGGGCGTGTGAGCGTGTGTGTGTGTGTGCATGCGCTTGTGTGTGTGTGTGCATGCGCTTGTGTGTGTGTGTGTGTGCATGCGCTTGTGTGTGTGTGTGTGTGTGGGTGTGCATGCGCTTGTGTGTGTGTGTGCAGGCGCGTGTGCGTGTGTGTGCATACGCTTGTGGGTGTGTGTAAATGCGCTTGTGTGTGTGTGTGTGTGTGAATGCGCTTGTGTGTGTGTGTGTGTGTGCGTGAGGAGGAGACTCTCGTAAAAGTCTGTCAGGATTTATATGATCTGACTGTGCCTTTACAGGAACGAGCTTTCAAACGACAGTTATTAAAGCAAATGTGTTTAATTCACGACCGGGGCCCGTCAATCTGTCACAGTAATAACAGCAGGGAATTAGCCCTGCGAGACCACGTCCCACTCTCCAGACAGATTCTCTGCCACATTGTAATAGTGCCGTACCAGAGCGCTGTTAGAGCTAGACCAGGTAAGATCAGTGAACTCAGCAATGCTGCTCTGTCCTCGGGAGACAGGCTTCTTCTCCTGAACACCAAGAAGCTCAACATCCGGCAAACCGAAAGGTTATTTGCTACTTCGGTTAATGTCAAATAAATATCCCTGTATGGAGAACGAAAAATCCTGTCAAACCGTGTGATTATTCCAGAACTAACAGTCTTCACTGTGCGTTGCTTCACAGGAACATACGTCAGTGTTCTGTCGGGACAGAGAGGTGAGCGGTGCCGACTCACTGCGCTCCATCGTCGGGGAGAAAGCAGCCTGCGAAGAGATTAGGCCTTCCCCACTCACCAAACCCAATCAAACTTTATTTGTACAGCCAATTTCACAAGCAATGTCACAGAGGGCTTCACATACGCCCATAGATCAGCACGTATAACTAAGCTTAACAGGACAAGGACGAGCACCCAGGAACACTCAAGAGAGAACAAACGGAAGAATCCTTAGGAGGAGCAGTTCAGGGAGAACAATACATTATTCTGTAACAACAGTCTTCTTTTAGGGCTGTAACAACACCATCTACAGCAGGGCTGTAACAACACTACAGCATGGCTGTAACAACACTACAGCAGGGCTGTAACAACACCATCTACAGCAGGGCTGTAACAACACCATCTACAGCAGGGCTGTAACAACACTACAACAGGGCTGTAACAACACCATCTACAGCAGGGCTGTAACAACACTACAACAGGGCTGTAACAACACTACAGCAGGGCTGTAACAACACCATCTACAGCAGGGCTGTAACAACACTACAGCAGGGCTGTAACAACACTACAACAGGGCTGTAACAACACTACAGCATGGCTGTAACAACACTACAACAGGGCTGTAACAACACCATCTACAGCAGGGCTGTAACAACACTACAACAGGACTGTAACAACACTACAGCAGGGCTGTAACAACACCATCTACAGCAGGGCTGTAACAACACCATCTACAGCAGGGCTGTAACAACACCATCTACAGCAGGGCTGTAACAACACTACAGCAGGGCTGTAACAACACTACAGCAGGGCTGTAACAACACCATCTACAGCAGGGCTGTAACAACACTACAGCAGGGCTGTAACAACACTACAGCAGGGCTGTAACAACACTACAGCAGGGCTGTAACAACACTACAGCAGGGCACCACCCTCTCTGTTGCACATAACAGCCGCCATCAACGTGCTCATCATTCTCAATTATTCACCCCATTAAAGATCTGCTGAGAGTTTTACACATCCCTGGGGGGGGGCAGGGGCGGGGGGGCGGGCGGGCGGGTGCGGGCGGGGCGTGGGGGGGGGGGGGGGTGTTCAGCCTCACTGGTTGGACATGTGACTGCAGATCAAGAGCTAGCAGTCAAGAGTGTTTGTTTGTTTATGATTTTATTAAGTTAACATTTTATTACACTATAATATTATACTACTACAAATGTTTCTTAAGTGGTTTATTTACTTAACATTGGTACTGTAGTTGAGATATCATTTATATTATCCTTGCCCAGTACCTGGTAGCACCTAAGATCTGGTGACTTTCCCCTGAGCCTTGGAAATACAGAAAGGTCTTTGACTCCAACCGAACAAAGTTGGTTAGAACTATGCACTTCTGTTTTTTCAGTTTTACTTTCTACATTAACTATTGTTATGTCGCTTTGGATGAAAGCGTCATCAAGCAGTGAATCAACTGTAATGTAGAAGGACAGGGTTGTGAGTGCCTGCGACACAATTTCATAATGTGATGGTTTTAATAAAGGAAGCTCTAACGGTTGCTTGCTTGAAGATCCAGAACCGAGGGTTGTGGTTTGGAGAAGATGGAAGCTGCAGTTAGAAGCTATTGGGCCTTTAATGTGTATATTTCTGAGAGAGAGAGAGAGAGAGAGAGACAGAGAGAGAGAGAGAGAGAGAGAGAGAGAGAGAGAGAGAGA